>CM026197.1:21555809-21633309 GCA_014839995.1 Xenentodon cancila
CAAAACTCACATGTTTGTGTTGTGCAGTATAATTCAGAGTCAAGAAATAAGCTGAGCAGATCAACGATTAAATTAGTTGTAATTTAAAAAAAATGAAGCTCTCACACGCAAGAACTTGTGGTGGCACTTGCAATTGCACTGATACAAGTACCAGGTTCTGAATTAAATGTTACGGGTGAGTTATCACATTTTTGCACAGAAGCAAAAGAATTGTTCATTTCTGTAAGTAAATGGTTTGTGGCAAATGCAGTTTAAGCTTAAAAGAATGTTATGACTTTTTCAGAAAGTGGGCCAATTCAAGTGTGAAAAACTGATTTTAACTGTTTTGTTTTTATTTAACTTGCCACCCTGGGAATGCTTTGGTTTATAATAGAATAATATCAGATTTTTTCACATGTGCATCAATTTAAGTCACCAGAAAGTCGTTATGCCGACACACACGGACGAGTACACAGTAAGACTCCAACATCACAGCGGCTGAGTGATGAATAGACTTGTTCTGCGAAAATCAACACTGGTCAGCAATGTAATCACCACCTTTGCTCTTTATAGAATTTCTTAAGAACTGGATGATAAATCTAAAATAGGGACATTTGCAGTGCGTGTCCGTGGATCTGATTTCACTTGAAATGTGCAACACACATCACACAAATAATTATATGTGATATGTGTGTGTGTGTGTTTGATAATAAAACCATAACGATCCAAGCTTTTATACACTTAGCAAGTGTTTTATTATAATAGCCATAGCGACATGGTCGCTGCATGACAATGAAGTGTGAGATGTCACCACGCATGCACACTAACCCTCAGCTCAAATTATTTTCAGTCAGTAATATAAATATACACACATATTCAAGTTTTCAGGGTGCACATTTACATTGATTCTTCAGGCAAAAAAAAATAAATAAATAAAACAAATCATGGTTACATAAGTTACATAAATGAAACAGCTTTTTGTGGCAAACAAATACTATGTTTGAGGCAAGTAGGAATTTAACAAAAATATCAGTGGGGGAACGCAAAAAAAAGAAAAGTTAGATTTAGAGGAGGTCAGCTTTAGGGAAAGGAGCTTAGTTATGTGGTGTGAAATATTTTGAGCTGAGATTTCAGCTTTTCCACTTGTCTAATACGGCTTTAAACGTCTACCGCTTATCCTGCTACATCCCATAAAGCCTATGGAAGACATTTATGTCAAATTTCAACTTGAATTTTCATTTTAGACGAAGGAATGACAGAAAAGATAAACAGAGGACAGAAAAACTCATTAGAAAGTAGAGGCCGACACATGAGGGGAACGGTGAAGAAGGACGGAAAGAGACCCAACATGCTGTAACTGAGTTGAGAGTTTGTTGCCACTGAGTGATGAAAAGTCCATATGTTACAGAGCCATCATAAATTATGTCCCACAACGTATGGCGGAGGTGCACCGGGTTTGGTGTGTATCTGTGTGTGTGTCATCCAAAAATAGGACACCCACACTGCTAGTCGGACAGTTAGCCAAGGAAACAAATAGCTGTCCTCACCAGCAGGACAGACCTGCTTCAAATATCCCTGCCACCCCTCACGCTGCCCACGAACATGCATGCGCACGCACACACAAGCCTAATGCACGTGTGCATGCTCTGACTGCAGCTAAGGCGCTAACTCCAAAAACACAACCGAAGGGTGAGAATTTCACATTTTTTAGATTTAGATTTTGAATCTGGGTTTGTTTCGTGTATGTGAAAGTAGTTCAGAAAAGGGGTTATGATGTGGTTGCTAATAAAATACTATACATTAGTTGCAAACTAGTAAAACCAGCTTTTCTCTTTAATAAGCGTAGATCGTGAACCATAATCTGTACTCTGATCCAGTTGGACAGAGCCAGAGGTGGCTGGTGATCTTGCCCCGGTATATAATCTCCGACCAGAGAATGCAGCACTGCTACCTGACTGTCTGTGTGTCCCTGCTCTGTTTGTGTGTTTACTAATAAATCATCCCATTACACATCATAAGTAGGCCATCATAATTAATTGGCCAGTCGAGAGAAACTCTGACAACAAGCCCCCAGCGGTGTGCGTCCGAATACACACACTGTATGTGGACACTGTAACACAAGCAGAAGTTACTGTTGTTGTGAAAAAGTATGCTTGCATAACTACAGGAAACTGTACACACTTATGTAGGTAAATGGGCACACATATATGAAATAAATGAGTTTATTTCTCTGGCACACTTTCAGGACAAAAAGTTTTTTACAGCTTTATTTTTACAAGTTTACTTATGTAGTGCACTCTTTTAATTCAATCTGACTGCTAAGGCTTGACATGAATTTTTGGTGAATATTCCTGATTGTTATGTAAGAGGAGAAAGATGCAAAATGAAAAGGCCAATCTAAACCTTGACAGTATTCTCACATCCAAGCCTGGTTTCGCTTTTGCCTCCCAGTGTTCAGCAAACCCCCTTTGTCACCTTTTGTTGTTCCCACATCAAAGCAAGTTGCATGAGAAGCAATAATGCATGGCATCCTTGCAGTCTATGAGAAGGTCAGCAGGTATACAGATACATGGATACACAGAGGGAGAATGAACAATGTCCTGACATACACAAGAGAGCCCGTTGTAGGGAAGGAGGGATGGCCACATTTGTGGGTATGTGCATGCGATAGATATGTACATGGTATGTGTGCGTCAAGGTGGGAGACAAGGTGGGTGTCTATGTGCGTGCAGATGTGCGCACAGCTGCTTTGTTTCTTGCATTCGCATGCATGACTATATGTAGCAGCATGTGACCACAGCAACGACCCATATAGCATTAGTGAAATAGATAGGCATTGAAAGTTTGTGAGGGTGTCGGTGCTAAAAGGAGAAAAGGGAAAGGTGACCCTGGAAAGAAGAATGAATGACCTCTGATACCCATCTTTAGATCAGAGAAGAAAAAGACACCTGATTGGGCTTTGAATAATTTAAAGGGACATTCCACACAGGCTTGTAACCCCACCTTCTAACCCTGAGCTAAAATAAACAAATGTTACTCTTGACTTCAGGTGAATGACTGATTCAAACCATTTGTTGCTTGTATGTTCCCCAGATTTTATTGCTTTTTAACTTATTCATTACTTAATTTGCTTTTCCCATACAACATACATTTATTATTTTCTTTGAATCAATAACATATTCAGCAAGAGAATGTTTTCCTAATTCTTATTTTGTTGCTGACCTGAAAGGTCGTATACAAAGAGATGTTCACCTAGTTGTAAGGATTTTGACAATCTCATGTGCTAGAAAGTTTAGAAAGTCTACTTATATGAAAATGTAACACCAAAAGAAAGCCATAACGTTTTAATCACAGTACCTGATGTACACAGAATTTGATTCTGTGAAATGAATATATTTTTAAAACATACAGATAGTTGGAAATCATACAGTCTTGTTCAAAAGTTAGCATTCCCTTGTTCAAAAAAATAAATCATCTGTGGTTTACCAGGTCTTAAAATGAGGTAAATACAACCTCAAATGAACAACAATTATACACTTTATTAATGACACTGATTATTTCTTTGTTTTAACAATGCTTCTTATACCATGGTTTCACATTTGTCAGGAACCATACCCAACCACAACAGTCTGGCACCTCCTCCTCATGCTGGTCACCAGCCTGGTCACACACTGCTGTGAGATGGCGTCCCATCTTCATCCAGCATTTGTCGCAAGTCAGCCAACGTGGTTGTGTTGGTCACTCTGGCATGAACAGCAAGTCCAAGCTGATGCCACAAGTGTTCAGGGTTGAGGTCAGGGCTGCTGGCAGGTCATTCCATCCTCTTCACTCCCAAGTTCTGGAGGTGGTCTCTGATAAACCCGCTCTGTGGGGGCGAGCATCGTGATCTTGGAGAACAGAGTTCGGTCCTAAACTGTGGAGATATGGGATTGCCACTGGTTGCAGAATCTCATCTTGATTTTTCCAGTGAGGGACATGTTGCCCCAGACCATCACACTGCCTCCACCAAAAGTTGTTACTCAATCGCCAAAGCATTCTCTGCATCTTCTCCACACTTTGGCAGCTGGATCGCATGGTCATAGGCAGAATCTGGAGTCATCGCTGAACACAACAATCCTCTACACATCAGGTTTCAGTGCACGTGTTGCAGACGCCAGTGCAAACGGGTCTGATAGTGAAAAGCAGTCATGGCAGGCCTCCTGGCAGTCCTATGAGACCAGAGATTGGCTACGTGCAGTCTGTTTCAGATTGTCTGGGGAGAGAGCCGTCGGCCATATTATCTTGCAAATCTTGACCGCAAATCTGTAGAAGATAGCTTACAGCACCTTAGTGCTGACAGGGTGAGGAAACGGTCTTGTCTGAGTGTTGTCTTCTTGAGATCCCTACTTCGTGACCTGTTTCTGACATCCATTGTTATATGGTACTTGACCTTCAGTTTGGAGGTGGTACCAGGACTCACTCCAAATAGTGCTGCAACTTGGTTTTGTGGAACACCAGCTTGAAGTTGTCCTTTAGCACAGGCCCTATCCAGATCAGTCAAACCCTATGTTCTGATTATTGGAGCAGACAACTACTGACCACTGTAGCAGGGTCAGCACTGATTGGCAGCAACTGGGGGTACCAGAGGCTGAAAAGAAGAGTCAATAGCAAGAACAAAATAAGCTGTCTAGCATTTGCGGAGAAGATTTGAAAAAGATTATTCATGGGCACAGCTCATTCCCCAAATACATGTTCCTTACAGATGTGTTACAGTGGAAGGGAAACAAAGTGACTTTTCAATGGTATAAGATTTATTGGCAAGAAGCATCGTAACAACAAAGAAATAATCTACTAAACATAAATGTCCTTACTTTGTGTGCTAAGTTTATTTTGCGCTGTGTCATTATTTATCTGATGATTTTCTGCTGACTGTTGTTTAGTTTTTGATGAAAATGTCCTGATATGTACAACCCTTAAATTAAAGAGGGGCTACTAACATGAACATAAGGTTAAGTTTCAGAAGGCCTGCACGTACAGTATACCAAGAGTGCTGATGACCAAACTCCAGTGCACTTTAACGTGACAGTCCAAGGAGAAGATGGATACTTTCAGAACAACACACTGACTCGTCAAAGTCTATCTATCAAGCCTTTATCGAGATCAAAGCATGAAATGTTGATGGCAAATGTTCAAGCAGGTAGGGAGCACTGTGGCCTCTTGGTTCAAATCTTAGCTGCATCATTAGTATATGAGGTTTGCATGTGCTCTCTGTGCCTGCATGGGTTTTCTTTGGTACTCCAGCCATCTCCCATGGTCCAAAAACATGCACGTTAGGTTGACAGGTAGTATCAATCTGTAGAAGTGATTGTAAGTGTATGTTTTTTTGTCTCAGTTTTGTCTGTTTGTCCCTGCAATGCACTGGCGACACAGGCGCCATTCCAACGATGACCCTGCATTAAGTGAGTATAGAAAACAGATGGATGGATGTTTAATAAGGCACCAAAAACATATATGAATCCCAGAATATTCTCTAATCGAAATTGAATATAGAACTGTTTTTCAGTTATGTGGTGAAGAGTGGACAAGTTTTTAAAATATTTTCAATCCCTTTGATTTAAATCTTAAATCCAATTTTTTTTTTTTACAAAACAAAAATATCTAAACACAATTTTATTTATTCAGCCATACAGATCTTATGAGCAGTAACATGTTAACCAATACATTTCATATAATGACATCAGCAAATCTATTCATTTTGGTGTCATTAGTTAGTTTAATGCAAAAAGAAAGTTTTAAAACTTGAATGAAATGCCTTTTTTTTCTCTCAGAAGCAACGTCCCATGACAGGGTTGTGTCAGTTGCAGTTACACCTAAAATAAATGTTAGGCAAATTCCAAAACATGAGGCAAAACAACAAAGAGAAACTGGTATCTCGCTACGTTTGTCTGAAAGCTCAAAACATTTAAAAGATTTATTGGTTTGATTTGGTGAACCCTGCCCTCAAATTAGTAAGTGAGAGGGAGGAGAAGAGGATCGTGAGATCAAGGTCAGATTTAACGGGGTCAAGTTTAGTCCACCTCGGCTGCTTTGCGTTATGCAGTCAGATGACTGGATCAGCATGATAACCCAATTTAGCCAACGTCTTTCCTGCAATTCACCAGTATAACATGCGCACACATACACACACATTGCACAAAAGTAGTACCATAGACAGATTTGACTCTAACTTTTAGGTTATCCAGAAGTCAAACTAAATATAACAAGTTAACAGTCAATGTACCATGATGTATGTACAATGTTCCTTCTGAATCCACTTTATCAGAAACCCCTCATTTCAGTTTAAATTTAAAACTCAAGTGGGCTTTTAAATAAATGCAAGACAAACATCATATTTATGGGCAATTTATGTTTAGAATGTTTGATTTTTCTGATGCTGAATTCAAATATCTTACTTAGAACAAACACTGTTCAAGTTTTATACTGACCACACAACCAAAGGCTTATAAGATGTTCATTGAAATATTTTATTGGTCATGACAAACTATTTTTGTTAATTCTATTTGTAATTTCTTTGAGAAAAACTTTCTTTTGTGAATTTTGTGAATTTAATCCACCTCAGTTCAAAGCAAAAAATAGTATGAATAACATCCTTATTGAGTGTTATTGAGACTACACAACTCTCAGGAAAAGTTTTTAAAGTTTGGTAGTTACAAGAAAAATAAAATAAACACCCAAATGTTTTGAGAATGACACAAAATTATTTACTTGATGAGTTAAAGTGATGTGCAGATGAAGAACGCAAACAATATAATGAAATGTCAGCGCCTTTTTAGCAATCAACAGAAACAAAGACATCGCAATACCCACTGATCATCCTGCAACGCAGAGAGAGAGGGAGGAAAAAAAAGCTAAGTCTAAATTAAGATGTTGGACGCCGGCTTTCCAATAGGACCTTGACACAGCGGTTGACCTACTCATGACAGAATCCCACTGCTACGGATTTGGAATTCTATTAGTATTACCAGCTCTAGGGGAGGGGGAAAATGTCATGCAGTCATCAGGAAGAGGCCAATCCATAGCTTCTATCCATCAGCCAATTACTGGTGCTAAAGTGGAATTAGATAGGTATTGACAATGAAAGGAGGTGGAGGGAGATTAGCGAGAGAAATGGGAAGAGTAGAAGAAGGGGGACATAGGAGAAGGAAAGAGATGGAGGAAAGAGATGAAAGGAAGGAAGAAGAAGAATGACAAGAAAGGAGGAAAAATGCAAGAAGAAAGTCCATGAGAAGAGTTCACAAGAGGGAAATGAGCAGTGAACTAAGAAGCAAGAGAGAAAAAAAACAACAGCTAAATGTGGTTCAAATTAGTTTTTCATAGATAAGAAAGTGTCATTGGTGTACATTTTTTGATTGATTTTGATTTCTTTTTTAAATTGAATCTTATTTTGCCCAGCGATGGCCTGACAACCCATAGAGCGTATACCACTGCCTTTCTTATGAAGATAGCTGGGACGGGATCCAGTAGACCCCCATGACCCTGAATAAGAATAAGTGGGTGTAGACAATAGATGGATGGATGGATAGATAGAGAGATGAATCTAATTTTGTATGCCTTCATGACAACTAAACAGTGGTTTTGTTATGTTGTCTTGCTGAAACCATTGTTTCAGCATGGCAAGCAATATACCAAAAAATGTAAATAAAATAATAATGACACAAAGCTTGAAAGTGACAAATAAAGGTTCTTTTCTCTCAATGAAGAACAACAGAAATCCTTTTCTTCAACAACATACAATACTCCTAGCAGGGACTGGTGGAAACAGCTGGTACATCTCAAACAACTGCCCAAATTGCGTACTTGGTTTACCTTTAAACCCTTTAAAAAGAGGAGTAAAGCCTATGAGGGTAAGAAGAACGTGAAAAAGGAGACAGAAGGAGCAAGACGGAACATTCAGACAGTAAAACACATGAGAGGGAAAAGAGAAGAGAGCAAAAGAGAGAATATAAATTCAGAGCTATGTAATGAATTTATGCCTGGCTGGCAGATCTTTATAAGTTATTGGAAAAATAGCCGGGGCGGCATATTGACACAGCTGGGTCTGAGATCAATACATTGAGAATGGGCAATACATTTTAATTTAAAACTGTTCAAACTTTAGCAGCAAATCCATGCAGCACAGTGCAGCCTCCTTCACCATTCAAAACACAGATACTTCCACATATACATACATGTGCACGTGCATGTGCACACACACAAGCACACTGTGTCATCATTTGGGAAAGAAAGCAACTTAAGAGTGCTTGATCTCAGCACAAACACACTAACACACAGTCTCATAGCCACACATATGATCCCTTGTTTCTATGACATTGCATTCATTTTACTGGAGACTTAACACAACCATAGTCATTATTTAACTGAAATTAACTTTAAAATCAAAAAAGTATTTATTGTATTGTACTTTGCTTCTGTTTTTAGAAATGCTTAAAATCTCATCATGTCCATGGATCCATCCATTAACTTCTGCTTATCTGAGTTTGGGTCTCCAGAAGCCAAGCCTCCCTTCCTTTGGTCTCCTCTTATAGCACTCCCCTATAACAGGTGACTATCAGGGTATTCCCAAACCAGCTGAGAGATATAATCAGTCCGGTATGTCCTGGGTTTGGTCCGGGGCCTCTGCCTGGTTGGACATACCCAAAACATATTTGCCTCAAGTGGTTTCCCTTGATGTTGAGGATCAGCGACTCTAGTCCCACCCAAATGGTGGAACTTCTAACCTTATTTATATCTGAGGAAGAGTCCAGCAACCAGCAATTATATCTGCAATATAATTCTTTTTGTCCCTAACTTAAGTTAGTTTCCACACAGTCCACATTGCTACAGTGTCAACCCTTTTCCAACTGGGAACCATGTTCTCAAGTTGGAGTGGCTGATTCTCATTCCCACATTCAAACTCCTCAAGTGCAAGTTCAAAAAAATCACAACTTGATGACGTCAACAGGACCACATAATTTGTAAAAACAGACATGTAATCTTTAGGCCACCAAACTTGAACCTCTTCCACCTTGCGTGGTTGTATCTTGTCCAGTTCCCCACCCAGAATGAAACTTGCATTATTAATCTTTAATCTGAGGTTGGGCTATCAGCTAGACTCTCTTCTCTATCCCATCTGCATAGACCTTACCTGAAAGGCTGAGGAGTGCGATACCGCTGTAGTTGGACTGCCGTCACCCCAGTCTACCAAGCTAAAAGCACCACTCTCAATGTTCACACAATATTGGAGGGTCAAATCAACCAAGGCTACTGTCTTGTCACAACATCCAGAGCCTAAAGGCACTAAGGGAAGAATTAATTTACTCCCAGAGCTTACTACCATGGAGCTTTTTAACTACCTAAGCAACCTCATCCCCTGATATGGGCAGATCCACTGCAGAGTCCACAGACTCATCTTCCTCTGTGGAAGATGTGATGGTGGGATTCAGAAGCTCCATCAACTATTCCTTCCACTGCCTGAAAATGTCCATAGTCAGGGTTAATAACATCCCACCCTTACAGCACATAGTGTTGGTGTGTTGGTAAAGCACTGTTGTCCCTGCCTGAGCCGTATGGTGATTTGTTAGAATCGTCTCTGGGCCCATCCAAAGTCACTTTCCATTACCTCACAAAAATCCTCCTTTATGATTCATTTCATTTCAATTCAATTTTATTTTATTTATATAGTGTCTATTACAATACAGGTTGTCTCTAGGTGTTTCTCAGAGACCCAGAACATGACCCGCAAGCAATTAGATAAACGATGGGGAAAAAAATCCTTAAGCCAAGCAGTGGCAAGAAAAAACTCCCATTTAAGAAGCAAGAAACCTTGAGCAGGACCTAGATCATAAGGGGGGACCCTACTGCCGAAGGCCAGCCGGGTAGAGCAGGAAAAAGGAGATCAGAAACAGAGAATGAAGAACAAACAGAGAAGAGACACAAACACACCATCAAATGTACAAAAGACAAGATACATAAATATTAACTATCTGTCAGCAGCAGAGCTAAGAGTTCTATCACTGATACATGGTTAGTTGGTGGACTACAGAGACGACGACACAAACAGGTGTGGACAGCAAAAATTGAGGTTGGATTTTGTCTACACAGCCACAGATGCCTCAGCTTGGTAGGACTCTTCAGTTAGATGGCCTCTCTCACCCAGGGCGTCCATCGCTTGTAGTTAAAAAAAAACAAAGGACAAACAACCTACCAATCACCATCTGCTTAGTCAGAAGCAGTTGTAGATCTACTAAGAAAGGAAAACCTACTCGCTCTCTGCTGAAGCTCTCAGTCCTGTGGTACTGAGTCCATGAGCACTGCATGTAAAATATGTGTATATAAGAAAATTGTACCCCCATGACGTCACAGAGAGCCAATGTTAAACATTTTTTTTCCAGAAGTAGGCTTTCCTCAGCTCCCAGAAAACCAAATATTTTTGTGTATAGGAATACCATAACATATATTTAACTAATTTCTTGAACCTCATTTTATGTCAAAGATAATGACACTATACAAAACTAAGACAATATAAAAAATGAAATATATGCTCAGTTTAAGAGTCACACTGCAATTAACGCCACACCCCCGACAATCAGAGCCCCCAATTTGCTCTTAGTTGCTTTCCAACATTATTAATCAAAACATCTAAAATGATCAAATATACAATTCATTGGAAAGTATTCAAAGCAATTTGCTTTTCAAATGTGATTCAAGATTGTATGGGGGTTTTTTTTTATGAATTTGAGACAAAAAAGGTCAGATTAACTCTGTGTTAGTGTGAAAAATGAACATTTCTATAGTGTTTGCCTCTGGATGCATGTATGTGTGTTTTCTTTTTTAGTTAAACCAAGAGTAGCTGCCGGGCCAGTTTATCACGGGGTTAGTTGGAGAGCACTTAGGACATCTGTTTCATCCTGCTTAATTAACATAATTAATTAACGTTAATCAATCCAAACAAATTATTATTGGTGTTAAATTATTTTTTAACACCAAGAATAAATCACACAACATCTCTGCATTTCCCAGCTTTGACTGATCAGCACTATGCAAAGAATCCATTGATCTCCCAAGAAATGAGACAGTGCTGGGTGATGAGGCTTGTGGTATTGCTTTCCTGTTGTATCTAGCTGTCTGAATTCCTACATCCTCCTTCATTACTGTTTTGTAAACAAAAAGACTGAACTTAGAGCCTCATAAAATAAGTGCAAACTTTAGAAAAAGTCAGACAGCGAACAACTAGGGAATCATTTATCATGCACACATGTTTTAGACAATACTCAAAGTCCATTAAAACTGGCACAAGTCTGAAAGGGCCATAAAGTATTACTCCCAAGGGCTTGAGTAGGGTACCTGATATAAACCAGCCAGGTGAAACTGCTTATAAGCAAACCACACATTAGGTTGAGCATTATCATTAACTTTAGCAATAGCTTTCACATTAGTGCTTTTCTAGTGTAGAAGTACAAGCTTCATTATGGTTTTATCTACTTACATTATGCACATTATTACATGTGTCATAGTCATTATCTATAAATACTTTGTGCTGCATTAAAATGTTTTAATTTGACACATATTAAGCAAATACAAACCAAGTTACATTGCCTCCTCATAGTCATTGTGCAATGCCAAATTATATGGTTAATTTGAAGAGTCTATTTCTTTTATGTTGGAAGGTTTCCGAGTAAAAACAACCCAGAAATATTAAAGAGGCAGCTGCAAAAAGAACTCTCTGAATTCTTTAAAAAAAAATTACTGTGGGTATATAAAATGAATGAATGAAATAAATGAATGACTATTTTGAAAATTTGATAATTCACCAGGTCATCCAAGCGAAAAAGGCTTGGGCAAATTAGACTCGAAATTACCTCTAAATAAACTTACACTGAGAAGTTGAGTGTAAGAAATTCAAAGCTACACCCACTCATAAACAGAACCCCCACTCATGACTGTAAACACATCTTTGTATATTGTATATCCTTGCAGCTTTATGAAAAGACAAAGGCAGCATCAAATTGATTTGGGACACATGCACACACACACACACAGACACTTTCACATACATGGACACACACCTCTAATACTGTTATATTGCTGTCAGGTTTTCAGTGACTTGGGTTAATCAGAAACGCAAGGGGAAGGGTGCTATCTACTCACCACATTGCCACATTTATCGATTCTATTTACACATATACACAGGCAGACTCGCACACACAAACCGACAGCCATTTTCACCTGAAGAACAGGCACCCATAACACCCCTTAACTATTCTATTGGCCCCAAATAGATTTTCCTATTTTACGCTGTGGAAGCAGGGGAAACACTGGAGCAGAACTGAAAGTGATATAAATGTATCAAAAAACAGATGAACAAACATTGTGGAAAGATTTATTACTGGAGATTTTAATAAAAATTGGAGGTGGATGAATTGATTTTGGTTTAAGGGAGGCCTTTATAAGGAACAATTTATCGGGATGGCCCGGCTAAGATGCATTATTTTTCGATTGTTATCTGGCTTGACTGTTTAAGGGGATGATTTGTGTTGTGTATTGCATTTTATGGGTAAGAAAGAAAAGGGAACTTTCAATGATTTAGGTGGGATGTATTAATCAAAGGCAGACGGTGTGAACCATAGATCGCCAAGCAAAAGAGGTACAGGTGACAGCTCATTCTACTAAAGAATGCTTTGGAGCTGCACATCACCGATTCTCAATTCCCTCTGCCACCTCGCCGTTTCTCACTCTCTCCATCTTCCTATCTTTTTTGCCTCAACATCGAGGTCTCTCGCTCACTTTCCTTTCTTTCGTACTACTTTTCTATACCCATGTCTTTTTCTCCACAGTGTGGTGCACATATGGTTTTAATTTTACGAGGCTGAGAGTAGCTTTTAACCACCCATGCGGCAAATAAACTGGGGATTAGGAGTATTTAGTGTTTTCCTCCTTTCTAAATGCTCCCTCAGTGCTCAGTGACCTTTGCAGCTGCCTGTGACATGTTAAGAGACAAGCCCATCATCATCAGGTTTATGCATTCCCTCCACTATCAGTCAGTAAATGATGCACTGTTTGCCTTTGTACTGACTGCTTGGTTTCTGGTCTGCCTGGCTCATGGGTTAACAGTCTTTGTCTTGCTCTCTTAAAGTATCCTATTTTTTATTACCAAAAGTTGGTTTGTACCTGTTTTACCCTTTAATCTGCACACCTGTCAGAATGCTTT
Organism: Xenentodon cancila; assembly: GCA_014839995.1. Lineage (NCBI taxonomy): Eukaryota > Metazoa > Chordata > Actinopteri > Beloniformes > Belonidae > Xenentodon > Xenentodon cancila. The sequence continues at coordinate 21,569,014 of CM026197.1, forward strand.
CCTTTGTACAAACTGCATTATTTGCAGTCATAATTGTACTGTTTAATTTTTTCCTGGATATAAATTGTTCATTTTAGGCGACACACACAATAAAACAGTATAACATAAGATGTATATAACATAAAGAGAAATGAGAAACAGAGGCTACTTTGCAAAGTATGCAGTTCCAAAGCTGGGAAGCTCTGCCCTTTTTCTAAATCCTTTTAGACGACAAAGCTCTCTCTCTCTCTCTCTCTCTCTCTCTCTCTCTCTCTGACACACACACACACACACAAACACACACACACACACGATGGAAGGCTATTTGGGTTGGCCATTCACCTGTGGTCAGTCCTGATTACTGTTTATTTGTAAGATTGGTTCTGTGATGAATGAGGCTATGTGTGCATGTGAGTGGATAGGGTAAAGGTGTAATGAATTAAATACAGAAACACCATCATAGTACTATGTATATAGTTTGTACATCGTTCTGCTTTCGTCTAGGTACTACAAGAATGTTTGTAATCACTTCCAGTTGAAGCCTACATGTGAGATCGGGTGAGATTATTTTCTTTATGAACATATTTGTCTTTGTTATTTCTTAAATAAGTCATTGTTTATGGTAATAAGTGGAGACACGGGGTATCAAGCACTTCATTGCAATGATTATTTGCTTGTTGCCATATATGACAAAGATTTTGATGCTGGCTAATGTTGGCTGAGTACAAGTCGAGCAACAGCAATCATTTAACCACGAACAGAAGTCAGAAAACAATACCATAATTAGGTCAAACGAGGCCAAACTTAGTCAAAGTTCCCTGGACACACTTTGATCTCCAAACGCAAGCTTGTTCATGCATGTTATTGCGTGGTCACTGGCAGCCGTCAGCTTCACACTGAAAGAGGCAAGGCAAGTTTATTTGTATATCACAATTCAACAACAAGGTGATGCAAAGAGACATTGAACCATCATCACATAGTAGAAAATAAAAAGCATGATGTAAAATGTAAACAAAAGAAAGAAAGAAAGAAAGAAAGAAAGAAAGAAAGAAAGAAAGAAAGAAAGAAAGAAAGAAAGAAAGAAAGAAAGAAAGAAAGAAAGAAAGAAAGAAAGAAAGAAAGAAGAAAGAAAGAAAGAAAGAAAGAAAGAAGAAAGAAAGAAAGAAAGAAAGAAAGAAAGAAAGAAGAAAGAAAGAAAGAAAGAACAATGGATAAAATCAGTGGTTAAAATATAATCAATATTTGAAACTTAAGCTTAAAAGTATCAGTGCAGATTTGTGTCTTTATTCAAATGCAGCTGAGAACAGGTGAGACTTCAACCTGGATTTGAATAAACTGAGTATTTCAGCTGATCTGAGGCTTTCTGGGAGTTTGTTCCAGACATGTGGAGCAGAGAAGCTGAAAGAAAACATCTCCATGTCTGGTTCTGACTCTGAGAACTGATAAAAAATGGATCCAGATGACCCGATGGGTCTGGAGAGTCCTGGAGAAAACTCAAGTATGAGGAGAACATGCAAACTCCACACAGACAGACTCCTGCCAGGCCCAAACCAGGAACGTTTAGGCTGCTTGGGAACAGTGCTAACCACTAAGCCACCGTGCTGCTGGCTTCCTCCCGCAGTTCAAAAACAGGCATGTTAGGTTGATTGATGATTCTAAATTACGGTAGATGTGAGTGTGAGCTTGCATGGTTGTTTGTTTCTATAGATGGCCCTGCGATGAACTGGTGACCTGTCCAGGGTGTGCTCCTGCCTCTTGCCTGTAATGAGCTGGGACAGGCAAGTGGGTATAGAAAATAGATGGATGGGATGGATGGATGGATGGAAGGTCTGAGTCCATCACTAAACCCAGATTTTTGGCCTGGCTGGTGAAAAAAAACCAAAGTCTATTTAAAAGCAAGCATTATGTGACCACTGAGGGTCACCATACAGTGTATCAGAAAGTAATACTCTAAAAGACTTTGATTTATTAAATGGTTATAGGATGCAGCTATGTTGAGGTGACCGCTCCAAGGTTGAATGTTATAATTTTTCATTCACACATATTCTGCAAAATAATTGTTTTCATGATATGTCCCTTTTAATCATCTATTAATATTATACCTCTTTATCTGTGTGTATATGTGCGTGTATGGACTAATGGGAATTGTTTTGTAGGTCATGCAACGCATTACCATAGACCGTAGAGCAGGGATGGGTGAACTTTGGCAAACTCCACTGACCTGCATGTTTTAGATGTTTTCTAGCTTTAACACATCTGATTCAAATGAATGGTCGTCATCAGCTTGTCATCGAAGTCTGCACAGCTCTGTTAATGACACAGCCATCACGGTGTGTTGAAACAGAAAAAATATCTAAAACATGCAGGACAGCAGCCCTCGGGCACTGGAGTTGCCCACCCCTGCTATAGAGGATAATACAACGGCACCCACTGTGAAATATAAGGCAGTGTGGAGGTGCTTCACAGGGCTCCACTGCCCACCGATACAAGGTTCCAAGATATCCCCATTAAAATCCCATTCAGGAATCATCTTATTCCGTTGTAAAGACTAAAGTCAGTACTTGTTTCATACAAGTAATTATTCTCTCATTACCTAGATTCACTACCTCTGTCTGTATCTTCTTGTACATTTGGTCCTTCTCTAAATGGTTTAATTGTTAAATAATATAATGTTTTCTAAGAAGCAGTAATTCTGTCTAATAAGTTATAAAACGGACAGTCTGACCCTAAATCTGTTCATCTCTGGGCACGGAGGAGCAAGATGTTGCACCTGAGGCTTGAAAAACCATAGTTCAGAAACATGTGTGACATCATGATGGCTCCATCAGTTTTTAATTTGCCAAAAGATTGTAAAACTGAAAATGGCTGCAGAGTAGTCATAGACAAAGAACAAAAGTAAACATTTAAGAACTCACCCTCATGTGCACATACTACAATAAAACATTACGCAACTTCAGGTAAATGGGGTTGAAGCCCCTGTGATAAATATATCATGCACAGAGGCCCTTAATAGGTAAAGGTCAAGGCCCAAACCAAGTACTTCAAAAAAAAGAGAAAATGGGGGGAATATTTAATATTCTCTTTCCCCTGTGCTTTTTTTCATTTATGTTTTTTCTTCTGGGATCACCAAATAGCAAAGATGTGCCAAACCCAAAAAGTCTTGTTTTTAGAGAGCAGTTATCTTGTGGAAGGTGGGGATTTCCAGATGTAATTAGCTGTTATCGATACTCATGACTCGTCAACACATGAGCTTGAAATGAATTGTCAATGCCAGACCTACATTCATGTTCTTATATGACAGTAAAAAATAAATAAATAAATAACATAAAAAGAGCCATTTTTACAGACCCTAGAATGGATGGTATAATTTTTATTATGAAAAAGAACAAGAACATAAATCAATACGTTCATATTGCAGTATACTATTTTAATATAATGGGGGCATTTTATCACAAAACCAAAAAGCAACAAAACCAAACTTTTCCTTGGGTAAGCAAACATGCAAAAAAAAAAAAAGGATTTTTGATAACAACAACATATGTAGGTACAGATGTTCACACAAGAAAAGATTCAATTAATCATTAAGTCACATGTCACTGCCTCAGCTGAACAAGGTCCAATGTATCAGAGCCAGAACCACTATGTGTGCTCATGCGTGGCCATATAAGTGACTGTGTGTGCATGTGTGCGTCCCTGTTTGTGTGTGTCAGGGCTGATTGCTCTTGACTTCATTAATCTCTGCAGTGTGGTTATGATTAGCTCTCTGAGGCATGCCAGAGGACATCTGACACAGTCACTCACACACTCACTGTCAGGACTGGCCACCTCTCCAGCCTGTCTCTTTCATGGTCCAGCCAATTAGCTGTGTGCAAAGACAAACACACTTGCTCCTGTGGTGACAGGAGAAACGTGCATGCATAAGCAGGCAAACAGTTTTATATATAATAGTTCAGGTTAATATGGAAAAGGAGCCGTCATTACAGGCTGATTCCATCTATAGGGTACTTCAAAACTGGATGTTCTTAGTTTGAAGAAATCACAAAAGAAAAAAATATACTTAGGGTTCATTTTAGGTTCTTGTTAGTCTAAGAAAAATATATGTAACACAATATCTATTTATCTCTTCTTCTGGCCTCTTCTTCTGTGTGGCAACTCAATTGAAAAGTAGATAAATAACTAGCTTCAAGATAGGAAAAATAATAAGAAACAAAGAAACGGAGCTAGAGGTTGCTAGGAGGAATGTTACCGTATTTATGAGCAATTCATGACGGTGGAGTGGTCCATATAAGTAATGCAAAACCCAGTGATGACTCTCTAAAGCTCTCTTCTGACAACGCTGCCCACTGTGGAGTTTAGCTCAGAGTGAAAAACGTAAGAGGGTGAGGCTACGTCCTGGCAAGCCTATGTCCATGCTTGTGTTTGGCCTGTGGTGCTATTTCATAATGAAACTGACGCACATGTGCACTTGCATTTCAGCTCTGTATCTAATCACCCGTCACAAAATGTCACTATAACATATATACATTACAAAGAAAGAACTTTGGGGCCTAGTTCCCTCTTACCCTGAAGAACTCCCGTTACGGTACTGCAAAGAAACACGCTCAGACCGCAGGCTTACTTTTGCTTCCTAGAGTTTCCAAAAGTAAAATGCAAGGCAGAACCCTCAGTTATTAGGGTCCTCTCTTGTGGGACCAGCTGACAGTTATGGGTTTTGCACGCTCTATCTTTAAGATTGGGCTTAAGACTTTTGGATCAAGCTTATAGTTTGGGCTGGCTCAGGTGCCCTGAAGCGTTTCTCTAGACATGCTGGTATGGGTCTAGACTGCTGATTGAGCTTCTATGATATACTGGACTCTTTTCCTCACATTGTTCTCTTATTCTTTTTGAATGCATTTGCTATTATTATTGCAATTAACATTGTTTTCTTTTGTGTTTGATACGGTTATCTAAAGTGTTGTGCCTGTGAATTCTTACTTTGGATGTCATCTTAGGAGAGAGCCAGAGATCAACAAGGTGTGGTTATATTTCTGAGCTAAATGAACACTGTGTTACTTGATGTACTGAAAGTTATTTTAAAGCTGCAGTTGGGAACTTCTTAAAAGTTCTGTTACTGGCTAGAAGATTTGCATACAATACATACAACGCATACAATGTTAGTGCTCCTCCGTGCCTTTCCAATAAACTCCAGAACCTTTTTAGCTTGCTTCTCTGCAACAGTCTTCTTCTGTGTACTTTGCTTGCATGTCTTAGCAATAACTGCCAAAGAAGATATCAGCAACTTTGTTTGCAGTGTTTGTTTTCTCACCAGCCATGCCATGACAAAAGAGTGATATAACATAAATATAGTGTTTTGATGTACTGTATATTGACCCCATGTTAATTTTAAAAGTATAAGTTCCCCGAAAAAAACGAATTACCTTCAGCTTCACGCAGACTTATTTTTATTTTGATAATAAATAATTAATAATAAATGGATGAAATGTGTATTTGGTTGTGAAGACACAACAAACATTTTCCAGCTTCATCAGAGGTAATTGTGTAGACAGCCCAAACGGAGAACGTGGCATATGATCTTGTGCTGCAGTTCCTCCAAAATACAATTTTTCTGCTCCAGTTCCAGTTCTGATCCAGTTCTGACTCCAATGTGCAAGCAAATGTACAAGTAAAAGCATTTAATATTCTGTTTCATAATTATTTCTATTTTGTCGACATTCCTTTTTTCAAATTAAGTTGAATGCCTTGACCGTGTAGCCCGAAAACTTGCTGCGAGATGAATCTGTGAGTGTGTGTTAACACAGACAGCGAAATGACAAATTGTAGAAAAGCAAAATGAGTAGAGTAATGATGGAACAATGATGCCACATGTGTTCCATAGCCTGTGCATGTGTGTGTGCGTATGTGTGTGTGTATGTGTCTGTGTGTGTGCGGTGATGAATCTCTCATTTTGACAGTGGGGCCGGCAGCAGCGAATGTCCTTCTCCGTGGGACACACAAACACACGCACACATGCACGCAGACACACATGCACACACACACACTGCACACATATACAGACGCACACACTGAGACACGCGTACACAGATGGGAACGACCACACTAATGGATCACCCCTGTCTGCATGCAATCCACCACAAATAATGATGAACCACCCCTGCATTAAACTATTTTACACAATGCTCAATTCATTACTCGCCCGCCCTCTCGCTTTCTGGATATATGTGAGATAATAAAGGAATGATATTTCTCCTTTACCAGCAGAATCTTAGTTTTTATCCATTAGTATGACATTAGGAATGAGGAAGGTGGAAGGTAGGGGGTTGGATTGAGATAGAACTACAGATGGCTTTAAATTGGTTTCAAAGCATCGCCACTGTAAAAAGTGAAAGAAGCACTGGGAAAACATTTTAAAAAAGCAATTTGAGTAGTTTGGCCAGGATAAAATAAGAAGATCCCATAATCATTTTTTTAAAAAGCAGTGGTTTAGTGGATAGTAAGATAAAAGTAAGTGAAACAAACACAGATTCAGACTTAGTATATTTATGAACACCATATTTTTTATTTAAAACTTTACTTTGAAAAACCATGACGTTTCACAGCATGTTTACTCTTGACTTTAAGATGACTGCAAAGGTTACAATTTTTTTATTTAATTTTTGGGGGCCAAAAGCAAGAAAATTCCCTGCAGCTAGATATTGAGTTATCATCATTAAATGCATAAATGTTTAATCTATGTTTGATCTTTGAATTAAATGTATTAATACTAGATTTTATGTAGTGATGTTGTTTAAAGCTGTACAGTAGACCAACTATGGGTCTAACGGTAACAACTGAAACACATTCCCAGTTCTTAATTAAATGTCTGTGGCATGCTTTGGTCAAAACAACACAGAGATGCTACATCGGAGCCCCGTTTTTAATCATATCTTTCATTCACAGTTCAGAGCAGCTGGTTTTAGGAAGTCAAGTCAGTATCTTAAATCTACTCCACCCCTCGCTTCTACTCTGTTTCCTTCTATTACTATGTGCTTTTGCACTTCATAGATACAACAGAATCAGTAAATGTTAAACTGGGTAGCGATAAAGATGGGGAAAGTAAAAATTTACTCTCATCTGAGTATGTGACATCACAAACCATTTTAAATCTGAACAATTCACTGCATGATGTAGTTATAGACTTAAAGCTGATTCACTTATGAAATCTCAAAGTTTTTGAGCTGGTAATGACTTCAGACAACCAAATAGTCTTGAAAATGTCTTTTAATTACACACACAAAAACCAAACTTTCTCCCAATTAAGGTCAAGGGTGACTAGTAAAACACTGTGTTGGCCACTTTTATTTGGGACCGGCTCACATTCAGGGTTAGTCTCTTACCTTCTAAAATTATATCCAGAATCCATTATTTGAGCTCCCTGTGACCCTGTATAGGATCAAATGGATAGATGGATAATTTGAGCGTTTTTTTTCTAGATATCAGTCTAAATGTCTTCATATAAATTAGGTAATTAATCTGCTGTAATTTGTGTCAATGCTTTTTTTTTCTTCAATTTTTCATCTAATTTCAATGGTAGGGTAAATAGGACAGTTAGGTTGTGGTACTATCCATCCATCCATTATCTATACCCGCTTTATCCGTTTCCGGGTCACGGGGGTCTGTCGGAGCCTATCCCGACGCATATCAGGCGAAAGGCAGGGGTACACCCTGGACAGGTCGCCAGTCTATCCAGGGCCACATAGAAGACAAACAACCAATCACACTCACATTCACACCTAGGGAGAATTTAGAAAGATCAATTAACCTACACTGCATGTTTTTGGACTGTGGGAGGAAGCCGGAGTACCCGGAGGAAACCCACGCAAGCACGGGGAGAACATGCAAACTCCACACAGAAAGACCCACCGGGCCGGGAATTGTACCGGGAACCTTCTTGCTGTGAGGCAACAGTGCTGACCACTAAGCCACCGTGCTGCCTGTGGTACTATATATATATATATATATATATATATATATATATATATATATATATATATATATATATATATATATATATATATATATATATATATATATATATATATATATATATATATATATATATATATATATATATAGACAGACAGAGAGAGAGAGAGAGAGAGAGAGAGAGAGAGAGAGAGAGAGAGAGAGAGATTATAATACATAGTGTTTACTTAAATCTGTGTCAAACTGTTAAAAAGTACACATAGAAGACAGGAACACAATGATTAGATAAAAGCATGAACAAATACCTTTTTCTTCTAAAGTAAATTCCCCTCTTTCACTTTGTTCTCTGTGACAGAGAGGAGAGGAAAGAGTCATTATGGATTTCAATTAAGTGATCCCTGGGCAGAGAGGGATGCGTCAGAGCAGGGGAATTAATGTTGTGCGGACAGATGTTTAATAATAATGGCCGAACTGTCCCTGCTGAGAAACACACATTTCATGTGCCGCACCCTACTGTGGCCGTAGGTACACACATGCATGGACAGACACGCTGAAAAAGCACACAGGCCAGCCTCACATAGGCAGGCACTTTTGTGTAATCAGTCATACAGTGTTACATCCAATAATGATTCAAACACACACGCTGTGCGGAGCAGTGTGTGTCAAAATCACACACATTCCCACTCACCCACGGAAAGTAGTGCCGCCACTGGTGAATGTGTGCGTGTCTTCATGACCAGTGCTGGCCGCAGCGCATATGGCACTTATTTAGGAACAATGGACATGGAGAATGACTGGGTGGATGAGCTTCCTGACTGTGAGAGGTGACTGGAGGCATGTTAAATGACATGCCCCGTATGGAGAGATGGAGTAAGACGAGGAAAGAGTGGGTATTTGCGGGTAATTGAGGATAAGGACTTATTACCTCATTGGGCAAAAAAAAAAAATGCTTTGGCCAAGAACTGGGGGAGGATGTGTAAAAGATTTGTGATATGTTTGATGTGAATATGATTTAGAGTGGCGCTGGGCAAGTGCCAGGTTGTTGTGATTGCTTTATCAAATTTGTATTTCTTTCTTTATTCTTGATTTTTTTTTTTAAACTATGATTGTTCTGCAGATGAGTTGAAGAGCATACGTCAAGAATGTACTTGTTGTTAAAAGGTTTTGCAATCCTGGACATGTAACTACGAAGGAGCATCTCTGCACCCCAGATGTTGCACTGCTGGATGGAAGTTTCCATCAATATTGTCTCTTGAGGGGGTTCACCTGTGTTCCCCACCAATACTGAACGTGATGCCATAACTACAGTTGTTGATGGGCAAAAGGCACAACTCACCAATGCAGACGAGATCATCTAGCTATATGAATCACGCCTAGAATCCAACAATTTCTCACCTCATGTTTACTTTATTCTCTTGTTTACTTTACTAACTTTTTTTTTTTTTTTACTTCTTTACGTATACTACTTAGTAGTTTACACTGCAACAACATAATTTCTCATTGGAACTACTAAAGTATTTTTCAATTCTGGTAACTTTAATTCAGTTCAATTCAATTCAAAAGCATCAAAGGTGGTAATAGCAGGGCCACTACTTCAGGATGAAGAAGAGGATAATTAGACAGAATGTAAACATTCTGACTATATTTATAAAATGTTATATCTCTCCTTTTTGTGTCATTCTCACATATACTTTCCTGATGACACCTAATCAGTGCTGTGGCTGGACAAATAGCTTCCAGCTGTCTGTTACCAGTCCTGTCAAAAAGAACACTTTCCTAGAAATCCTTCCCCAACCCCCCCATATGTTGTTCATTATTGTCACAACAAGTCTCCAGTAATTACTAGGGTGGCCACTTTCGATGGATGGGTCTAGCAACCATGGGTTCGACCCTGCAGCCATAACTCTACTTAGGACGGCTGCCTACTGCTCTTCACCACAGCGGTGGCCCTCAGACAGCAAATTGGCCTCAGAGAAAGACAGAGAGACAGAAAAAGATCTTCAAACAAGCTCACTCCCAAGCTCACAACGAAGCATGCATGCATACAAAGACATGACAGAGCATGGAGGCAGACACATACTCATTCACTTTCACTGTTTGTCGTTCCCCTGTCTCCAAGGAGTAATCTATAAAGCAGACATAGCCTGACCAACGGCCAGTCAGATATCTTTTCTTGCACAGGTACAAAATTGCACACACAAACACACACGTTCACCCTGCTGAGGTGATAATTTTGACAGGAGAATATGACTGAAGAGGAGTGGAGTGAAGATGAGGGAAATAAGGAATGAAGAGCAGGGAGACATAAACTGATAACTGTATGATGAAGGGTGATAACGTCAGGAAAACGGGGAAATAGATGAAGGGATGGATGGCAGAGTTGAGGCAGCTGGTAGATCAATACCCACATCCACAATCTGCATCCAGATAGCAGGTATTTCAAAAATGTGTTTTCCAGATTTTCACTCCATTTTCCATTATTTCTATTTCTTTTTTTCCCCCACCAACTGTGAGAAATTAGTAAATAGTTTTTTTGGGCGAAACTTTGTTTCTGTCACACATCAGTGGTATTTTTGGTCAAGTCTGTATATGTATTATTATATGCTTTTTTTGCCATAAGAAATAATTTGTTAAAGAAGCTATTATAGCTGCTGACTTTGTGTTTAAAAATATTAATTATATGTATTAAAATGAATCTGTTTTAAATGCATGTTTGCAAATTTTACTACTCAACAGCTCTTTGAATACATACAAATTGTATGTGTGTGCTTTTATATGTATATGAAATCCTCTTTTCATTTACAATATTTTAGTAAGAAGAGGTTAAAGAAATGTTTTATTCTAACTACACCTCATGTTTGAGATGAGCTGTTGATACAGTATAAACCTTACAGTTTAGAATATTTTAAAGTGGATCAACATAGGTGAAATATTTAAATAGTTTTGTCACAATGTATGGTGATTTATAAAAATAAAAAAAAGCTTTTTTTCCAATTATTTTGAACGCATCTCCCTGCTTGTAAGCAGCTGTGTTGTCAAGACAACAAGTAAACTGCTGGCCGTGAGGACATGGCGGAGCTGCTGAAAATAAAAATAAAAGTTGAGGAGTTTCAAAAAGAGTACTTCTACAGGAACAGGTGTGTATTATTTATTTATGTGTAGGCTATGGGTTTTATATTCAGACATTTTTTAACTTTCGAAAGATCGCTAGTCGAGCGGTGTCGCGTTAAAGGGTAACTCGTAATAAGTTAACTTATTATCTGATTTCCGTATCATGGTTCTGGCCAGTTAACAGGTATCATATTTAAGTAAATATTCACTGCCTTATCAGCAAACGTAGGTTTCAAAAGCATTTAGTCGGATTGTTTTGTCTCGACGCTTAAAATGACAACAGAGTGCACGTTTTATGAAAAAGCAGGCTCCTCTACTGCTAACATTATAACACGAGTGTGCTAGTTGATGACTTGCAATGTGAAACATTCAGCGACAAAATACAGAAAACAAAACGTTATGTCGTCATGTGTCCTTCAAGATCAATAATCAGTATGTGTCTTTGTTTTTTAGCCAAGCGGAGGAGACCAGACAGGGAGAGACGGAGGCCGCCATCCGAATTCAGAGGCGGTTCCGAGGCAGCAAGGTGCGGTCATACCTCAGGTACAGCGATTATAAGTTTAAAAAATAAAAAACCCAAACATGAAGCGGCTTTTGATGCTTCCTTATTAAGAACAAGTAAATAAAAAAAACAACAAATATGGAACATTTTTAAACACAGATGAACACAGACTTTCCTTTGGGGATGTAACATGTGCAGGCAGTTGCTTTCACTGGGAAGCTGATATCAGCTCCCTGCCGTAATTATCCCACTTCCAGAGCTTTGCAAATGGCCTCAAGCTATAATTGTGGCTTTCACTCTTAGCTCGTTTCACACACAGAAATATATGTCTCTGTGCTTCTTCTGATACTGTGACCCCAGCACCATTCTGCAGGGTCAGCAGACAAACTTCCAGACAGTAGGTTAATTCAGATTACTTTAGTTAATTGATCAATGCGTTAAGTGGATAATTAGCAACAATTTTAGCTGCCTAAGTGCAACTCTGGGGTGGTGCGATCCCCACTATAAGCATTGATTTTCTGGGCATATAAATGGCCTTTTGGAAATTGATGGCCTCATTGGAGGCCACGCATCGCAGTGGACTTGCATTTAGAGTATGTTTGAAGATGAATACAAATGTGCACTGCTGACTAAAGGGGTTGAAAGGCTCATCGGACATGATCGAAAACCCTGGAAAAGCAGGGGTTCCTTATTTGTGACTTTGTGAAAGCCTGCTTTTAATGTTTTCCTGACCTTTTAATACGGCCTATAATAATTGTTTGGAGAAAATCCCTTTTTTTTTTTTTGTTAAATTTCTTTCAGTTTTCTTCAAACAGTATTATTTTAAGGAACTGTGTGACTTAATTAATGTTATTTGTTTTTTATGCCCAGGATACATGAACATGTTTTTTTTTTTTTTGTTTGTTTTTTTCTGGGCAGATCCATCTAGGTAAAAGTTTTTCATACTGAGATGGATCATTTCTCAAAACAAACGTTCTAGTTAATGATCAAACAGATAAATTCATCATTCGTTTCTCTTCATGTGTGCCTGAATAACTTTTTTCAGTGTTTCATTCATGTCAAGCTACTGAGAAATATCCATCCTATCCTCTCCCCAATATGAATTCATTACAGCCATCTGCACAAAAAGGCAATCATTATACAGAAGATATGGCGGGGCTTCACAGCAAGGGCACGTGTCAGACAAATGGTGAAGGTAAGCCAGAGCTTGGAACAGCTATAGATATATTGATTATGTTATGATAGCATGCATTAGAATTCAATTGCCTTATTCCCAAGTCCCTGCCTCTGACCTTAAGAAATATAATTCACTCATTACACATTTGAAAATTAACACTTAGCAAATATGATGCTCTATGATAAGGAATTCCATCTATTCCACGGATGCATGTGAGAGACTGTGGTGTGAAATAGGGAATGCGTTGTGTGCATGATGAATGTGTATGTGTGTGCTTTAGTAAAACAAGGCCCATTTTCAGCATATTGCCTCCAACTGCTTCTTAATTGAACAGATTGTTGATACCGGATCCAATACCCAGTGCTCTCACGTATAATTTTCCCCTGGATTGAGTTTTGTAAGTGTATCACAACAAGCTATTTATCATGCCTGTAAATTGACTGTTTGCTAAAGCATAACTGCCAGCCGACATTTGGGAGGCATTCAAGAAAAGGGAAAGGGAGTTTGGGGGGGGGGGGGGGGGGGGGGTGTTAAATAAACAATGAAGGATGTGTCACAAGACACATATGGGCTAAAACAAGGCGGTTTGGTCTCATTTGGAAACAGACGAGCGCTAATTTGAATCACTCAAAATTGCCATGGAGGACTATTTTGAAATAGGATCAGAGATATTCCATGCTTCACCTCCTCGCTCTCTCTGTCTTTCTTCTCCACTCGCAGACCTTATCATTTGTAATGTGACTTGCACAAAGTCGCTTCTCAAAACATCAAGCTGAATTTACAACCTCCTTTCAAGTCTTTGTCTTCCTTCCCCTTCCTGTCTTCCTTGTCTTTCCAGTCGTTATTGAGAACGACGTGTTGAAATATGAATCCCTTTCATGACCGACACTTCAGTTTGCTCCTGAAATGTGCCCCCAGTGGTCGGCTGGTGCGTTTAGTCTGTGATGGCTCGTTGAGTGCCGTGGTGAATATTCTGTGGCCTTTTGTTAGTCTCTTCTGTGGCAGTGCTGTCATTGATTATGAAATCCAGAGGAGAGCGTTTGGCCGTCATACATCTCCATTAGCGCGCTGCTTGACTACCATAGATTTTCTTGGCCCTTGTCTGCGTTGGTGTATTAAGGGAGTACCGTCCTCCCCTTGATACAAAGTCCCACTAACCACTTTCTCTCTCCCACCCTTCCTTTTTCCCTCCATCCCCCTGACTTTTTCTCATTCCTGTCCTCTCTCTGGTTTTCTCTCTGTTTCTGCCCCCCCCCTCCCCCCTCAACTGTGGACCCTATCTGTGCTGTCTTTGTGCAATGTATTATGTATAAAGAGCTCTTTATCTTTGACGCCTGCTGTGGACAGATCAGAGGACCGACAGACAAGATGTAACACAGTCTTTTCCTTTGTGTTCACAGGCAGCATATTTTATCATGAAGATGAATTTCTATGAGGAGATGGCAGTCAGGGTAAATATCACTACAGTGTCTTGTATTAGCAAATAGAGTGTTGAGGTGGGGGGACACTGTTGCGCTGTGTGTGCTATGAAGGGGAGGCCCTGTGAAGAGCAGTGTCTAAACTCTGCATCGTATCAATTCTTTGCAAAAAAAAAAAAAAAAAAAATGTATATCCTAAAATTGTTGCTTGTTTGTTTTGCATAATTTTTAACACATTGAAAAAAATATTCACATTCCTGTACAATTCATTTTTGATACAGTGTTTTCTACAAACAAATTTTATGTGTCTTCAAGCCCAAGTATATTTGTCAAACTGAGCAGCAAACTGAGCCAGCTTCTCTCTTTACCTCACACAAAAGAACTGCTTCTTTTCTCTATTAAAACACTCTTTCTTGCAATATCTACCTCCGTAGAAAAAAAAAAAGATTTATGCTGGCATAAATTAGCCATCATATACACATACTATTTACATACACACTACCAAGATAAGGATGTGATTGGACAAAATCAGCTATTAAAAATGTTTAGACTCAGATTATTAAAATTAGATTAGGAATTAATACTATTGACTATTTTCTGTAGAATCTTACATTTTATCCAATGGTCTCTTGATCTGTATAGCAGCTTCCAGTCTTAAACTCATTAATCATAACACATTGGTTGTGATTGATGTTTTGGCAGTTTTACACAGGGATGTTTCACAGAAACCTTATATTTTTACAATTCCATGTAGCCTTTTCTTTTGGCGAGCATTCTCATGCTGACTAAAACCATTAAACGGTTTTATAGACCAACAAAAAAGAATCCAATAGTGTTTATTGAGGGTGTGTTGCTGCGCAGACGGACAAAGACGGCCATAATAGGTTCTTGTTGCTGGGAAAACCTAGAAATCACAGGCTTCATGACTTACACTGAATAGAAACCCAAACAGATTAAACTGACCACCCTGTTTTTTCAGTAAATGTCCTGTTACAGAAGAGACGTAGGTTCAGAAGTAGCCTTTGACCCAGCTGCTTAAGTCACAGCCTTAAAGTAATGTAGAACAATTTGTAGAACAAAGACGATACTTCTGAAGTGAGAGGAGAAATGTCTTTATTACCCATTTAAAAAAAAAAACAGCATTTCCCATAAAATGAATATTTGTTCCTTAATTATTTGAAAAGGTGTGCTGGCTCAGTGATTAACAGTTCAGTAAGTATTGGGTTTAATCTCCACACAGGGCCAATGAAGCTAGGCAGAGCGTATTCTCCGTGCGACTGGATTTTTTTCATCTGCTCCAATTTTTTTCCTACTGCCCTTGACCGAGGCTTTGGCCTCAGAACTAGACAGTGTATCTGGGTGCTGCACTGTGAACCTTTCACAGCTCCTAGAGACATATACTGGGGAAAATTTAGAGGCAAAATTATGATTGATTACAGACTTTTTACATTTGTTGATGTACATTCTTAATCATCCTGGCTGTAATGCTGGAATAAAGGCAACTGGATTTATTTTTCTGGGAAAAGTGCTGTCGTTGCCTTGCCTTTGAAGCAGTTGGAGTTTTAATCTGGAAAAATTCATAATTTTCATGAATTATTAAAGGGTATTGTGAAAGCAATCTGGTAACTGAACCTTTTTGTGATATCATCTGCTGCAAAATATGTTAAATGTTTACCAGACTTGCAGATGTAGTGCAGTCATGTGAAAAATAAAACGCATCTTATTTAATTCCATAGGAACATATAAGAACATTATGAAAAAAAAAATCACCTGTCCTTAAAATTAAGTTACACCATGCCATGACTTTATTTAACAAAAATTAAGCCAAAAGGCAGAACAGTCTGATGATTGCCAAATGTAATGTAGCCTGTAAAGGCCGTAGTTTTGTCAGTTTGCTGGTTTGGAGGGCTTAGGCGAGTGTTCACACAATGTCACAAAGACATCAGTAGTGCACTTAGAGAAGAAATTGTTGCTGCTCGTCAGTCTGGGAATGGTTGATAAGTGTGGCTTGAGTAGAAGAATTGCCAGGAGAAAGCCTCTTCTCTCTGAAAAGAAAATAACTGCAGAGCTTGGTACATTGTGTGACACTACCTCGCAAGATGAATTGTGGTACATGTAACTGATGCAATGGTGATGTAGTGTAAAAATCTAAAATATAGCGTTTGCTCGTGCCACTAACAAATCATGATGTTAGAAAAAAAAAAGTCATTTTAACAGAGTGTTATGTGAACAGTACTGTAAAGAGTGCACCTAAATGCCGTTACTGCAATGTGAATAAAACACATCATAGAGAAAATAATGACTTCAAATTATTGCTGCTAAGGGGTGTTCTACAACATAATTAATCTTGGGTCTACTTAGATTTTCACGAAGTTTCTCCATTTTGCCTAAATTTTTGTTACATGAATAATGACAGAGCATAATGTGCAATACATCGTCAAAACATTAGAACTGAGAGGGTATGCGTTCTGTTTCACATGTTGGGACTGCCCTAGGTTTCTTGTCCTCTGATGCATGAACCTTCTGGACAAAATAAAGCACCTGTGCTTGCTTTAAGTGTACTACAGAAGCATTTACTGTCCAAATAAATGTATAGTATGAATGAATGAGTGAGTAAATAAACAAAAATATAAACATAGAAGAAATAATCTCGGCATTCCCTGGTCACATTTCCATTGGATCAGTTATACCTGTATTTTGTTTCTCTCTCTTCCACTCTTGTCTTTATAATGTTGTGGTAGATAACAGAGGATAATGCATTAAGGCCATAATAGAAACCAGTGTTTACATGCCGCACCTTGGATTTGTATTAGATTCAACAGCATTGATTTTACTAGTCAACAAAGGTCAGCAAGAACTTGGGTGGCACCAATTACTTTATTTAAAATTATCTATTGACTGACAGATCAATGCTAATTCTTATTTTGTTCTTTGTTGTTTTTCCCCCCATCCTCCTCTCCTCCTCCTTGCTCCTATTCTAGCATGATTATTCTTTTACCTGCCATTGTTTTAATCTCCTAATTAGCCTGAAGGACATCCGCCCCCTTGCTTTAAAATGGTCCACTGGTGTGTGTGGGTGTATTTGCTAGCCCTAAATCAGCGTGGACAGGTTTGGTTAAATAAATGATGCTGTGACAGTTGTCAGTCCCACCTTGGATTGTCCCTCTGTCACTCTACGATGGAGTACAAAAATGCCGTTTTTATTCAGTAGAGGCCATCACAACACAAAACACTTGAAAAGATAGTAACAAACTCTGGTTGGTGTAAGAGATTACACAAATTATTGTAAACGATAAAGTACAACTGCCAATGTTAGTTTGTCCCTACTTTTCCCATTTTTATAATGTAGAATTCTGAAGAAAACTGAATATTTACAGATTCAACGGAGGTGGAGAGGCTTCTTTGTGAGGAAATATATCCATAACTTCTACGCACGCAAAAGCTATTTGGAGCGACTTCTTATGACAAATGAACATATCAGGTAAGAAAAGGTCTTTGTTTGTTTTTTTTATGTGTTTTTGACTGAATAAAGTTAAGGAGAAAATTCCTCTTTGAATGCACATTAAACATTATATCTTATGAAATCCACTAGTCTACTTTAGAAATACTGACAGCTGAATATTAAGCACTGCACTTTAAGAAATAAATCCCAAACCTTTTCTGAAAGAAAGCATGAAATGCAAGAGTTTCAGATATAAAAATTGAAAATGCCAAGACAAAAAGTACCCTATGCAAAATCACTTAAAATTATTAGTCATGTTTAATATAGATTTTTACAAAACAAACCCACTGGGTGATGTCAGCTGCATATTAAACACTTTTCAATGAGCAACAGGCCAAGGAAGGCACCACTACTGAAAGAAAGGCACAAAATGGAGATATTTTGCAAAAATGTGGGATCTTGTGAGGAGACTATTAACAAGACTAGAACCAACATACACTCCAGCTGGCTGTTGATACTAATTCCATTGTGAAATTAGAGTATTGATTCGTGTTCTTCCTTCATCTTTGTTTGTTGTTGTCTTCTTTTATGTATTGGCAGTTGGCAGACAGCTAAACTGGTGGACCATCAAGTAGAAGGGAGGGATAGTTCAGTCAGTCACTTAATCCTACCAGGTCTGTCACTGTAAACGTGCCAGTGGCTGAGAGGACAGAGATGGTGGGTGACTCTGCTGTAGTTCCTAAAAGAAACCCACTTAAAACTATAGTAACTTTTCTTTGGAATAGCTTATTTTTTTTGTATAAACACACACACACACACACACACACACACACACACACACATATTTTACTCTATTACTATATATATATATATATATATATATATATATATATATATATATATATATATATATATATATATATATATATATATATATATATATATATATTGTTTAGAGTATTTTTTTTTTCTTTTAGAAAGACCTGGAGGAAATAAGTTGGCATGTACATGTCAAAGAAGATATATTAACTTGATGGTTGGTTTAAAGGTAGTAGAAAGCTGAACCTATAAGTTGGAGATATGAGTAGGAATAAAGGCAAAGTGAGGTGGTAAAAAAGACTGAGACATGTATAGACAGAGGAGAAGAAGAGGGAGAGAGAAAAGTCCTTTAAAGCGCTCGAGGCTAAGAGACATTGAAGTGAACGATGTGAAGAAATTAAAAATTAGCCTCTGATTTGAACCGCAGCTTTTGCATTAATAAAACATCCTGTGCTTCAGGGCTTAGTGCTAGACATATGCCATCTTTTATATTTGACAAAAAAAAAAAAAAAGTCCTGTTTAGCTAATAGTCAGATTTTTAATGTTGCTAATATATTTTACCAGAAAATATCTTTAGGCTCCTGCTAAAATTAAATGTAAATTTGATAAAAGTGCTCCTTGGATCACTGACTTCCCCCTCACTTCCCTAAAAGCATTCCTGCTTTCCCCCCACGCTCTTCGACCCTTTTAGAGGTAGTAGGGACAAGGCTGTTAAAGTCGATTAAGGAAGTGTTGCCACTCCAGATTATAGCAAATAAAGAGAGATACTAACAACTCTGTCAGGTTATCAGTTACCAGTGATTGTCATCATCAGTCAAGTTCATCTTTAAGCAGCACTGATGCTTGATTGGACTGAAGTTATATATATATATATATATATATGTGTGTGTGTGTGTGTGTGTGTGTGTGTGTGTGTGTGTGTGTGTGTGTGTGTGTGTGTGTGTGTGTGTGTGTGTGTGTGATGAAAGGAAATTGCACACACACATACACTCTCAACTCACAACCCATCCTCTATGTTGCTTTAGGGTGTTTAGGTCACATTAGCTACACTTAATCACATGTTTATTTAGTGCTGTTGAGGTCATGATCAATTAATGCTGTGCTGTCATTTATTTAAAATATCCTTTCTGTGTTATCTGGTAACCCCTCAGATCGTACGCTGAACTGATCACTCACCCTGCAATGATCTGCTCCTTAAGCCAACAGCATGCTCTCCTCCTCTGTGAGTCTGTCTGTCTAAAGCATGTAATATATTATTGAATGTCGGACTAATGGTACCCATTCACTGAATACTGATCAGTTGTGCATGTTAATGACAGGGGAGTCGTACATGCATTGACAAACCTCTCTCTGTCCTTTCACACTTATTGCCTCTTTTTCCGTCTCTCTTTCTAATGACAGATCTCCCCAGCACAAAACCATCTGCGCCATTTCATTAGGTACAGCATCCAACTAATCCCTGCCACTTACACCATCCTCTTGTACCCACTTCTCTGTCTCCACCTCCCTTCCTTAATCTCTAACTCTTGGCTCTCCCTTCCTCAATGTATTTAGCCCTATAATTTTTGCCTCCCTCTCTTCAGCTACAGCTTCAGTCTGCTTCAGTGTCCATCCTTATTCCTTGTTTCTCTTCTTCTGCATAGCCCAATGAAGTTAGGACCCCAGCACAGTCCCCACTCTGCCACTATTTTCCTTGATACTCCAACAATTCATCACATTGTCAGGGAGACACTTAAAGTTCCTGGTCTTTAACAAGGCCATGCAGTGGGATGATGGGGCAATTAGGAAAGCAGTGCAAGCGCGCATTACATATTTTCTAAAATGTGTTGGTGTCATTGCTGCTGCCACTAACACGGCCTGTTGACTGCATGAATTATTCCTCTATCTGCAACAAGCAGCTGGGTAATTATTACTACTATAATCAGAGAAATAATGCTCTCTGTGATGTTGACACAGCATGGTGGAGTCTTTAAAATTATCCTAAACACTAAAAAAAAAAAATATATATATATATATATATATATATATATATATATATTCTGTATTGTCACTAGGTTTCCCAGGAATAGTGTGGTTTTTTTTCTTTTCTAGTGCTAAGTTTTCTCTCTTTCTTGACCAACTTTTTTGCTGTCTGTCTTTAGTCCAAGCCTCTTCATTCCTCTCTCTCTTGTGTCCCTCCCAAGGACATTCATGAAAAGAGGGTTGTTATGGTGGAGAGAGTGGAGAGAGTGGAGAGAGTGGAGAGAGTGGAGGCCTGCCCTGCGATCACTCACCACTTCTATGCGTCAGTATTTCTTTTGCTGCTCTTTCCTTCTGATCCTGTTTAGGTGCAGACCAGTTCACTTCTTCATTCTGATTAGATTTGTGTGTTCAGAATATGTGTACTAGTGCGTGCGTGTTTGTCTGTGTGTGCATGTCTGGTGAGAGTAAAACATTAGTCAAAAGTAGGCAAGATGTAATCATTTGTAAATGTCTCTTTTAAATTTCAGAAATATCAATATCAATTGGGAAAATTGTAATGCAATCATTGGTTGCCACATAATACCTTGCCGTGGTGTCTGTTTAACTAACTTAACAGACACCATCATTTAATTAATGTGCAAATCAGCAAGTCAGTCACTTAAACGGAAAGGCTGTGTTTTTAGTGCGTTGAGAGCTCAATACATTGAGTGTTACTGTCTACGTGGACTGGCTGAATAACCCCTCTTTGCCAACTATTGAATCATTCAATTGTAGTAATTAAATCAGCCAATCAGGTCAAGCATCCATTAAACATTTAGGACCCAGCCAATTAGCTGCTCTGGTGCTGGCCAAAGGTGTGGCCTGCTGTTCCACAATATCTCACTCTCTGATATTCCATCAGTCCTTGACACCTTTTTGTGAACCATGGAGTAAATTATTGAGAAAGAAGTGGGAAATGTAGCTGTATTATATTATCCATTTGAATAAGTGAAAAGTCCAGGACCAGAAGGTCAGCAGGAGTTTCAGTCGTTTGAAAGCAGTTCAGGTATGCTTAATTAGCTTTTTCAGTGGTTCAACAGCCATCAGAAGTAATTTATACTGATAGTGTTTGTACCATATTATATGGCATGGTAACACCATCATTTGTCTTGTCATTATAAGGTCTATGTTGTAATAAAATAATTACAAAATATGCAGAAAACAACCCTACTCAGAGCCCTTGAAAGAGAGTCGTAACATCTCCAATCACTGTAAAAAGACACTAGTCTTTTTACAGGAATGTCTGGCCACAGAGCCCGCAGATACTTCTCATAAATTTAGCCGTTCATTCAAGCACCGCCTCCAAACTTCGGCTAAAGACACCTTCACACATGCACTTTTGAAAGGTAAGAGTTCAAGCAATCAGGTTTTATATTATCAGCATATCTGAATAAAATGAGTATATGTATAAAGCAAGTTAGACCATTATTACTCATTTAATTATTACATTTTGGGAAAGTTAGGCAGTTTAGGTGAGAATTCAAAAACAAAAACTTCCAAAACACAGACCATGAACAGCCTATTGTTTTGAGCTCTTAATTTAATCAACATTGTTGAATTGGAAATGTCTGTTAAAGTGGTGTTTTTTTTATTTATTTACTGGATTTGTAAATTAAATATAATATTACTCTGTTTAATGTTTATTGTGTAATGATGGGTGGTAGTTTTGAAACCAGGATAATTCATTTTGGAATTAACTTTAGTATGCGTAACAGTAGCCTACAAACATGTTCAGTATTGAAATTTAAAAAAAAAAGTTTTATTAATAGGTATACATCATACAAACAAAACATTTTTCTGTACATAGAAAAAAGTAAACGTTCTCAGTGTTGGGGGTTTTGTGAAATGCAATGTTAATTACCTAGTACATTTTAGTTGTTATTGTTATTATATATGTTATATGTTATTATAATAACTTTGAAGTTTCTCCTTCTGTTTTGAGCCAACCTTTTTTTCCCTCCTTTTAACGTCATTGGGGCAACCATGCGATCGTATTCCCGTCTAGGAGTGATTACAGGAATCCCGTGCAATACAGTGAACCACAGTGGGGACTGTATGAAAGGACAACACAGAGAAAAGGAAACACATATGCTCCTTAACATGCTACATGTTTAAATGTATTCACATTTTATTTAATGATGCCCTCATTGCAGTTGATAGATTCATTATCTAAAGGAAAAGGCTGCTTAAATGCGTTTCTGTGTAGATACCGCCTTTCTGAATATGTTTTTCCAGGTGCTGTTTGGATGGGATGTGTTTTAAGGCATTGTTTTCAGATTGCAGATCTTGCAGGCCAAAAAGAAATCGCTGCCTTTGCAGACAAGTGGCCTAAATCGTTAGACAAATGTATGTGAGCAGTTAACATTTTACTCTCAGAAAATTGCGCAGTCATTGCTTTTGACAGGAAAGTACCTCTATCTGTGACAACAGCGGAACCAGTCTGTCAAAGGAAGCTGCTCCACTGACTGTGATGATGGAGAGGATGATCAGGGTAATCTGGGGGTGTATAACAATTGTAAAGATTTTTTTATAAAATTATTTGTTGCTTGATGGTCAAGTATTCTGGACCCCACAAACAACTATGAAAACTATGAAAAATTCAAGGGTGCTGAGGCTACTGCAGATATAATCTGAACATGTTACGATTGTGAAAAAACTGTAAAAAATATACATATTTGGTATTTAGTCCACAATATTAGCCTTAGTCATTGTGGTTTGATGGACTCTAAAAAAATATATCATATGTATATGAAATATTTTTGATTTGTATCATTTGGCATGGTATGTCAACTAAGAAGTTTCCTTCTAAATTGGTATGAATAAGAAAAGTGAGATGTTACAAGACATGATTAAACCCAGTATATATTTTTTCTCTGCCTTTCTTGTTTCACTCTTTCAAAAACACACACACACATTCAAACACACACACATGCACAGAGGGCATGTGCTTCTTGCCGAACAGGGCTAATGAGGGTTGTATGTTGTGGCGACTGGTTGGGTCGACACAGATCGAGGTGCCTTCAGCCGTTACAAATCTGTTTGGCTTTTGTCCACTACACAGCAATTAATAACACTGGGACTGGGGGCAGGGAAGCAAAGGTCACCCATTCAGTTCGACTTACACAACACACACACAGATAAACCAGTCTGAATTAAACTCTCAGCTCAAACAAATACAGACATATGAATAGAGGTTATGTCTCTGAAACCACTGGAAGTTACATTTGTGAACAGAAATACTCAGACATACAGATATGCACCAGTTTATGAATCGTGCAACACAATAAACCACACCTTTATATTTTACATTAATAAGTAATATTCCTGTTAGGTAGGTAGACAAATAGAGGCCAAGCAACCTCAATATTTACACTCTCACACACACCTTTACGCTGTATTAAATAGCTATGTTTAATATTACATAAACATGCACATTTAGACGTGCTCCTCTTCTTACTACACACACACACAGAGGTCTGCATTTTTCATTTATTTTGTAATTTAATCTGGTGCTCTGGAAGGAATGAAAACGCAAAGGCAATAGGAATGTGTTGTGATTTCTTTTTAAATGTCAGTACCTGCAGAATGTGTTAACCTCACATTACAGACACACTTTGAATATCATGATTCTGTGTGGAGACTTGTAACTGAAAACAGAAGTTGAATAGAGAATGAAAGAGTAGAAAAGAATCAGAGAAAAAACAGAGGGAATAGGAGAAGAAAAAGGATAAGATTGCTGATGAGCTATAGCTAAGGTTTCATTGGTATTGCGCTTGCAGAAATAGATTGGTTTTACTCTTTGCTTTATGAGTGTCTTTTCAAATTATCATGGCATGTGGGTTTTAGTAATTGTTTCCAATTCTCCTTCTAAGTTATTGCCCCTTTATAGGGAAAACACTGTGTCACTGTGGAAAGAAATAGCTTTGTATAGGGTTTTAATGCATCCCATTTAACCAGCTTTGCTAAACAGATGTCACAGGCAGACCTGTCCTGGCTGCGGTGATGAAATATATCCATCATCCTCCCACTTATAGCCTCTCAGTCTTTCACTTTGCTTCCCCCCTCGTCCATGCAGTCTCATTTCCTTGTTTTTCTGAAACAGCTCCTTTGTCTTTCCATGCCTATCCCAGTGGGATTAGTCAGTTGTTGTTTTTTTGTTTCGTTTTTTTTTTTTTTTTAATTAATCTAAAAGACACTTATGCAATGATCATACTGTGTTCCGGATAGATGCAGACACATACACAAATTTACGTCCATAAGGTTTGCATTGCGCACAAATCATCTGAATCTACCAAATAATGTGTAACATAAAATGTTCATTAGAGCCGGAAAAATAAAAAAGTTGATAATTATTGTCATTTAGCAGTCGCAAAGTAAAAGCCAGAGGCAGCTCCTGGAGACAATGTCAGGGGGTGCTACTGCTGGTGATTCTGCCAAAACTGTAGTACCAGTCGGTTTGGATGAATCACAAAATAATTTTAGTTCCCTTTGAATAAAAGGAGACCAAAGTGTAGATAAAATGATGAATCAAATAGATTTTTTTTAAATTCCTGTTATTATTATTATTATTACACGTTGTTTTACTGCTACATTATTCCTTTATCTGTACATATATTTGACTATAAACAATGTCCACTGTAAGATACAATATCAATTACAACAGTTTGTGTTTTCTGTAGGAGGAAGCTTGATGACTTTGAGGAACTCCAGAAAAGAGAGAGAGAATGTCTAGAGATGGTAAATCAACAGACAGCAAAAGTCTACCAGGCTCAACGGTTACACCACCTTCTGAGTACAAAACAGGTTGGTCTGTAGCGGCACAAATATAAAGACATGAGTCTTTTCTTATATCTGACCAAAAATCAATATTAAATTGTGATTTCAGTATATTTATATATTTTTGTCCATTAGCTGTTTAATTCAGTATAAAGTATACAGGTGCTCAAACAAGCTGAAAAACTAAAAACAACCCTTCAGTGAGCTACAGTGATTAATCTATCTTTCCTCCTTTGTTGCCATAAATGTAATCTAATTCTCCTCCATCTTTGTTTTTACTTTTATATGCACAACCACGCTGTTACTGTTAACTTTTTTCACTTCTTTTTGGCAGTAGAGCTTTTACCCACCAACTTAATATAGAGCAAAATTCTCCCGGAGCTGGTAACAATGTCAACTTTTCTCTCTTGTTCTTACACACTTACACAATTTGAAAAAAAAAAAAAAAAAAAAAAAAAATATATATATATATATATATATATATATATATATATATATATATATATATATATATTGGTATAAACTGACATTCTTTATCAATTGAAGATCTGGAGGAATATAAGGGTTATTGGACAATTGTTTGGATGTCTGGTTTGTCCTTGTCCAAACTATTATTATTGTTATTGGTCTAAAAAAAATCAACATTGGTCAACTGCTGATTTAATTTTTTTTTTTCATATTAAGAGCTGTTTTTTGAGTTTGAGAAGAACCCATGTTAGATAAAAGAGTCATACAACTTAGTGCAGAAGTATGAGGTTACATGGAGTTAATAGTAAATCTCTGTTCTAGAGAATAAACCCTTTTACATATGGACACACACACTTAGGGAGTTCCTCCAGTGTGTGTGTGTGTGTGTGTGTGTGTGTGTGTGTGTGTATGTGTGTGTGTGTGTGTGTGTGTGTGCGCGCGCGCGTGTGTGTGCATGGGTAAGTACGTGTCCTCATGGCTCTTCTGATGTGCTGAGTGGAGTATTTTAGCGCTTCCCCTGGCACAGGTGCAGGCACGTGTGTGGCATCCACGTATCTCTGTGACTCCCCACTGGGATCATAATGAAGACAAAGCACACTGGTCACTGTTGATTCAGCACCACCACCTTTGCGTTTTCTGCCCCCCGTCCTTCATGCCTGTGCGACCAGCATTGTCATCTTCTGGAGTACCATTCCTGCAACAATCCCGTGATTCAGCGAGACACATTATCATATGCGCTTTTAAATATGTTATTATGGAGGTATGGGATCCTGGAATGCAGTAAAGAAGCTTTCAATCGACTGTACACCCCTTTGTGAATGTTGTTATAATTCATAAAATATAAAAACTGGTATTTTTATAAAAATGCAAGAGGAATAAGAAAACAAGAAGGAAAGTTTTTGTACTCTTTCTGTCCTCAGGTCTATCTTTTTCCCTCTCTATATATTTCCCTCTCTCTTTCTCTGCATATGGCAGGGGACTCTTTCCCTTCGTAGCTCTGACCTTGTCAGTAGTGAATAGATGGCTCTCTCACACAGTTCATCCTTCCTCACTTCTCGAACCCCAGCCCACACACGCATGCACGAACACGTATACACACACTCATACACATTCTCACAGCTTACCAAAAGGCCCCAAGTTCCTCTGACAGAGACAGAGAAGCTGTGTTCCTAGGGTCAACATCATTGCTCTTTTCGTAGCTGGCACAGTACTTTTGGGCTTGTGTGTGTGAGTGTGTGTGTTTCTAACATTTAAGTTAGTTGTATACACTCATCTCTTATGTAGAGTGTTTCTCATAATTGGAGTATCAGACAGTTCACCACTGAACCCACAACAAACTTCAATACTCTTTGCTCATACACAGTATAAGACATAGTGACAAGGTGAGGCATTCAGAGCGACAGAAGAGAGTCAATGTGAGAGTGTGTTTTGTAGAAGAGGAAATTAAACTTTTGTCGTAGACTATTGGCAAAACACCAAACACATCTACCTGTATAGCCCCTTTTACACTAGAGGATACCCCACGTTTCACACGCAGATCTAGTGTGTCGCCTTACTTTTTACATTGACTGACGCAGGGTGGCGGTCGAGCTGGCCCTGCGAATAACCCACCTTTGAGGGTACACTTAATCGCAGGTCAGGTCTAATGTAAATAGAACTAACGCGCGGTGGCGGGTCGTGGGAGAGATTCGTCAGTCATGTAAAAGTACAACCCACCATGAGAGGTTTTTTATTTATTTATTATTATTATTATTATTTTATAAAATGAGGAAACAGCTGATGGGAGTGACAACAGCAGCAGGACATCACAGGTACGGTCTATATATGCAAGATGAGTAAATGACAAGGAGATCCGCAAGACTATGGTATGAACCGGCATATGTGCAAAACCATAAAGGGTGGTCCAGTGTTTGAACAACTGGCCACAACAATGACAAACCGGGCCTTTGCAAGAAGCAGAACCCAGCCAAAAAATGTATCCATTCTCGTTTTGAAAATTACACCTGTCTGATGGCGTATTTCATCCTGCTATGTAGGGATCATACATCATTCTACACGCCCACACATCTTATATTTTTTTACACGGATAATGGCTCCTGATTCGCCTTCCCTCCTCCCAACTCGCCTTCAGACGCAGCATCTGACCGCTTGGTGCACTGGCAACAACTTGCTCTATAACACCAGCAAATCAAAAGAGCTCAATGTGGACTTCAGGAGGGAGAGAAGAGGCAAGCATGACCCTATCCACATCAACGAGATAGCTGTTGAGCGTGTGTCCAGCCATCCTGGAGTTCCTGGGGACCCTCATCGCCAGACACTTCTCCTGCTCCACCAACACCTCCTGGCTGGTCAAGAAGACTCCCCAATGCCTCTTTTTTTACTGAGAATGCTGATGAAACACCACCTGTCTTCAGCCATTCTGGTGAACTTTTACCGCTGTGCAAATTGCAGCATCCTCAAGGACTCCCCCCACCCTGCTCATGAACTATTTGCCCTTCAGCAGGTGCTTCAGGGGCCTCCAGACAAGGACCACCAGACTGAGGAACAGCTTTTTCCCCAAAGCTGTTTCCTTACTGAACTCCGCCCCCGCTGACCCCCCTGCCCCAACATATCACTAAGCACGTCACCTCCCCACACTCTAAGTGCGCTACCCATTTCTCTTCTCACCTATCTGTATGGCCATAGTATTTCATTCCTGTTAGTATGTTCATATCTGTCTATGTCTATATCATTCACATTCATATATCTATATATTTGCACTGGTCTACTGCACATGTACAATATTATAATTCTGTTAGTGTGTTCATATCTCTTCATATCTGTATATTATATCTATATCATTCTTATCCATATATTAAAATATTTGGTCTACTGCAACTTAATCTCTACAACACAACTTGCAAAATATATCAACAGTATATTAATAAACTCTCTCTCTCTCTCTCTCTCTATCTATCTATCTATCTATCTATCTATCTATCTATCTATCTATCTATCTATCTATCTATCTATCTATCTATCTATCTATCTATCTATATATATATATATATATATGATTCCGTTTATCATAATATGCAACATATATTTATACATACCTATATCTGTATTTTGTCACATATTTATACTGTATACATACTGTAAATGTGTACTGCTACTTACTACTACTTATTGCACACCTTTTAGTCTGTATATATTGTAAATTTATAGTACTACTTATTACACTTCTGGTTATCAGGAAGTGCAGGAAACTGGAGGGAGGAATCTGCCGATCAACAGGGTTTGATAACTAAAAAATGCTGTAGCAGGCTGGAAATACAGAAAAATGTACTGGTAAACAAAACTTTGGTGATAAAGCAACAAGAAAATTAACTAAACAGAAACCAGGGCCGAACTAAGACCAGGAAAATCACAGTGCGGACCAGCGGTGCCGAAGGGAAGAACAAGAATATTTACAGACAAACTCAGGTGTTGGTCAGACACAGGTGCAAACAATCAGGAAAAATTGGATAAGAGAAGTAAAACAAGTCAAGGCAAACTATGAACAGACCTTCACTGCCTTCACTTCAAACTCATGTTCTTGGCACTTCTTGGTGAAAGCACCTTCTACCCTTTCCTCTCCGTCTCGTTTTCTTCTATCATCAGTTCTCCAAAGTACTCTTTAGGTTTTGCCCTCACACTCGCCTCATAAACACATTTCCATCTCCCCATAACCTGCTTGTACTTCCTTTTCATCTCAATCTCTGTCTGGCCAAATGGCACAAATCATCCTCTCCTTCCTTACTGTTCAGCATTTCACTAACTCTTAATCAGCCTCCTGTTTATTCTTTGCCACATACACTATATGTCCAAAGGTCTTCGCTCAACTGCCTCAACTCGCATATGAACTTAAGTGACCTCCCATTCTGAGGGGCCATGCCCAGCTTCTGCAAAACAACCCCACACCATAACCCCCCCTCCACCAAACTTTACACTTGGAACAGTGCAGTCAGACAAGTACCTTGGAAACCCATTCATGAAGCTCTCTGTGCACTTCTTGAGCTAATCTGAAGGTCACATGAAGTTTGGAGGTCTGCAGCAATTCACTCTGCAGAAAGTTGGCGACCTCTTTGCACTATGTGCCTCAGCTTCCGCTGACCCCGCTCCGTCAGTTTACGTGGCCTACCACTTGGTGTCCCAAACACTTCCGTCTTCTTTAATACAGCTGGCAGTTGACTGTGGAATATTTAGGAGTGAGGAAATGTCACGACACCTGCCTACTTTCTTTTCTCATTTGCTACCCCACTTCCTCTTCGCTAACCTTTCCCAACTTATACTCCCTTGAATGTCCTCTTTTCACCACAAAGTCTGCTTATTCCCTTTTTTCTGTAAAAAAAAACAAAGCACATTAAGCACCTTCTTACCTGTCTCCTCTACAAGATTTGCTGCCCAGTCATCTTGCTGCTCATCATTACTAACCTGAGACTGTCATTCTGCATACTGCCATTCCATGCTGTGTGGCTGGTCTCTACCCTCCAACCGACTTTCAGTTTAGTGTCATGACTACAAAAGACTTAACTCAATACAATTAAATTAAATTAAATTAAATTAAATTCACTTCAGTTTAACTCAACTCCGCTCAACTCAACTCAACTCAACTTAATTCAATTCAATTCAATAATACATTATTAAACCCTGAGGGCTGGACCCAAATACTCATGTATTTGAATATTTGTTGGACATTTGGTTTTCAAACAGTGTAACTGCATTTTTTTAATTATTTAATTTGTTTTGTTTTGCTTTCACAAACACCCAGTTGCAATATCGCTCAGTGTTGACTGTGAAAATCATCTGCAGTTATGTTTCGGTGGTTTTCAGCTGCAAAGTTAATGACAGCATGCCAGAGGCCACAGTTCTGTGGCACAGTTTAAATCGAGAGACATGTTGGCACATACCATCGCGTATACAGTATTTCTGGAAAAGATCTTCTCCCTTGGCATGAAAGTTATTCTCTGGCACACTTGTGTGGCACACACCTCTGTTTGTCTTGCACACATTATTAATGTGAAGCTTCTTGGAGCTTCTCTAAAGACTGAAAGCATGTAACTGGGTGTGCACCCCTTGGGCTTGGGCACCTGCATGTGGACCTCACTTGTTCAGTTACTCAGATGTGGGCCACATTTATTTGGTATTCTGCATCTGAACCTCATTTTTTTGCTGTTACACAATCATTCTTTCACCATGCCATAGATGTCATACAGAGTTTTATTTTTTTAGACTAAATACATTTTTACTTCCAAAAATCATATCCAGAATATAACCATATGCAGTGGTTATGATCATTTTTGTCTCTATCATTCTCTTACTCTTAATGCTCATATCTTTCTCTTTATATCTTTTCTTTCTTTAGTGCCCAGGGGTGTTCAACTCTCCTTTCAGGCCAGCCCCTCATGAAATGGAGCTTCTTTTGAGGCGGGTCAAGTACCAGGCCTCCACCAGACCTCCCTCGCGGAGTGGGGCTTCGGTCTCGGGCATTCCTGGTCCAGCAACTCCCAGTCTCTCAGGGACACTTAAATCCCAATGGATCACATTTGCTACAACTCACAGGTCTAGACCTGTCCTGCCTCCCATTGCCAGCAAAAAAAACGGAGGTGATGATGAATGACCAGCAGGTGATAAAGCAACATTTTTGACAGTGTCATACTAAAAGCAGAAGAGCATTTACAGCTGCATGGATTCTTGATGAAAGCAACATTAATAAAATCTTGTAGATGAAAGACATCTCTGATGAGAGACACTGCAGACATCTCTCTCAGTGGCTACAGGACAAAGACTGAATTTGACCATAATAAGGCCCTTGTTTGTTTTGTCTCTTTTCTTGGTACCTCTTATATGTGCCATCCCCTGGCATCACTTAGGTGGTAAAAACATCTTCCTGCTTCTTTGTTGAATCCCTATGTCTCTGTGCTGCGCATGCAGTAGATCAGGGACTGAGCCTGTCCAAAAATCCTAAATACCTCCCATAATAAATTAAGTGGTTTTGCTGTATTTCTGTTACCAGTACAATTAAGGCAGGTGAGCTCACTGCTAATCTAATAAATTCAAGTATTCTTTACCTGTCCTTCTAAGGAGACCTGTTGTTTTTTTTATAAATTATATTTTGCTCTAATTTGTTTTTAACACTCGGAAATTGTTAAAAATAAAGTTTAGCCCTGAAATACCTGAACACTTTAAACTTTTTCTTTCTTTTTATTGAGACAGGCCATTTTCAAATTCTATAACAACTTATACTAAAATTTGTGTAAATTCACAGACACAATCCAACCGTTTTTGTGTGATTAAATGTTGTGGCTGTTTACAAGTTTGTACAGGTTATGGGTGAATGTGTGTGTATGTTGAAGATTTGATGGAGTCATTTCACCATTTGTGTTATTTACGCTCTGTAGCTCTTTATGGCAAAGTGCTTTGCATATTATTAGTTTCTTGTAATGTAAAACATAAGTGAGCAGAAATGAGGCGTGGATTTATCTCATTTTATTAGCTGCACTAAACACACTTATATACTCACACTGCAGCTGGTTTTAGCGTGATTTAGGCCATTAGTAGTGTCAGGAAAGTCACTGGTGCTAGGACGATACTCCACATATCCATAAACATACAGTTTTGTCTCCTTTTGTTCTTTTGCTGTATTTGTGTCTTTCTTTCTTTCTTTCTTTCTTTCTTTCTTTCTTTCTTTCTTTCTTTCTTTCTTTCTTTCTTTCTTTCTTTCTTTCTTTCTTTCTTTCTTTCTTTCTTTCTTTCTTTCTTTCTTTATTTCTTTCTTTCTTTCTTTCTTTCTTTCTTTCACTCACCTCACAGCCCCTCCAACCCTGGTTGTGATTACTATCTAGTGGTGATGGATAAGGTTGAGGTGCTGGCTGTGGAAGTGGTCAGGCCAGGCCACTGATCCTGTGGCGATAGGAGCAAGGACAGGATCCCTGTGCCTTCCTCTATCGCTCCCCCTCATGCCCCCTCTTTTTTTCTTGTTTTCTTTTTTTTAACAAAACAGCAACTGAAGGTCACCTGAAACAAAGCAAAATTTAAGTTAATCTGCAGTGTGAAAAGTTTACATATAACTCTGAAAAGACTACTCATTTGCAGAATTTGCATAGTGCAACATGCTATGTTTACACAAAATCATAGACAAACATATAATTAGGTTACAAAACAATCATTAAATACAAACTGACAAATTAAAATAATATATTTGAATCAATCAATTTGTATTTTTGTGGCGCATACACCATGACATGTTGGTAAAATGTTTTATGAGAGAAAATACATGTATACTGTTTGCACCCAACAAAGATACAGCCAAAGCTTTACTCTAGGTGTTTTCTGGGAGATTATTTTAAGATTAATTTAGACTGGGTTCAATGCATACAGCTTTACAGTCTGTCTCTTCTCAAATTCAAAGGCTTGATCAGTTTTAATTAGGAATCGTGCGTGTGTGTGTCTTTGCAAAAACACTTCACTATAAAGTCATTACCACTCACAGACTAATCTACTCAGCTGTATGCGTGTGAGTGTGAAGTACTGTTATTAACCCTCTGTTTGATCTGTCTCACACAATCATTTCCCTCACTACACAATTAAAGACCACTGTTTTCCTTTTTTCTTGTGAACACGTCTTACTGCAGTCAAATGATTAAATAGTCAGTGGACATACATATTTTGTTTTCATAATTTTCAGTTTATATAATGGTTTTATTAGTTGTTGTTTGTTTTTTTTTTACTTCCTCACAATTTTAAATAAGTGCTTATTTAATCACACTTTGACACTTTTGTGAAAATTCCACTATTCCACCAAAGCCACCATATATGATACAGCAGCAAGTCCTTCAGGTAATACAGTAGATTTACTTCTAGCGGAGGTACAGTATGATGAAAATTACCAACATAAATGCATACTCAAATTTTAAATACTTGCAGTGTCCTGTGTAGCGTAGCGGGGACTTATTACTTAGTCCAATTTATGACGCATCACACAAAAGAATAAAAGAATGACGCTGACATACAGGTTAAAGTGATTTAAGAACTTTATTAACTTTGTTAAATGTTGTAAGCTTGTAGTCATTTCTCCTGTTCTATTCACTATTCAGTGATGACTGTTAATCCCAGTAGTGACACTTGATCCTGACCTACGCAAATACAGTTTCAGCGCATGCAGATTTGCCGTCATGGGCTTCGGACGTTGCCTGGGTTTGGTCTGAAAGAAATAATTCTCTCCTCAAAGAAAACATGAAAAACAGAGAAGCGGAGAGAGCAGCCTAAACCTTTCAACCTGTGTTGGCACAAATTTGTCAAAAGTGACAGCAATTTAATAAATCGCTGCTCTCCATCACACGCATATGTACACCCACCCACACAGATACGCACAATTCCCAGCTATGCCCTCCACTGCCCGCTCTACATGTATACGTAAATGAAGTATATGCATGGATTTATGTGTGTGTGTGTGTGTGTGTGTGTGTGTGTGTGTGTGTGTGTGTGTGTGTGTGTGTGTGTGTGTGAACACGTATGTTAGTGAGAGAATGTGACAGAGAGTATGTGCTTGGGCCCTGCAGTCAGGTCCAGGCATTAGGTAATTGACTGTGTCTTTGCTCAAGGCCTTTCATGGATCACCGTCCTTTATTAGCTCACTTCCCAGCACGCACATACACACACATACGGGCACACATATACACACACATGCACACAAGTACAAAGTTCCCAGCAGCTCCACCCCAACCCCTTACTCCCCACCATCAGCACCCAGACCCAATTGCCTGGAAACAAGGAGTGAAACAAGAGAGAGAGAGTGGGGAAAGCAAGGGAAAAAGAAGAGAGCAGCGACAGGGGAATGAACTAACACGGCCCCAGGAAGTGGAGATAAATAAGTATGAACAGCGAGTGGGTGGGTTAGGGGGTCTACTACAGCTGGAAACAGGGACTGGAGGAGTAATGCTGGTTTAACTCTGTGCATTCTACAAACTGTGAATTATGCAGCAAATACAGTTTTGGTGGCAAGGTTGAAAATCTGCATGTGTGGAAAATGAAAACTTAACTTTGCCATGGCTATGCAATGTCATGCTACAAAGAGATAGCTTCACCTCACTGGAAGAGTAAAAGAAGTCCGCAAATACTCATGGTACAAAAAAAACAAATCCTGTGTTTTAAATTATTAACACGTTCCCCTCTCAATAGCGTTTCTTTGAGCCGAGTATACAATGATAGTATTATTTGTTCTGCTATTACATATAGTATTTAGTTCACCGCCATATGTTGCACTTAGAAAATAATGGAAAGTAAAAGTACTGCAAGAGAACCAAATCCCTCTCAAACATTACCTGATAAGATGGTGATTCCACTTAAAATGTGGGTTGATAGAACTCTTCTTGTTAATTAAAAATGAGCTTTCATGCAGCTGAGCACAGATTGATGCCTGGCTGGTCCCTTTTTGTGTGGAGTTTGCATTGTTTTATTGTGTTTGCGTTCTCTGAAACCCTTGCTTCCTTACACGCACACTTAGCGTTATTAAGATTGTGCGCAACTGAAGCTCCAGCCTGGCCCTGAATATTATTGAAGAGATGTCGAAAATAACCTTTACTCTTTAAACAACACACTATAAACTCTTTTTAACACACATTACAACACAGACACCAGACTGCACCCACCACTGTCTCGTCTCTCTTTTTTGCTCTTTCTAATTCTAGTCTTTTCACATTCCAAACCCAGTGATTTTAGCCCTCTTGGCAAAATATTTATACCCCCCTTCTCTTACTCTTTCTTCCATCCATCCATCCATCCATCTTCTTCCGCTTATCAGGGGCCGGGTTGCGGAGGCAGAAGTCTAACCAGGGATGCCCAGACCTCCCTCACCCCAGACACTTCCTCCAGCTCTTCCGGGGGAACCCTGAGGTGTTCCCAAGCCAGCCGAGAGACATAGTCTCTCCAGCATGTCCTGGGTCTTCCCCGGGGCCTCCTCCCAGTGGGACATGCCTGGAACACATCTTTAGGGAGGTGTCCAGGAGGCATCCTACACAGATGCCCAAGCCACCTCAGCTGACTCCTCTCGATGTGAAAGAGCAGCGACTCAACCCCGAGCTCCGCCCGGATGACTGAGCTTCTCACCCTATCTCTAAGGGAGCGCCCAGCCACCCTGCGGAGGAAACTCATTTCGGCCGCCTGTATCCGTGATCTTGTCCTTTCGGTCAATACCCAAAGTTCATGGCCATAGGTGAGGGTGGGAGCGTAGATTGACCGGTAAATTGAGAGCTTTGCCTTGCGGCTCAGCTCCTTCTTCACCATGATGGTCCGGTACATCGACCGCATGACTGCAGACGCTGCACCAATCCGTCTGTCAATCTCACGCTCCATCTTTCCCTCACTCGTGAACAAGATCCTGAGATACTTAAACTCCTCCACTTGAGACAAAACACCTCCACCTACCCGGAGAGGGCAAGCCTTTGTCCGGTCGAGAATCATGGCCTCGGATTTGGAGGTGCTCATTCTCATCCCAGCACATGCTGATGGTCCTGGCTCGATGAAGCCAACAAGACAACATCATCTGTGAAAAGCAGAGATTAAATCTTGCGGTTCTCAAACTGGACCCCCTCCGGCCTCTGGCTGCGCCTAAAAATCCTGCAACATCCAGACATTTAAGGTACTCAGGGCGAATCTCATCCGCCCCTGGTGCCCTGCCACCAAGGAGTTTATGGACTACCTCAGTGACTTCGGCTTGGGTGATGGAAGAGTCCACCGTACAGTCCCCAGCCTCTGCTTCCTCAGCGGAAGGCATGTCGGTGGGATTGAGAAGATCCTCAAAGTATTCATTCCACCGTCCGACAATGTCCCCAGTTGCGGTCAGCAGCTCTCCACCTGCACCATAAACAGTGTTGGCAGGGTACTGCTTCCCCCTTCTGAGGCGCCGGACGGTTTGCCAGAATCTCTTCGGTGCCAACCGATAGTCCTCCTCCATGGCCTCTCCGAACCTCTCCCAGACTCAAGTTTTTGCTTCCCGGACTGTCCGAGCTGCGGCTTGCTTGGCATGCCAGTACCTGTCGGCTGTGTCACAAGTCCCACAGGCCAACAAGGCCCGATAGGACTGCTTCTTCAACCTGCCAGCAACCTTTACTTCTGGTGTCCACCACCGGGTTCAGGGATTGCCGCCACGACAGGCACCAGAGACCCTGTGTCCACAACTTTGATCCGCTGCAGTAACAATGGAGGCAGAGAACCTTCCTCTTCTGCCAGCACATCCAACTCACCACCAGGTGGTGATCAGTTGACAGCTCAGCCCCTCTCTTCACCCGAGTGTCCAAGACATGCGGCCGTAGGTCAGATGAAACGACAACAAAGTCAATCACCCTTATGCTCAAACATGGTGTTTTTTTATGGACAGACCGTGACTAGCACAGAAGTCCAATAACAGAACACCACTCGGGTTCAGATCGGGGAGGCCGTTCCTCCCAATCACCCCCCTCCAGGTTTTACTGTCATTGCCCACGTGGGCATTGAAGTCCCCCAGTAGAACAATAGAGTCCCCAGTTGGAGCACTATCAAGTACCCCTTCCACGGACTCCAAGAAGGCCAGGTACTCTGTACTGCTGTTCGGCCCGTAGGCACAAACAACAGTAAGAGACCTTTCCCCGACCCGAAGGCGCAAGGAAGCAACCCTCTTGTTCACTGGGGTAAACTCTCACACATTTCAGCTGAGCTGGGGGGCTATAAGCAGGCCTACTCGAGCCCATCGCCGCTCACCGTGGGCAACTCCAGAATAGTGGAGTGTCCAGCCCCTCTGAAGGAGCTGGGTTCCAGAGCCCAAGCTGTGTGTAGAGGTGAGCCCAACTATCTCTAGTTGGTATCTCTCAACCTCCTACACAAGCTCCGGCTCCCCCTCCCCCAGCGAGGTGACATTCCATGTCCCCATTGCTAGGGTTTTGGTCCAGGGATTGGGCCTGCCGAGGCCCCCCCGCCACGACCGCCGCCCAAACCACATTGCACCTACCCCTCTTGATTCTTCCTGCGGGTGGTGAGCCTACTGGAAGGTGAGCCCACGTCGCCATTTCGGGCAAAGACCCGGCCACCAGGCGCCCCAACCCCAGGCCTGGCTCCAGGGTGGGGCCCACTCTTTCTTTCTATTTTTTTTTTTTAACTTTTTTTTTTCTTTCTCCAGGGATCAATAAAAAATAGTTAGACTGTTATGAGGGCTAGTGAAGGGAACACACTTGCACACACCTACGCACACATAAAAAAATAAAATAAATAAAAAAATTTTAAAAACCCTCGGTTGCAAGATTAAAATGCATATATATAACTCTTGTGTTCTACCAACTTGGTATCAACCAGTAATATATGTGCAAACAAGGGCAACAAAAAAAAAAAAGAAGAGATGTAGAAAATAGATGGATGGATGATTTTCATGTCCTGTTTTATGCCATCACTTCATTCCTTTCAATGTTTGTGGTGTGCACATGCTTATTGGTGGTTCATTAGACCCCAGATAGAGTTTGCTTATTATAAGCCTGGACAATATTTCAAGGCAGCACGATGGCTTAGTGGTTAGGACCGTTGTTTCACAGGTTCCTGGTTTGACTGGCAGGAGTCTTTCTGTGTGGAGTTTGCATGTTCTGCCTGTGCTTTTGTGGGTTCCCTCCAGGTATTCTGGCTTCGCCCCACAGTCCAAAAACATGCATTTTAGGTTGATTGATGTTTTTAAATTGCCCGTAGGTGTGAGTGTGAGCGTGCATGGTTGTTTGTCTATAAATGTGTCCCTGACAACCTGTCCAGGGTGTACCCCTGGCCCTCGCCTGTCGTGAGCCGGGATAGGCTTTCGTGGGCATTCATGACAGTTTTTCTGTGGTTTTCATCAAGTTCATATCAAAATTGGAATGATATCACATTGACCAAAATTGATAAATATATCGCAGTATAAATTTTGGTCATATCATCCAGCCCTCGCTTGTTAAAACAGTCTTGTCTGTAGCCACTGTATAGGTGTATTTCACTAGATTTTGGTGAATTATGTAAATGTGTGTTTTCTGGCACCTGGCTCTCCTATGGAAGGCTTCCTCTGTTTTTCTATCACACTACTGTGCAGGATGATTGAATAAGATGACGATAGTGGTGCTTGTCCTTAGCACAGTCCTGTCACATCGCTGTCACTCAGGAGTCATCAAACGTCACATTTCCCCTGTTTCATCTCGCCGTTTGAAGTTCTTTCTTTTTATCTCTCTACCTCTGTTTACTCTCTCTCTCTGTCCTCTCACTGTGTGGTAATTAGTGCATTAGTCCTATCATTGGCATCACCGCCAGCTACAGCGGCAGCCAGCAGAGCTTCTTGTCACAGCTCACAGGGCCAGTGGAGTGGACAGCTCAACCCTGGTACTCATCATCTTCGTTCCGTGCCTTGCCAGCCTCCCCCCAGCCACATTGTCTTGCTATGCTATCCAGCCATGCTCCTAATTATTTTTCAACCCCAGCCATAGCCCCCTCACCCAGCCTCTGCCACATTACCTATCCTTCCTTGTAATCATCACCCTAAGCCTTGCTTTAGACTCTCTACACAGCTTGAAGCCTCATCACTACCATTCCCCAGTTGTTTGTTTGTTGTTTTTTTTTTTTTGTTTTTTTTGTTCCTTTTCCAGACTATGGCTCTTTGGCTTGACCATCACAACTCTTGGCAGCATGTACACAGCACCCCGAGTCCAAACCAAGTCCTAGAAATAGCTCATGACTCCTGGACCTTTATTTACCTTAGCCATCTGGGTCACAGTGACACAGTCTGTCAGTGTGAACGTAACCAGGCAATCAGAAATCACACACATATCCTCACATAGTGACATACAGTACTGTGCAAAGGTCTGAGGCCACCTCTGCTTGTGTTGTTTTATCAAAAGTTTAATGACATCCACATTCATG
The DNA here is from genome assembly GCA_014839995.1 of Xenentodon cancila. Classification (NCBI taxonomy): domain Eukaryota; kingdom Metazoa; phylum Chordata; class Actinopteri; order Beloniformes; family Belonidae; genus Xenentodon; species Xenentodon cancila. Next base: position 21,608,586 of record CM026197.1, read on the forward strand.
TTTCTGTCTCTTTATTAGGATTGTTCGATGAAAAGGGGTGAACACTCTCAACAGGTCACCTGTTCATCACTGCGCTCTTTATTAAGTTCTCAAGTTAAACATGCAGGGAAGATTTATACATAAAATAAAACTAAACCACACAATGTTCAGAACAAAATAACTCTACATAAAAAAATTCAGTATTCACTGTAACAGACTCTTTTGTAACAGACGAACTCTTATTAAGGATTCTTCCGTTCCATAAATATCTCTTCTCCGGCCTTTTGTCCCCCTCTCTAGGGGTTGCCACAGTGGATCACCTGTTTTCATCCTTCCCCCTTTAAACTTTCCCCGGAGAACTGTTGCACTAAATACTGAGTTTTGCCTATAGAGAGAACAATGTCTAGATGAAATGTTTGTTGAAAAAAAGGACATTAACAAAGAAACTTTTAATAGAAATTGTGTGTGTGTGTGTGTGTGTGTGTGTGTGTGTGTGTGTGTGTGTGTGTGTGTGTGTGTGTGTGTGTGTGGTGTGTGTGTGTGTGTGTGTAAAAAAGAGGTGGCATGCCAAAAAGTGAAAACATAATTAATTTTATATTGATTTAATGTAATGTTTCTAAGTCTATGTTATTCTGTGACAAAACAATGGTTTTTGAAAATTGTGCTTCATAATAACGCTGTTATACCAGGATTCTTACGTATGGAGTTAGATTTGTGTTGTGTTAGTGTACACCTGGTTACTCTCTGGCTCAAGCTGACGGCCTGCTCTCAGTGTCATTTCCTACAAAGTTATTTAGTTTTCATTTTCATTAAAAGGTTAAAAGAAGGGTAAAAAGCAAAAGTTTTAATGAGTGAATGGAACCCAGACCACTTAAAAGTAGAAAGGTTAATGCTGGCAGTAAAATGTTCATTGTGAAATTAAACACTGTAAAGGATTTCTAGTTTTCGACTAATTTCAAATTCAGGAATGGGAAAGCCCTCACTGTTTATGCTAATGTTGTATAGTTGTGTTATTAGCCATGTCACCGACGGTTTGGCCTGAAACCATAGAGGAAAGCTAATTAGGCAGCTACGTGCTAATCAAGTACACTGCAGTGAGTGGTCACGTCTGTGTCTGCATGTGCTCCAAGCACTTCCTTCCCCTCACATTAGACTAACATCCATCACAACTTTCAAAAGCCGGCATCTGATCAGAACCAACATACACCCGTAGATAACACGCGTTTGCTCAAGCTTTACTTCTTTCCTGATGACACACAAATACATAAATAATCACTTCCATACACACAAACATGTCCCTAAACAGAGAGCATTCCCTTTAGCCGAACCCCGTCACGTGTCATGTGAAAAGTACAGGAAGTATATTATAATTCCATTACTCAGTAAGATGTGTAACCACCTTTGTCAGCAATACCTTAACAGCGACCTAAAGTAATTGTTTTCTGTTCAAAATCACTTTCTCACATTGCTGTGCAGGAATTTTGGCCCACTCTTCTTTGCAACGTTGTTTGAGTTCACTGAGTTTAAGGACATTAGTTTATGCACAGCTCTTAAGGTCCCACCACTGCATGTGGTGTTTCTAATTCACCTTTTCACACAAACACTCAAACAGTTCTTCTCAACATGGAGCGCTTTCTCACTCTTTTTGACTTTTGAACACGTGAGGGTGCTGGGGATCATACCACGGATCCTCTTATTGATGGACGATCGACTGCGCAGCTGCTGATCCACAGCCACCCCCATTCAGGTGTGTTAACACATGTTTTAATACATGCCAGCAGACTGTCAAAACGTCTGCTTTTACAGAGGTGGTCACTCTTGCTGATTAAGTACATTTGATTAATTGAATCTGACTGGTACACTCTTAATTTCCATGGAAAAAGTTAGGTCATACCGCTGTGCTACTATTGCATGTGTTAAAGCTGCTTCAGTTGGGTCTTTGGTATCACCACAACACGCTCTCAATACACAGACCTGTAAACCCACAGAGATGACGCCATAGCCTCCTCCCAGCAACTCTGCTTTGGGATGTCTTCATTATTGTATGGTTGGTGTGAAGCTTCAAGGAAACAGAAACATGTCTCTGCACACACACACACACAGCGGCTCACAATTAATGGCCTCAGATGTGATATATCACAATGACAGCTGATGTATGAAGGATCTTTTCAATGCGGATACTATTCATTAGTAATTAACACCACAATTGAAATGGGCCACCAGAAGATACAATGGGAGAAGGTGGGGTAGGGGTACCAAATGCAAAAAATGACCATGTCCAGGTTTATGTGTCCATGGTTGTGTATGTAAGTCCTTCCAGCTACCCAGGTCTGCTGCATTAAAGTGCAATGTAACTGCGGTAAGAAACAAGGAATGCTAATTCCCCATAACCGTTTTACAGCACGTGTAAAACCCTGCAGTAATTTGCACAGCCATAAAACATTCCCCATGCCACACTTCTTCCTTCTGAAGACCTCAGATTTATTAATTAACCCAACACTTTGCTGCCATTCCGGTGGCATTTTGCATCGTGAATCCTGCGTGTAGGGCAACAATGAGGACCAGATGCACACATCATGACATTAAACATACGATAGATTCTATTAAATAATTGGCAGTTGTGTTTTGGTGTGACTTAAGAGAATGAATGATACTAGAGCATTATTTAGGTTCAAAGCCGTAGGACCTGATTTGATCTGGCTTCACCATCTCACTCATCTCAGATCAGTTCTTTAACAAAATTTAATAAAATTTATGTCAAGCTCCTTTTAAACCAATAAATACAAATAGTTTACCACTGAAAATGTGATCAGCTGCTGATTTGATTTGGTTGTATAGTTAGTTAGAATTGTCTCTCTGAGTGCACCTTTTAGGCCAAAGTCAAGGCTTTTTGACACAATGGTTGATAGAAGAAAAGAAAAAAAAATCTATTTCTTCCTTCCATCACTTGAACCTGTCATATGTATTTTTAAGCTGAGTTTCTCAAACGGATTAGAGTGCACGTAACTATTCTTTTCATTGTACGATGAGGTGATTTAAAATATGTATCAGCAGGATTTAGCAGGGAATAATTTAATTGTATGACAAACACAATTTTTTTTTATTACACTGTGCTTTGCTTTAACACACATGGATACACTGCCACCACGGCAGAGCGATCGTCCATGGAAGTAACAGCATGGAAAGAAAATGTCCAAAGTGTAAAATGTTTTGTCGTCATGGACAGAAGAGATCAGAATGAAACAATGCAGTCTATGCTTCAACTCCAGGTGTACACGAATGCAGGAACAATCAGGAAGACAAGCTGGATAGGGATGTGCGTAGTCTAATGGACTGTCTGTCCCTGTGCAGATATGCTCCACTGAACCATACTGCATGTAGTGTGGAATAATCACCTTCTTTCCCTTTTTCTCCTGCCGTCACTCCTTTGCTTTGCGAGCTTGTTTACGAGCACATCGGCTCTCGCTCTCTCTGTCATCTTCATCTGCCGTGTCTACCAGCAACTTTTTACCCCACACCTATCAAATACCTGCGTTGACAATACACGCGCACGTACTTGAGGAACATGACAGCCCTCTTTTACGCTGGTGTGTCGGTGATAGAGGCCAATGGTAGCTGTGAAATGCAAATGCTTTGTGTTGAAACTACAGCGGAGACGGACAGCGACGGTACAGCAGACAGGATGCATTTTGTAGATGTACATGGGTTTTGTTTTGGGGTTTTTTTCCCTCTCAAAAACTTTCAAGAATACTTTTTTTTAAATGCAAACATAAGGTGTTTTGTGAATTTTTCTGTCTCTCACCTCGTGTCTGTTTCTTGATGTTTCCAAATAAGTATGTATGAGAGCCTTGTTGTCCAGCTGTGTTTGTATTTGGTATATTCTTTTAATTGTTTTTTTTACTTGGAAAGTTTATTGATGTGTATGTGAAAAGCTCACTTTTATTTTTGCTACTTGAAGGGTCGTGTTCCTACCTGTGCGTGTCATATTACCGGCGTCTATGTCCACAGGCCAGCATGGGGACCGTGCGTGAGGGGATGATTATGGTGTGGTGTGACAGTGGGACATGGAAAGGAAAGCAATCACAAACACTTAAAACTGCAAATGGCCTTGATGTCCTGTGCAAAGCAGCCTGAGTTGACTGATGAGCCTGTTAACCCTGGCTGAAACAACTCCTGCACAGGGGATTAGACGGCAATGCTGGTCTCGGCTCTTTGCGGCCCGTTTTGCATGGGAATTGTGCATATTTAATCTGAGGTGTGCCGAGGTGAAAAGACAAGCCTCCCTCTTCTCTGTTTCTCATTATAGATGTGTAATAGCACCCCGAGGCTGCGGGCCTTAATTCACCAGCCCCAGTCTTAATCTTACCCTCAGTCTCAGCCCCCGCCTTCCCCAAGTGCCTGCTCACAGCCCAAATCAAAGCCCTAGTTGAAAACTTCTTCCCAGGCTTTGTCTGTTCTGCATAGTTCCCCCATATTTAATGCCTTAGGGGGCCAGCATAGTTTGTTTAGTTTTTTTGTTGGTGATAAAATACAATTTCTACTGTAAACCTGTTTTGAAACTAGAACTGAAAATGGGCACAGCTCTCTATTATTTTTTTTTCATGTTCTACATCTTCAAACAGCTGTTTTCTGATTTCTAAATTCTTCCGAACTTTTTTTTTTAAGCACCACCGGAGGAAATACCTACTCACTCGAATGTAAAATGAAAGTAATGCTACATCAACGCATCTAAGAGAACAGTACTTGAATTGAAAATACAATTACAAAGATTACTGAGTTTTAATTGTTTTTTTAATTGCAATTCTTCTACAAAGTGTTACAAAATACTCACATAGGACTTGAGAACGCTGTCATGGCAGCAGCTTTTTTGTGCTTCTTTGTGAAGGTTGTCAGGGAAAGATGAGAAATACGGCATCTCATGAGAGCCATATTTAGCTTGTGTTTGGAACATGGTACTGTGATCATGATAAAGCTTATTGAAATTATTCAAATTGATTTACAGGATGACTTTTTTTTATAGTAGTCCTTGTACTTCATTGTTTTTCTGATTATTTATGATATTATTGTCACCATCAGCAGACATGCGCCAACTTCACTCATAGTGTTCTCACATTCTATGGAGTTGCCGGTGCTTTCATATTTCAGTGGATTCTATCATTGTTTTTACATATTGCAGTCATTGTGAAATCACTATTTGTTCCCTAATTAATGCGACTGACACTGACAAGAGCGCTCTGAAACTTTTGTCTATAATATTTCATCTATCGCTTTATCGCTCTCTTCTCTGCAGGACAGAACAACTAATAGTCTTCAAATGTTCTTATCCTTTTCTTTTTTCCTTACCCTTTTCTTGATGCTCCTTTCAGACAATATTGCTTTTCCTATGCATCTCCCATGCACTGTGTTATTACCTTAAGAAAAAAAAGTTGAGTGAGTGTGAGTGTGGAGATGTTTGTGTGAGGGGGACCCCATGCTGTGTGTGTAATTTCTTGCTTGTACATGATTCTAGACATCTTAGGCCGCTGCAGAGCAGGGAAGGGATACAGAGCGGGACAGAGAGGATGAATTAAAAAAAAAAAGATTGAGAGGAAAAGAAGGAAAAAGGGTAGAATGAGAAAACAGGATGATAACAAACGCGGTTCAGATTTCACAGATGCATATTTCATCAATCATGTGAATAAGTCGTGGTGATTATGCATGGCGGTGGCAGGGTGGGTGGGGTGTAGGGGGTGCGGGGGGCTGATTACCATACACCATAAAGGCTGCTTTCTTATCTCACACACACTGATTAGTTTCTGTCTGCAGATAGCCTCTCACTCTTTGCTCTTTCTCACATACATACATGCACACACGTGCACCTGGGCTGTGCCTGTTTCTATCATACAATGTATGCAAACACAAGCTCGCTCACACACACACACACACACACACACACACACACACACACACACACACACACACTACAAAACAACCAGAAAAATGGAATTTACCTGGCAGCAGTAGGAAAACCGAAGAGCTAGAGAAAAGTTCACTGAGCCTGTCTTTGCTTATTTCTTTTCTTCTTCTTAATCAGAGTCTGAAATTATTCTTTAGAAACTTGTGTAAAAACTAGAGACGCCCAATTTGGACTTTTGTCAGTGTGTGGATATTTTCCAGTTGTTTTTCTAAGAACATCTCGAATAGCTCACCACATGTCCAAATGGTCTTAACCTAATTGTATAGACCATAGATCACTCATGCAGCTGAGTTAACACATTATACCAACTGTTTTTGTGATGGCTCACTGGCAGATGCTTTTTAAATGCATATGTCTACCAGGCAAAATAAATCCTTCGACTTACACGTAAATTACACAGAACAAGTGGGTGAAAGCAAGCTGGGAAGAGGACAAAGATGTTTAGTCGATGGCAAACATTACCATGTATGAAAGGCCTTGCTTTCTATCTCAACCAGAGAATTAGAAATTGCTCTATTCTCTTGCTCTTCTTTTTCTCTCTGTAACTTTGATATATAATATAAACTCATTTGGAAAACAGGCAAGGGCTGTGTTATGTTGTCTGAGTGCCTGCATGTGAGAAGTGTGCCTGGGACGCATTAGGGCCTCCTGACAGGGGCCTGGGTGAAATAAGTGAAATTAATGGAGCTCCTTTCATGTCGGACAAGGCCGCGGCACCCCTTTCACGCCGCATACAGTCACAGAAAAGTCAATACTTTTTTATTACTCCTCGCTTGCCCTACATTCCCCACTACAAGTGCTCTACCCACTAATTGGTTCTAGTTTGAAGAGAAAGAGAGAGGGAACGCAGAAGAAAGAGTAAGAGAGGACTCCATCGCAAAGAACACTGAAGCAAATAAATCAATCTCATATTTTTCTACATGCTGTCTTTTTTCACAGAATAACATCATGGCAGAGAAAGGCATGAGAGGGAGAAATAGGGGAGAGAGGGCAAATGGTTGGTTAGAGCGCGCCTGTTCCCCAGGGAGCATAATGATATCTGGGAGCCTGTTAATGGAGACGAGTGGTTAAAGTGGTCTGGGGCCCTGGTCAGGTCACCCCTGAGGGTGTCTAACCAGCAACTCCATTCAGCTGGATGCTCACGCTCAAAGCTCAAAGGTACAATGAGGCATCCCACCAAAATATAATTTCAGGCAAATGCTTTGATAGCTTTGCCGAAAATTAGATTCATCTCAGATGTGTGTGTGTGTGTGTGTGTGTGTGTGTGTGTGTGTGTCTCTGTGTGTGTGTTTGTTTTTCGACTTTTTCTCAAGTCTCTTCAGCAATTATTCACCTGCTGCATTTCATAAACTCTTGTGTTATCATCTTTCAACTGTGGCACGTAGCCCTGATTATTTCATGGGATCAGTTCAAAAAGACAAAGTTACACCAATATGAATTAAACCACCGTTGAAACTATCAAGTCAAATCAGCTTTCATTTATACAATTAAATTCACAAACCATACACTTGCTCTCTGAGCGAGCAGCACCCTCTGTCCTTCTGTAATGTCCTCCACCTAGATAAGGAACAACTCACCCAAAAACCTAGCGTGAGCCGCAGGAGAGCGCACGCGAACAGTTTTGGGTTCTGCGTGCTTCGCGTCTGCTGATGTATGTATGTGTCCTGTCTGCCAGTATGCTGCTTACTGTTGGGCTAAACTTAAGTGGCAGTGGGGTTAGCCTCTTTCAGAAACGCCACAGCCACAAATTGATGTGACACTTTGAACCCCACTCTTCTGCAGACACACACACACACACACACAGAGTCTGTGCACGCATGTTCAGCCTCCAGTTAAAGGGAGGTTCCACCAGTCTCGTTTTCTCACTGTGTCCCAGCTTTCACAGCTCTGGAGTGTGGACCAGGGCGGGGGGCTTCAGCGTGTGAGTACGCATGTGTACGTATGTGAAGGAGCTGTCACATAAAGCTGGCATCACCATCCAGTTTGCCATGTCTTCCATAGTTTGACAAGTCCCTGTTCTCTACCCTGCGGCCAACACAAACACACATACCCGCACACACGCTGTCTCTCTGTCTCTCTGTCACTTGTCCATCATACGCATATGATATGTGAACGTGTATTGTAGGAATATATAGACTGGATACCTTTACAACCACGGCCGCGCACACTCCTGTCCAGATGCACAGACCACATGCTGCCTTTTATGCGATGAGTGTGTTTGACAAATTATGCTCTAAAAACGTTGACAGAAATACATCACATCGCATCACTGTTGCTGTTAAATAGAGCTTTTATATTAAATTTAATCTTGAGCTTGCTATGTTTTATGTGTGCTACAGTTTTTATTTGTGGCATAACTGCCTGATGTATGTGTACACGTGTGTGTGTGTGTGTGTGTGTGTGTGTGTGTGTGTGTGTGTGTGCGTGTGTGTGTGTGTGTGTGCGCGTGCGGGTGTGTGTGTGTGTGGGGGTGTGTGTGTGGGTGGGTGCGAGATCTTCTCGGCAGTTGTTGGCGTCAGATCGCGGAGAGGTTCTGTTTGTTACAAGGACAGGCTTGTCCCCGCCTCCAGGCTTTGGCATTATGATGATTGTCATGGCGATGGAGTGTGAGTGACAGGCGGGATCACATGTGGTAGCCGCGGAGCAGGAAGCCCGAACTGCCGCAGTCCCTGACATTAGTTTGTCCTTCATCAAAACTTTAGACTTGTTCATAACTACTCACTCTCTCAGTATCAAAATAGTTCTTGTTAGCTTTTTTTTTTCTTCAATTTATTTTTCAAAACCATCTGTCTCTCTCATTTAAGGATCTTTTTTTCGTTTTATTTATATTTTTTCATTCTTTCGCTTTTATTTGTGTTTAATGTTGTGGCCAATAATCTTTATCTCTTGCCTACATTTACCCCAAAATCGTTCTGTTGCTGTCTTGTTCAAGTGGTGATTTAAGATAACATTTTTTAGGCGTTTCTGTGCCCTCACACAACTTTCTTCAGTAATCCAGTGATGGGCAGAAGAAATCAGACACTGAAACACCTTAACAGTGCATTCTCCCAGCAACTAAACCAGCGGAAAAACCCACGCACAGAGGAGCAAAGTGTAATCGTGTGCAAGCATTTTCATCTTTTAAACTATTTTTGCTCTGCTGCGTTTCTGATAAGATGCATGTTGTGGTGTTAAGCTCAAACCTGCGCGCATGTGCTAAAAAGCATGTGTGTCTTCCGGTGAGAGAACTAGAGCTTTTTGTGCATCACAGCAGAAAAGGAGGTCAGGATTTGCGCAGAGACTCGGGCATTCATCATTAGCCCGCTGCTGTTGCCGGTAATGTTGCCCGTTACAGCTGTGATTAAGAGCCCCGCTTAGTTCCAGCAGCCGGTGCAGGCTCACAAACACATGTAGATGTACAATACCAGGCACGGCTCTAGCGCACTACAGATTTACAGAAAACTCTTCCATGAGCCAGTACAGCATTCTCTGATGTGTCTGTGTTTGTGTGTGTGCGTGTGTTCGGGATTGTGCTTTACTTACATGGTCTGTAAATTAAGGAAAAGCTTCAGGGTCTGGAGAGAAACCTGTCACTGTCACTCATGAAAAGAGCAATTCACTGCTATGCACACATATGCTCTCTTTGTGATATATATGACCACACAGAAGCGGTGCACAGTGATATGTTTCAATTTATTTTTGTTCACAAGTATCTGAAGATATTTTCTAAAGACTGAAAACCCCTTTCCATCTTGACATGTCAAATTTGATATCGTCTGCTTAGATGTATCTCATAAGTTGATACAAAGCTCCAGAAAGCTGTGTACCTTTCTCAACAACTTTCTTTCTGCGCCCTCTTCTCCTCATCTCTTCTCTAAGTGCCAATCTGTAGTCCACACACTGCAAAAGCGGCTCCTCTAGAAATAAACATAATATTCCATGAATCAAATTTAAAATTATCTTTTTTAAGCACAAATATCTTGTGTCCATTGGTTATGAAAATGTTACTTGACTAGAATTCTTAAAACTAGCAAAAAGGTTAGTGTCTTCAATTTTCTTGAAATAAGGTTTTTTCTTACTTAAAACTTTGTTTCTGCAGTGTTGCAGCGAGGCATTGACTCACCTCCTCCAGTACTTAAAACAAGTACTGAAAAAGAAACCTGTTAAATGAATGTATTATGAAACGGTTGTCATAGTTCAACATTATACCAACACTTTACCAACACTTTACCATGACTATACCAACACTATACCAACAATTTACCATGACTATACCAACAGTATACCAACACTGTACCAATACTATACAATGACTATACCAACACTATACCGTGACTATACCAACACTTTACCATGACTATACCAACACCATACCAACACTATACCAACACTATACCATGAATATACCAACACTATACCATGACTATACCAACACTTTACCATGACTATACCAACACCATACCAACACTATACCAACACTTTACCATGACTATACCAACACTATACCATGACTATACCAACACCATACCAACACTATACCAACACCATACCAACACTATACCAACACTTTACCATGACTATACCAACACTATACCGTGACTATACCAACACTTTACCATGACTATACCAACACCATACCAACACTATACCAACACTATACCATGAATATACCAACACTATACCATGACTATACCAACACTTTACCATGACTATACCAACACCATACCAACACTATACCAACACTTTACCATGACTATACCAACACTATACTAACACTATACCATGACTATACCAACACTATACCAACACTATACCATGACTATACCAAGACTATACCAACATTATACCAACACTATACCAACACTATACCAAGATTATACCAACAGTTTACCAACAGTGTACCAACAGTGAAGCATGGTGGTGGTAGCATTATGTTATGGAACGGCTTCTCTTCAGCTCAGCCATGAGCATGTCGTTTGCAGATGGGAAAATGGCAAGATGTTTTGGCACAAAACCCTCTGTCCTCTCTCAAAAAGTTGAAAGTGAAGAAGAGTTTCACGTTGAACACGACAGTGACCCAAAGCACACATCAAAACCTAGCCTATGGGACAATCTAAAAAGAGCTGCACACCAGAGATCCCCTCACAATATTTTTGAATTTGTAATGTTTTGCAAAGAAGAGTACTTTTGTTGTCAAACAAAAATATATTTTTGGTGTTGCCAACATTATCTGTCTAAACTATAAAACTTTTTCAAAGACTCTTTGAGCTTTATGTAAATTTAGAACCTTAATTATTTAGACAAGCCCTGAACTTTTTCTTAAAGTCAAGACTTTGCATCAGACCCTCCTGTCCCCTGAGGCAGAACTTCCTCACCTGGTCGCCTGTTCAGATGGTGAAACATAAAGTGAGTTCAGAGCCTTCACTTTCTGTCTCTGTAACAGACGTGAAACAAGTTTTTTTTTTTTTTTTTTTTTTAGCCAAATCTCGCCATTAAGACTCAAAACTTCACATTGTTCCTTCTTCTCTGTGACCCCCTTGTTTTTCCTGTGTTTCTTTTCTTTCATCTCTTCCTCGGCTTCATGTTGCCATCATTCCCAGGAGCCTGTGCTGTTAGGCGTGGAAGAGGAGCAGAGACAGAGCATTTAGTAATGGCTTCTTAATGGGCTTGTCGACAGCCACATTAGAGCGCACAGGCAGTGGGCGAGGCCGGGCAACGATATGCCAAGCCAGATGCCATGCCAGCTGCAGCACTCCGCGCTTTCGCTCACACTCTCATTTGTAATCACATTTCTCATACGGATGGGCGCCATGTGCGTAAAGATGAGACTGCTGACAGGAATGTCTCTTCCATGTTAACATCACTATGTTCCTTTCATCTCATTCTATTTGTGTTTTCTCTCTTCGGTTTGGGTCTGTCGCAGCTTGGTAATAGCTTTGTACTTGTGACTATATTAGTTAAGGTTTTGAACACCAGCTCCAGAAAACAAAGAGGATCCTCAGAAAAGGCCCCATATCTGATTTTTTTTTAGAAGATTAAAACAAACGCATATTCTAAAGTACCTCAATACATTTTTCATGTCTTACCTGTGCTGTGTCAAATTACTAGTTCACTTTGAGATTATAAGCATAGTTCAATAAATGTGTGATACGTTGCTAACATTGTGTGATCGTTCAAGGATTTGAACTTATTGTGTGTTCTTGATGATTCTGCTATTGTATATGAACATTTATTGTTACCAAAAACAATAAAAATCACTGAAAAATCATACCAAATCAGTTATCAATGGGTTAATCCTCAGTGTTGCATTCGTGGAGAAAGAAGACATAAATTTTTTAAACTTTTGCCCCTAAATTAAACCAAGATATGTAGCTGTAGAAGAAGAAAACACACAAGATAAAAGTTTATCAACAACACAAGAAAGATAGGGCTGCAGGAATGAAAGAAGGAGGAAGATAGGGAAAAGGGTGTCAGAGAGAGGAAGGAGTGATTAAATGAATAGATGGATGTTTGAATCAATTCATGAATGTTAATGTGCTTCGGTGTAACCAGGGACGTGAATGTCATTGCCAAAGGTCTTACAGGTCTCCAGTAGGGGGAGCCGTGCGTCAGTGACTCCAGGCTGTGTCAAAGACCTCTATCAGTACAATAGTGTGTGTTCGCTCCTCTAACGAATAAATAGTTAGAAGGTTTTTCTTTGTTTCCTCATCTGATCTGATCTTGTTGCTACCAAACCAAATTTTCCTGTGTCAGCGATGATCAAGTGTGATGAGGATGCAAAGAGGAAATGGTGTGTGTGTGTGTGTGTGTGTTTGTGTGTGTGTGTATCAAGCTGCCTGTGTTTATGTATTGGCAGCTGATAGCATTTTAGGAGCTGAAGCCTGTATACAGAGTAGCGACCCTCTAGACTGTATCGACAGCTGCCAATTGTCACTTCTGTGACTGGCAGTTCTGTATTGATGGAAGGGATCTGCTGACAGAGAGATGAAGGACAAAAACAAAAGGAAACAGAGAACCATCGGTGAAGAGAGGCAGGGGAGACAGTTAAGAATAGAAAGGGAAAAAAAGCAAGGTGAAACTGGGATCCTATGGAACTTTCTCAAGGTCACAGTATAGACAGGGAAGAAAAGTTTCCAACCGGATTCTAGATCCGGTCGGAAACTAAAATCGAGTGAATCATTTTGATTCCGTCTGATCCTTACTGGGATCAAAAACCTCTCTCTGCGGTCTGACTCTCTGTATAGCTGTAGTTATAACCCATTTCTGTAGCCTCTTTGTGATACGATTTTCCAAATCCACCTTATTATCATAAACATTAATGCCAAGCTAGAAGCCTACTTGTTGAAAATGCACAGGGACTCTGCACTTTTGGCTTGTCATCCAAGATGTTTGTGATTGGTTTAACCCATTAGATGAAACATACAAACACGTTGGCTTTAAGAAAAAACATTGTTTTTCATCACCTACAGCAGAACAATAATGTACAGTCTGACCGGGCTCCAGAGTAGATAGATCTGTCTGGCACGACTACTTGTTCTACCGTTTCACACACACACACGTCAAAATAATTAAATATTTTTATAGCAAACACAGGCTAGTAAGGACTCAAAGAGTGTGTAAGAATGCATAACTGGGGGCTGGACAAGGAGTGAACAAACTAGGCGCAGGCTCTTCCCAGAGACTGATCACAAATCACTGTGATCTAAAGGCAAACGACCACAGCGATTTTGGTCAAACTTTACTTGGTTTAGTGATTATCATCATTTGACCAGCATGTTCAATTGTTTTGAGCCTCCTTGGGTCATGCCACATGTATGGCAGAGTACAAAACAAACCTTTTTTTTTTTTTTTTGTCATTGATCAGACTCATTCAGCCTGTTATAAGTAGTAAAGCTCTAATAATAATTTAATTTTGGACAAAGATGTGATATTCATGTCTTCTGATTGACCTTTGCAGCTTATCTCCTGCACACGCATCGAATCCAAAATATGTTGTATATGTGTCCATAGATCTGTGCATTATCTCACCTCAGGAAACCTGTGGATAATTCCATTAGTGGGAGGAGAGAGTATGCAAATGAGGGCAGACAGCTGGCAAAGAAGAGAAGTTGATGGAGTGAGCCTTGGGGGGGGAGACGCACACCTAACACTGCTCTTTACAGGCTCTTTACAGGCTTTATTTTTGTTTGTTTTGGTTTTTTTCTTTCTGAAACAGTATGCTGAAGTGGACTTTTTTTTGTGCTGCATCTGACTCGGTTAAAAATTAAAATAAAATAGAAGAATAATACTGATAATTCTGAAGGAAAAAAAAGAAAAATGTAAACCAGCATGTCTACTGGCTTTTAAGATATTAACTTATCACTGCCTCTTTAGTCAATCCCAACTTTATCATTTCATGCATAGACAGGGTTTGCGCCAGATGCAAAGTGTTAATAGATGTGGCCTCTAGTCACACTTTACGTTTCAGCAGCCTCTCTAGACGGTCCGTGCTATGTTTTCAAAAACACACAAACAGGGAGGTGTTGTTTATAATCCTATTGTGTAGCTGTGACCACTGTGCAGGACTCTCATCGCCTGTCAACTCGTGCACACACACTCACACAGAAACAGTATAATCCTGTCAGAATCTGTGGTGGAAGTCAGAGGGGACCTAATTTTTCTATGGTCTTAGCAGCACATTGTTATTCATGACCAGCAAAAAAGGAAAGTTGGAGCATAAAATAAAGTAAGGTGTATAAGCGCCCACACTTTGTTTTTAATTCTGATCCAGATTGATATTTGCATTTTACTCTGCCATTACAGTTAAAACCCGGCAGTATTCATTCACACTTAGTTTTCACAAACACAATATTTGTTACTTTTCTTCTCCCTCATGGCATTGTACAACAATCAAATTAAAGTATAAGTGACTGGAGATGACTGTGGAGAAATGTGTGTGTTAGGAGGGCAAAGGCTTCTAAATGGTGCTGAATGTTTTTAGAATCATGTTGAACTGTCCTAAAGCACAGGGGCAGCATGTTTAAAAGGTAATTGGTTGTTTTGCTCTTAAAAGTGAGGTATTGTTCGCTCAATATGCTTGACTGACAGGAAATGAGAGAGGAGGCTGGACAGTATGTCATATTGTTAATGTGATCGGTAATGCCCAGAGGACACATGCACACAACTGAATGAGTCCATATCTGTCATTCTATACGCTCTCTTCACACCTATGTTTCTCCATCCTTCTGTTCAAGTTTCCTTCACACACCCATATCAATTGTCAGTTTTTCCTTTTAACTCCCGCTCTCCCTCTCACTTAATCACACACTCTTATATGCACTCTCCTGGCTTTTTGGCTGTGTGGCATTTTACTTCAGGTTAATAAAGAGAGGAGAGGTGTGTGACCCTGTCAGAAGTGTGAGAAACTGACCCAAAGAAATCAGACAGGGGCCGAGACCCCCCAACCTTGAGCGTATTAATGTGCATGTGCAAAAGAGAGGGGGGGGAAAGTGTATTTGTGTGTGTGTGTGTGTGTGTGTGTGTGTGTGTGTGTGTGTGTGTGTGTGTGTGTGTGTGTGTGTGTGTGTGTGTGTGTGTGTGTGTCCATCCCCATCTTCTTGTGGATGGCATATGTGGGGTCATTTACATAGTATTGCCTTTATACTAGATATTAGGTAACACACACATTCGTGGAACACTGCTTTGCCTGGTGTGATGTCCCTGTCAAATGTCAGAATGCAGATGGGATGGGATGGAGGGGGGTAGGTCACGTCTGTTTCTCTTTTTCTCATTCTCACTCACATGCACGCGTATGCACACACACCTGTCCCCCCCCCCCCTTAGGTGCCCAGTTACTAAGAGAGTTGTCGGCACGTCTGCATGGAGCCTCAACTGTTTGGCATCTGCCTGCAACCCGACAAAACATGCACACAAACGCATACATTTTCCCCCCCACCACTTCATTTCAGAACAACAGAGCATCTCCCAGTGATCAACATTTAGACACACTCATTACTTACTGGTCCCAGCTGCACACACACACACACACACACACACACACACACACACACACACACACACACACACACACACACAAGAAGAAAAAGAATGTGAATAGAGAGAATGAACTAAAGAGATAAGTTAGAAATGAAAGACAGTAAGCATAGCTTTTCGTTTCACAGTGTGCATGTATGTGCGTAGGGAAGGCTTTTTTTTTTGTCAGGTCTCCAGACTTACACACAAAGTGATAGAGAGACAAACCTCCATTTGTCCCACTTTCATACAAGATAATGAAGCTGTCATTCTCAGACAACTTCATTGGATTGGTACAGGAGCAGAGTGGTGCTCAGGGACGCCCACACACACATCTAACTAAGCGTACAATGCTGCAGGAAATCTCCCTGGACCCCTTAAGCATATGTCAAATATAACCACGTACAGAAAGTGAGATTGTGTGACATATGTATAGCTGGCTGAATGGCAGACACAAAGCATAGAACAACACACACGTGCACACATTCACACACACACATACTACGTATCTTTAACATGCAAAGAGACAGACAGCCCTGATAGCAAATAAAATGAAATCAACCCTGAATGGTTAAATCCTTTGTGAATACTTGTCTCCTCTTTACAAGTCAATTTCATATCTTGTAGCTCAAGACAAACCTTGAGAGGTTTGGGACAATTGTAGAAATAAACACAAGATAAAAAGGTTTCAAAAAGAAATTGAAGGAACTAAAAGATTGCAATGGAAAAAGAGGGATAAGGGACCTCAGTGAGAGCGACGGTCATAGGTAAAACCGAGCTTGAGGAAGCATGTCAGTGCCATCGATTCACGATACAAAACTGTGAATCACTACTTAATGATTATCATAAACTTGTGTCCAAAGAAGATTACCTTGTCAGCATGTCAAAAAGATGTTTTTGTTAAGAGTTATGAGAAATATTACGAGCAAAAGTAACTATTAGCAGTGGGTCTGGACCAGACAGAACAGAACCAGACAGCCCAGATGCTCTGTGTGCAAGACCGCAGGACCTGATCTGATTGCTGGGACAGTTGGACGTTACATCTAACTTGCTGTTAGGAGTCAATTATATGGGAAGCTCTGGGGACTATTCTGGAGCTGACTGTGTAAAGGAGGATACTTTATAAAATGAAGAAGATCATAGACAACCCTGAGCATCTTCTTCACAACACAGTGTCTTCAGATCCAATGCAGCACGCACTGCCACAGGAGATCCTTTCTGCCCACGATAACCCTCTACAATGACTCTTTGAAAAGACTTAGATCAAGATTATTGCAATAATTCATTTACCTTTGGGGATTAATAAAGTATTTTTGAATTGGATTGAATTGAAGTCTCAAAGACAAGCCAGACCAACTAAGTGGAGATTAAAGCAAAAATAAGGAGGGAATGCTACTTGGCAGTCTATTTTCTCTGAAATCAATAAGGTGGATGATACTCCATTTAAAGACATGCGATGAAATATTTCTTCAAAAATGCCACTTCTCATGTGAATGTCCTTAAAGTTTCTTTATTTACACGTGGCCTTGTACAGTCTAGCTTCCTCTTCCTCTTCTTGACAACTGCAGTCTGGGTCACAGAGAATCCCAGACTTCCCAGAAGACAAAGTCCCTCCTGATTGTCCTGGGTCTTCTTCGGGGTTTCCACCCAGTGGGACATGCCCAGAAGACCTCACCAGGGAGGTGTCCAGGAGGCATCCTCACCAGATCTGAGCAACCTCATCTGGTTCAATGTGGAGGAGCAGCAGCAGCTCAACTCTGAGCTCCTCCCAGTAGGGTGAGAGCTTCTCACCCTACCTCTAACAGGGCTTTTTGACCAACTCAAAATCACTACTGGTGCTAGTACTGGTGCTAGGCCGGTGCTAGAGCCAGTTCCAAACAGCTTCTACAAAGAATTGGCTTGCTTTTCTACTGGCCGGGGAGCCAGGACCGTACATCATTTATTACATCACCAAAGCAGAAGCAGGAAATCTGCAAAAGGAGCATAAAATCCCTCAGGATAACAACAAATAGTCGTATTTCCATTATCCCTAGATTCGCACAAAACCAGATTTGGCTTTGTGCAACTTTTCCCGATCAACATCAACAACGTTTACGTTTCAGGATGAAAGTCTTTTCACATAGTCACGTATTTGCTGTGCAGTATTTATTGGATGGTTAAATCAGTAAGAATGCATCCAGAATTGGTTGAATTCTTTTGATATATGTCTCACATATCACGTTTAAATATGGCGGTTGCATTGTTGTGGGTGGATACTATAAAAACACCCCTCACGTGACATAGCGGTTCTTGCATCTGGCCCAGCAAGGATCGGTGGCCAGTTTTCTTGGCATGGACTCTCTGAAACCTCTTTTACATTTCTAGAAAGATCTAGAAACACATCTTTTAAACTCCACACTAATGCCATTTAATTAACTTTAAATAAAGCCCCGTGTGTGCAGCATCTGACTGCTTAATGCTCTTCACAAAGGAAATACTCAGACTATGATGGAAAAATAAGCAGTAATCAAAAAGAAGGAAAATCAAAAGTAAAATCATAGATGCAGAGCCTCTGACTGTTCGGCGCAAATGAGAGCAGTTGGGAGAAGAAGAGAACATTTACAAAAGCAGTTAACTTTTCTTCTATCCACTTAGGCGCACAGACACTCATCTCCATCTATTCAAAGACAGACATAATTACAGCTTTGAGTATTTAGCCTTGTAATTTACTCATTTTGTCACATTATTTACAACACTTTCTCTTCGCTCTTACTCTTCCTCTCACTCTCGGCAGGGGTTCACCCTTATAATCTAGTCTGTTAGGGCCAATCCATATTCCGAGTTATTATCACTCTCATTTGCTTATTAAGCGCTCCCTTGTTTTCTTCAAATAAAGTTATAATTAGAGATTTGGTGTCGGCAACTTGAAATACTATCTCCTCTTTATGGAGTCTTGGGTGGGATGAGACGGAATCGTGTTTTATCATACTCATGGAGTTAATGAGGATGTGCACAGCTTGATATTGTGTTTTTATGTGTGCGAGAGTGTGTGTGTTTTCTAATTATGTCTCTGTGACAGCTTTCTGGCCTCCAAAGTACCCACATACTCTATAGCCTCTGCTGTTTTGTTTTCACACTGATTCATGTTAATGAAATGACTTGCAGAAGAAGAAATAAACAGCTTAAGCTCTTGCTTTTTAAATAGAGATTTAAAAAAAAAAAATCAATGTTTACCATTTTGCCAGTATGCTTTAACAGCAAGTGATTCTAAATAATAAAATGTTTATTTTTATTTGAGAAGACTTCTGATAAATACAGGATATCCAGGATATTTGGTTCTATGCACATTATGTTCCCGTAAACTGATTTCCAGGCCTAAATCCCATTTTTAGAGACTGAGAGGACTTCATAATTGGTGAATACTAATCACCACCATGTCTGGAGGATGATCCACTGATCCAGTCTTACCTTCTTGTGACCCACCCCATGGGTCCAACCCTGTCTTTGAGAAACTGAAAAGTACATTAAGACACGCCCCAGCAACACACTGATTACATATGCTAGCTATGGTAATGAGCTGAGCTGGACAGCACAAGACTGCTGCTGTTTATGGCAACTCATTATCTGGCCCATTGACCAGAACTGTTCTACACATCATAGAGCCCCGTGTCCTCTACATCTACTCGACCATCACTCTCCCCACTTCTCTGGGTAAGGAGGAGGGGTGGGTGGGTGGGATATGTGTGTGTATCTATGTGTGTGTGTTTGCTTACATCTTGTTTACATAATAAAAAGTTGGATGATTTGTAAGTTAATGATCTCACACTCGTTTGTTTGGCATTAAATGTCCATTTGAGTAACACTCGGTGCTGTTAGTTTTGTTTAAGTGAGTGTTGGTGCACGTATGATTAAATGCTCGAGTCTTTTACTCCAGAGTGTGTGTCTGTGTACATCTGCGTGTGCATGCTACTATGATCGCCTGCCAAAGTAAAGTGTTTGCAGCCGACAGAGACAGGGGCGCTAAGCTCAAGGGCACATTTGTTTCAAGTTAATGATAGAATGTAAATGGAGCAAATTTCCTCTGCAAGAGCAGAAGCTCTCTCTTGCTCTGACGCTCACACACTCTTAATACTGCATACACACGCACCTAAAGACACACGCACGCATATAGCGGCATTGTGTTGATGGAGTGCAGAATCTCATTACACATCTAATAGAATAAGTGTAGTGTGCGTATGGGGAGAGAAGAGGAGCAGCCAACCTGATTAGCCTTATCACTTTATTATGCCGCTCTGCACGCAGCACACAGGACAATTGCATTAGAGAGGAGCAGATGAGCTGAAGGCAAGGAGAAGTCAGCAAACACAGCCTTAATTGATTCCTCACCAAATTAGCAGGGACAGGTGGGGGGCTCGCTGGCTGGGTGGCTGCTTGACTGACTGGATGCACGATCGGCGGCTTCACCGACGGGCTAACTTGTTGACTCGTTTTCTGGTTTGTTGAGTTGTGGCACGAAAAGCTGTCCGACCGACCGGTTTACTGGCTGCGCTAGAGATCTTTAGTGAAACTGAGGATACAAGAACTCAGTAAACTCGTGAGTGAATCCTCACAGGATTACCAAGGACAGGTGAGCTGGCAACATAAATGACCTGCTGACTGAAGCACTGGAGCCATATTTACACCGCAGAGTTCAAGTGACCCCACTCTGATTTTTTTTTCCTTCCATGTGGCACAGACCGGATATGATCAGTTGATGTAAAAGCAAGAGAAAAAGTGCATGGATTCAGATATTTTCAGATAGAGTTCAGGCCTCATTCATAAGTTGAAATAACTATGTGACAATTTGCACAAAAATTATCTGAAGCGTTTCTGTCAGGATTTAAACATTATGGCAGAGAAAAATCATTTGTGAAAGTTACCAAGGATCTCCTCATGGCACTAGGCAATAGACATATCCCACTAGATTTCAGTTGAACATTTGATGCAACTTTTAAGAGAATTTCATGACAGAGACTTGAACGTATCACTGGAATTAAAGGAACTTCTTTAATCTAACTAATCTGGTTTTAAGTCATATTAACCACAACATTTCACAGTGTTCTGTACTTTTTCAATTTGTATGTTTCATTTAACATTTTTAACACACACACACACATATATATATATATATATATATATATATATATATATATATATATATATATATACTTACTAAACAAGTGCAATATTGGTACATATATCCAGGGATGGATGGATATTGGAGCGAGAAGTCATAGCACCATCCTCTGTTAATTTATGTTCCTCTTAGACATTCTTGTGTTGAATTTGGGCAGTGAAATGTGTGAGGGAGGGTGGGAGGACTGGGTCGGTGTAATAATGTTGGGGGGCTGGGGGGTGGGGTGGGGCACAGGACACAAGGGGAAGAGAGTTTGTCTTTGTCTCTGTAGGTCCTCCCTCGGGGATTTTGGGATGGTGGAGGTTAATGAATCTGATTGGCTACTAGGAGTTTTTCTGCTGGTGCTGCGGTTTGCACTCTCGCAGAGCCTCACTTTTTTATTTCAACCAAGTTTGGCTTTGACACGACACACCATGAAGGACAGCGTGTCAAAATAAATGGGTGCAAAGTTTCACTGTGTCCGTAACTAAAATTCACTCTGCATCCCTCTGCAAGTCAATTGTTTTTCACTTTATGTCCAAAACTTGCAGCCCCTCTACCCACTTTGTTCGACTGTGTGTTGAATTGCAACTCCACAATGAGGTAAAAATGATTAATGCCGTGTATTGTAAATGATTCACCTCATCTGATCTTAATATGCTGTGGAACAACGACTTAGACAAGATCTGGACCAAAGGTGGATCAAAGTTTTTGATTGTTTCAGTTACAGCTTGGCATGTGCAGCTATGAGTGTCTGTACACACGTGCACGAACGTTCATGCTCTCGTGCATGTCTATGATTGTCTGCGTTTGCATGAAGCAATGCGTGTGTGTGTGCTAATGAGAGTAGGGGGGGAGCGGGCTGTCGCAGCAGTGCGTCCTCTGCTCTCCCGGCAGGTCACTAGCGACAGATGTTCTCAGCATATGTGGCGAATTAATTAGCCGCTAGTAAACAGAGGGGGCTGCCGCCATGAGCTGCTGGTCTGTGCCGACGCTGAGCCGCAACGGGCCACCTTTTGTCCAAATTCCTCTTTTCCCACCACCCTCCTCTGGTGGATAGTTACACCGAGCATCATTCTTTTTGATCAGTCGACCCGTAATGAGTTGGGGCCCATGTGTGTGTTTGAGGTGTGCACGTGTCCGTATGTGTTTCCACAGGGGTGGTATGTAGCGAACTGCTTGCACAAGTGTGTGTTCTGTGTGTCTCTAGAGTTTGGAGACAGTTGATAACGGTGAGTGTGTGCTTATGTTTGTATGTGTGTGTGGGTGGGTGTGTGCGTTTGTATGTGTGTGTGGGTGTGTGTGTGTGTGTGTGTGTGTGTGTGTGTGTGTGTGTCAGTACCCGATGATTTGGAAGTGGCAGTGGGCCTGTTTCATGATGACGGATCCCCTCGATAACCTAATTGGCTGTTTGAGGTGCTTCGCTGCATGTGTCTGTATGTACGTGTGTGTGTGTGTGTGTGTGTGGCAGGGCCTCGGGATTCCCAGAGCTGGGAATGTTTTCACAATCTCGAGACAACTTGGCAGTGATTGTAAACATTTTGAGCTGCATGGATGAACCATGTTGGTACATTTTGCCTGCACTTGTAACATTAAAGAAAATGACATCTATAAGGTTAGGGTCATCTTCGTGTCCACGTTACGCTATAACGTACTGCAGGTCAGTGGTTTCTCAACCTGGATTTTCCAAATTACTAGAGGCGTGCAAGGAATATCCAAAATTAGATTTGTACACCCACAAAATCAAAACACATTTACTGATGAAACTGTTTTACCCCAACAGGCTAAACACACAGTTTTTAGGTTATTTTGTGGTTGATTATTATTTATCTTTGGAAGAAGATCTTCAGTATTTTATGACAATAAGGAGAAACATGTTTAAGAGGCTGTCACAAACGTCACGTGGGACTCAAATACTGGATAGATTGGAGATTCGTCTTTCACTGTTTAAGCAAGTTTATCTATAATGTTTTGAATATACAAGTTGGGGGGGGGCATCTAGGAGCCTCTGTCGTAAGTAATACAAATGTGTTCATGTGGTGTCACTTGTGTGAGAGTGCATGTGGGTGTTTAAATCAACTTTCCACAAGAAAATTCATACATTCAAAATAAAACTTACATTAGATAAATAGCATTGTAAAGTTTTCTGGCTGAATGATACCTGTGAAAGGCTTGCTGTCTGTGATCAACAGTATGTGTGTGTGTGTGTGTGTGTGTGTGTGTGTGTGTGTGTGTGTGTGTGTGTGTGTGTGTGTGTGTGTGTGTGTGTGTGTGTGTGTGTGTGTGTGTGGGTGTAGTTGCAGTAATGAAGTTGTTAGTTAAAGTGGCCCCCACCCCACGGGACCAGCTTAAGCTGCCTGTGATTGCTCAGGGATCGGGCAGATACACACACACACTTATCATTATCCACACATACACATACACTCAGAGTCATTACTCCATTACGCACATGGACTATTGATTTCCTGCCATCTTTCCATCAGGTGAGAGCTTGCCAGGGAATATGGGAATGAACGCCTGGCTTGGAAAATCAAACTGTCACTCCTCTTTTCCTCTCTTCCTCCCTTCCCTCCTTTATTACAGACAGGTGACAGGTCAAAGCTGCTACTGTTCACTCTGTTGTTTTCCCTCCACCCATCATCCCTCAATCACTTCTTGCTTTTTAGCGTCTTCATCCAATAAATCTCTGCGTCCGTGGATGTATTTTTCATCTCTGTCTGTTCTATTTGTTTCTCTTCCGTTTAACTCCGGCTCGTTTTATCTTATTCTTTCAACCCTTCTTATCTCTTCCACCTCTCTTTGCATGGCAGTGCCTTCCTCTCTCTTCCTCCCTCAAAGTGATGGATTCAGTCCTCTGTTTTCTTTTCCCTTTCCCCCTCTTGTCATCCCTCTTTCCTCATGTCTCCAACACTGCGCAATCAATCAGCTGCCCCCTCTTTTCTCCATGCATCTATCCCTAAACCCCTCAGTCCCCTCTGTAGTCCCTCTTTTCAGATTTCCTCCACCTTTCTTCCTCTCCTGCGCTGTACATTGCTGTGGGATTTTTCTTTTTTCCAATCTCATACTTCTTCTGTGTCATTAAATTAAACTCTACTCAGTTAACTTCCAATCCCTTTTCTTCTTACACTCCTCTCATAATTTTATTTCCTTTCATTTCCTTGTTTTCCAGCTCCTCCTGATGCTCAAAGTCTTCATTGGGCTCTTTTCTCTTTCTTCTACCTCCCAACCACCTGTCCTTTCCCCTTACTTGCCCTCTTTTCCCATCAGTCCTCACCCCTTCCCTACCCTCAACTTTCTCCCCCTACTTTATCACCTGCACTCCTCTTCTCTCCCCTCACTTTATTCGCTTCCTTCCCCTCCCATGACTCCCCCTTCCTCACCTCTCCTCCCTGAGAAGAGGATAGGGGATCAGAGGATGTAATTCTCTGACAAGGGTATCTATATTTAATATTAATAGGCGCATAGGACCCTTCACTCTCACGCACGCAAACACACATATCCACTCACATACATAGCGCCAAATAAAGAGAGATCAGAGGCTGTGGAAGGTGCTGTGTTGTAGCCCCAAGGATAGACGGCTTGTGGACACACACACAACATACACACCTAATCGCAGAGCACTTGCCGCTCCCGGATGGATGTGGCATCATTAGGCAGAGGAGTGT
>CM026197.1:21638309-22068309 GCA_014839995.1 Xenentodon cancila
GTCAGTCACTGTGTGCATGTGGTTGCTGACAGGCAGCACATACAGTGAGTACTTTGCTTTCTACATAATTGAATCAGATTTTCCAGCACCCTTTAAAATAAAAAAAGAACCAGCGTCAGCATTTTCTCTTCCGTTTTGCATGGCCACTGATTGTCCTTCGCGCTCCTCTGTTCAAACTCACTGTAATGGTACAAATGACTCCACAGCTCGGAGTGAGTTGACCAAACTGTGGATCATCAAACAGGCAGCACTGATATATGCATTCCTCTATCCTCTTTCCTTTTTTTAATTGTCTTTTTCCGAGTCGGGTAAAACCGTGTCACATCACTCGCCTGCACGTATATTTGTGCACAAAGTCCTATTGTCATGATAATGGTTTCTATGTTGTTGGCTTTAGGATCAGGAGGTCAACATAAGCTTCTTAATGGACTGTGAAATAACCCTAACTGCATTAACCTCCCAGATCTCACATCTCTGTCCCTCATACACACACTACTGTCTCATCTCTTACATGTAAGCATATACATGTAAACACACACACACACACACACACACACACACACACAGCGCTTCCCCACACAAACACAGAGGAGCCCTTATGCGATTGGATTGCTCTTTAATTGGCAGGGCGATTGCACCTTGAGGATGGAGAGAAGATCCTTCAATCATATGGAGTGATGGAGCTAGGGATGGACAGGAGGGAGGAGGGGAGTAATGGATAGATGGGGAAAAAAACAAATGAGTGAGCGTCAAAAAAAAAAAAAATTAAAATGAAAGGACACCTGTGTGTCACGCAGGGCTGCGAGGCTCGTGCTGCACCTGGACTATGTCACAGTACGCGCCCACGCGCACATGCACATTGTTGGTGTTACATTAAGATAATGTGCTGTGCAAATGCTGCTTTGCCTTTTAGAGTGTATTAGAAGGTGGAGGATGTTCAAGTGCACGCTCAGTGGGTAAATGGAGAGCCGGTAAGAGGCTGCCGCCGGCTGCATTTGACCTCAGGCCCGTGTCATTCTCCTCACGCTTACCTCTAATACAATTATTCTACTCTATCTATCTATCTATCTATCTATCTATCTATCTATCTATCTATCTATCTATCTATCTATCTATCTATCTATCTATCTATCTATCTATCTATCTATCTATCTATCTATCTATCTATCTATCTATCTATCTATCTATCTATCTATCTATCTATCTATCTATCTATCTATGATTTTTCTACTTTTATTCAAGCACAAAGCTTAAAAATGAATATAATATCCTGTAATACTGGTGTAAAGTTTTCAAACCTTAACTGTACTCCTGATTTCCCCTCATTGCCTCTCCTCTTATCTCCTCCCCTCTTCCCTCTTCTCCTCTCCTCCTGTGCCAAATGGGTGTCTCCCTGAGAGGGGATCACGCAGGATTTGGGGGGGATTTAGCTGCGTCTCTTAAATCAGTCTTAATTTTTGCTCTCTGCTATTAAAGCGCTGCCATTAAGCTCTTCTCTCCTCGCCTCATTTCCCTCTTCCTCTTGTTTCACTTTTTCAATTTGTGTGAGAGGGGGAGTTCACTCCTCATAAAATTTCACTTTGGCCAGCCTATCATTTGCATCTGAGCCAATAAATAGCAATTAGCATTAACAATTAAACCAGCCAGTGGAACTGCGGGCAGCTCCCTGAGATGGCCTGATGGATGGGAAGCTGGATAGGGAGGAAGAGACAGAGGAAAGCTTTAGTGTTCTTGTATGTGTGTGTCTGTGTGTAGCTCTGAGAGTGTGTATATGTGGCAACTTACTACATGAAGTCTCACAGGGCAATCCAGTATATCTTTCACTTTCATTTTCTTCCCAAAGCTAATTTATCTACTGTCTCCATGGTCTAATCACGACACACAAGTATGCAGTGTGGGCAGAAATGCCAAGCTGGCACACCATTTGGTGCTCAGATAAAGAACAAATTTTACTTGTTAATTACACTCATTAGATAACAACTGTTTTGGGTGCTCCATCTTATTTTATAGTTGTGTTGCTCGCCACCACAGAGTTTTTCATTTATAAAGGTCTAATTTAATCCTGCCAACACAAGTCGGGTTATTTCTTTTAATATCACCTTGTGTCAAATTAAGTTTCCACAAGTGCATCTAACTCGAGCAGTAAAATGGGAAAATTGTTGTTTTTTTTTTCAATTCCTGCACGGAGGAGAATATAGTATGTTGGAAATTAAGGCACGTTAAAAACCTGGGGCCCTATGTAATCTTGAAAACATGTGACAGCCTGAAATCATGTACAGTTGAGAAAAGACTGAAATTAATTTGACCGAAACAATTCAAGTATATCCTGTAATTACCCTCAAAGGTGTCTTCATCATTGCAACCAGTCAGTCTAAGTATTTAAAGGGTTAAAAGTCGTCCCTCTCCTGTTCTGGATCATGGTGTTCACCACACTGAACACGGACCAGGGAAACCAAAGGAGAGAACTGTCTGAGGAGATCAGACAGAAAATTATAGACAAGCATAAAGCCTAGAAGACCGTGTCCGAGCAGATGGATGTTTCTGTGACAGTTGCAAAATTCAATCAGAAGTTTAGGATCCGCAGGACTGTAGTCATCCTCCCTGGACATGGTGGGAAGAGGAGAATTGATGACAAATGGAAGAAAGAGAAATATGAATGGTAACCAAATAGCCCAGAACAACGTCCAATGAGATTCAAGCGTAACTCCAAGATCAAGATACCTCCGTGTCAGATTGTACCATAAAAGAAAGCGTGTGACTGAGACCAGAAACGAGTCACGAGTCCTCCATCACAAAAATGACCCAAAATACACAACTACAAACACCCAGTATTGACTAAGGATAAAACATTGGGCTATTTATTTTTTACTTTTTAAATTGATTTTTTTAAACGTATTTATATTTTATTCGTATGTATTATGAAAACTCTGTTTTGATTATTTTTTTAGTTTTATACCTTTTATTTACTTGATGAACACCACTTAGGTCCACTGTAGCAGTTAAAGTGCTTTATAAGTAGAGTTGTTGTGTTATTCTGAAGTGGTCTTCTAAGAGCCCTGATCTCGATCCAACTGAACATCTGTGGAAAGAGCTCAAACATGCAGTCTTGAGTAGAAACCCTTCACATCTGAGACACCTGGAGCAGTTTTACGAGGAGAGGCTCAAATACCTTCTACGGGTACAGAAGTCCCATTTAGAGTTGCAGAAATTGCATGAATGCAGTGATTACTTTAAAAGGTTGTGCAACAAAATAAAAAAAAACTATTAAGTTTAAGATTTTTTTCCAGGTCAGTTTCTTTTTCTTTTTTTTTTAACTTAATGAAGTGTAGTTTTGTCAGTTATTTTAGTGACCATTTGAGGGTTTTTCTCTCTTTAATGGAAGAGTACCATCAAGTTTCTCCATGTCTGTCCATGGGATCCAAGGGATCTGTGCAAATTGACTGAAAAGCTTGATAAAACCAAAGTGATGACGAATGCAATGCCTTTTGAGTCTTTATTATGAAATTGATACATTGTCCTGTGGAGACCAAATTAGCTAGAAATTCTGCAGAGACTGTTTATGAATATTTTTGCACAGTAAAGGAAAGAGCATCTGTTACTGCTGATTAATGCTGAGAATATGCTGGGGTTTTTTTTTTTACCATAAAATGCAATGCAGCCATGAATAGAAAGAAATTTGAAATCTGATATTTACAACATACTACTAATGTTTAAGAGGCTTGTATGAGTGAAATATGCAGGGTTTTTTTTTTGTTCAAAGCTTAACTCAACTTGTTTTCACACAAGCATCTCTGAAGTTGTTGAGGCATGGTTACATGTGAGAAGACACGTTTCTTATGACTTTATGCACAGATTATGTGACCAACTATTTGGTCTCCATTGCAAACAGGTAAGAACCTTCATCCACATTCTTAAAGACATGAAAAAAAGAGGTAAAATTAATATTTTTTCTTAAAATGAAAATGCAAAAAAAGAGATATCTTTTGCATGATTCCCTGCTTTCCAAGTGATTTATCCATGCGCTGCTCCAGAGTATTTTTTTTCTGCTGATGCAAGGGCGCATCTCCAGCAGCGCTGAACTGCATGTGTTGATGACAATGGCAAAGACAGTTCAGGCCTGACTCCAGAGGCATTTTTCAGTGAATTTCCATTCACTTCCACATGAGAAAGTGATTCAGATGCTCACTCATCTGAAAACATATTCACTAATTGTACTCAAAAGTTCTTGTTTAATTCATTTAACAAATTACATCAGCGCTCATCTTTCAAAATCTCTAAGACTTTTGTCAGTTTAATATATGAATCTTCAACACTTTTCCATTTTTCTAAATTTTTCTAAACTTTTTTCTGATAATGTGATGCAGTTTTTGCTTGGAAACATTTTTCCACATAGTTTATGGACACGGATATATTCATTTTCATTTTTGTGAATACACTGTACCGTCTTGGTACCCTAGCCCCTGTGTGCTCCTCCACGGTGCCAGCGGTGAGTATATTGTTGGTGGCTGGTGACAATCAGTTAATCTCCATACATTAATCACCACCAATAGAAAGCCCTGACACAGCAGCCATAGCAGTGCCACTGCCCTGCCTAACAAAGCGTGGAGCAAGGACACACCGCACCAACAGCGGAAACACGGAAAACAAAAGAAGAGAGGGTGTTGGTGTGTCGGGTGGTTTTGGGGTATCGGAGATGAAGAGTGGGAACTACTGTAGGCGGGAAAATCTGGAAATGTAGAATGAAAACAATCACACTTTGTTTCCCTGTCTGTCCTAACCTCTGTCTTATTCTCTTTCCTCCTCCGTTGGTCTATTTCTCCTGTTCTCCAGGTTTTTATTGTTATTACCATCGCAGCGCCATTAGAGAGCTCTACGTTCTTCTCCACTGGAGCAATAAATGAAGAGGGCCTCACTCCTTTTTCCTCCTCATCCTTTTCTCTCTCTTCCGTTCATCAGGTCCCCTGCTCATATCCTTCCTCACCTCCCACCACCTTCTTCTATGCCTTTCTTTTCCCAATCCGTGTCCCTCCACTTTTGTCACTTTGATTTTACTCAGCTTGTACTCAAGGATAAAATTTTAACTTTTGAAGTTCTTCCTTTCGTTCATCTTTTTTTCTCACTGTTCTTTTCACGTTTTTCTAGCTTTTTCCCCTTTTTCTTATAAACTATCAGGACCCTGCCTGATTTCTTATATGGCACACACCCAGAATGTGGAGTTTAGAAACACTTGTAGAGAACAGATGTTTAAGATATGAAAAAGAAAAGTTTGTGTTTCAGTGTTTTTTATTTTTATTTTTGCTCTCGGTACAACAGAATCAGTCATTTTGACACTGTGATAGTATAAGCGTGTTTTAACCCATTAGAACGTCTCGTGTGTGTACCTCTCTTTTAAACCTGGGGTAAATAGAGTTAAGCCTACTCTGAATGAACTTGTGGGAAATATTAAGTTTGCACACTTCACTGCGATTCAAAACAGGGGGAAAAAAAGGATATTTGACACCAAAGTAAAGGAGAATAGCCCCAGCACTGAAAGTGGATGCAGTAGGGACTCATCAAAAACTGAAAAAAGGGTTACAGCTAAAAAAAAAATCCCATGCTGTGGGAAGCCAATGATACAAGTGCCCCAACAGCAAAAGAACTCGAATTCAGCCTCACACACAGACACTCAAAATGAGTGTGGAGTCACCGGCCCTATCAAACACACCACATGGTCCGAGACGCGTCACAGGCACAGCATGTAGACAGAGAATAAAGAAAAAGGATAAGGACACGGGTGTAAACTGAGTCAAAGGATATATGGAGTTTTAACGGGTGGAACAAGGTACGAAGGCATGAGGGAGGTGGTTCAGGGAGCAGATGCCAAGTCTGTATGGCAGTGTCAAAGAAGGAGGTAGTGAGGGTGGAGGGAACAGTGGGTGGCTGCAAGGAGATGTGAGTTGGAGGACACGATGGGTATGTAAATGTGACAGAAGGACGTTATGTTTAATTACATCCTTTGTAAAAATCGTAGTGGGTTTGACCTTAATAGCTTGTTGCAACTTCTACTGAAACAAAGTTTTTGGCTTAAAAAATATTGTCATATATTATTAAATGTTATTATTGCCCCCATTTGATGCACTTTCAAAATAATAATAAAAAGAAAACTCATAAAGCTCATTTCTGCTTCTATAAGAGGGTTAGTTTTGCAAACCGCACAAACTAGTCACCTTTACAGTGTAAAAGACCTTGAACTGGATATAAGGGAAGAGGTGATGGCAGGCTGGGGAGGTGATAAAGAATCATATGCGGGTAATATTGGAGAGTCCAAAAAAAGTCCGTTTTAAAAGTCCCTCAAGTAAAAGTAACAGTTTGTCGCGACGGTGGAGGAATGTTCTGTATGTGTTGGCAACTGCCTTATGAAAACACATCAGCCTTTCAGACAAAATCTAAATAGCAGACGGGGTTGGAGGAACATGGGCAGGATTAACAAGTCCGTACCTGCTCTTGAAGACAACGACAATGTGCTAACGTATTTTTGACACATTAGGCAGACAGATTAATGGAAAGCAGGGTGAGAAAGCGTGGGAATGCCAAGGTCACTGTATCAATGGCAAATGTTAAAAACACCCTTTGAAGTGCAACTTGCATAGACATTTCCAGTATTGCACATGCCTGTGGACTCAAAATGTTTTTGACTTGTCATTCTATCTGGCTGAAGATACCTTCACTTCCCTACAGAACGCCCGACAGGTAGACAGGTACACACTATCTCTGTCTCTCTGTCTCTCTGTTCCTCTGACCGTCTGTCTGTTCTGTCCCCAACACTCCATCTCTTGGTTATTTTGGGTTCCTGATAGGAAGTGCGGCTTCTCACCTGACGTCCCTGAGACATGTATTCATTACCGAGCCCGACGCCACTGGGATGTCCTGTGTACGCGTGTCTCATGTAACTCAGCTCAGGACCATCACTTGTTGGGAAAATTGCTCAGAGCTGTGCAACATGTTCCATTTGTATTTTTCAGTCTTCATCTTTTATTCCTACTCTTTATTTGTGTATCATGTTGCTTCTTTCTTCATCTTGTTTCAGATACACAAATGGAAAGCACAATGAGATCTGATTAGATGGGGTTTTTTGACTCCAGAAGGATTGTTTTTGCCCTTTTATGACAGCTGGCTGAAAATGGAAAAACTCATACATTTTGCAACCAGATCATCTTATTTACAATTCCTTTCAAATGTGTTATAAGTTGTTCTTCATGAATATAATTCTGCTTTGTCAAGTTTTAGTTGACTGAATTGTACGATGCAACTCAAACTTCATTACAAAAATTGAGATAAGTGGATGTTGTTTGGGGGCAAAAACAATAAAAAGAAAAGAAAAGAAAATGAAATTAAATTAAATGAAAACAATACATTGTTACAAAAGGCAGCTGCTTTAGCACACGCCAGTTCAAATCAAGTTACCCTCCTCCCTTTGTGGCTTTCACGGACACAGTCAAGTCTGCAACTTCCTTTCTTGGTTCTTAAGTTTCCTTTCTTCTTTTTCCTCAGAACATACCTTACTTTTTCCTCTTAATCCTTTCCATCTAACCTTTGTATCTTTCTTTTCGCTCCCCTCTCTGTCTTTATTTCCCCTTCCTCTCTCTCTTTCAGTCTCCAGTCTCTCCCTCAGCGCCCCCAGTGAGAACAGCTAAAATTAAGTGGTGCCACTTCTCAATGACACTTTAATGATAGCACCGCTGCTCCGCACACAGAGACAGGAGAGGTATGAGCATCTGCTAAAGATAGGCCCCTCAGACACAAACACACAACACGGTCTCACACACCACACACACGCTCACACGGGCACGCTCACACGTCCAAACGAGTGAACCTCCCTTTGTCTCGCGCGCCACGGGGAACTTGGGGGACGGGTGGAGTCTAATTAAGAGCATCTTTAGGGAGACGTTTGTGCACGCTTGTGTACGTGTGTGCGTGTCATACTAGCTTGGCATCACCATCACCTGCCTGGCGCTGCCATTGTGGCCGGCATCCGAGGAAAGAGAGGCAGGCAAGGAGGCAACTGATAGCCGAGAAGGATATAATGCTGTTGGCTGTATTAACGTTTCAGGGAAGTGCAGAGGGAAAAGGAGGGAAGTTTGCCTCTCTTTCCAGCAATCATTTGAGAGGGCTAATACCTAAAATGCCTCAAGGCTACATTAAGAGTTTTAAATGTCAGCAGAATATGAAACAATAACGTAATGCCATATTGCACTGTTCTTCTAGAGGTCACACTGACCCTCTGTAGTGTCCAGATTGGTCTGTCTGGTCTGCACCAAAGTAAAGAAACAACAAAAATATGAGAGTTAACTTCACAAACAGCTCATCCCCTGTTCACATATGCGCCTTCGGAGCGTTGCTGTTCACTGACTTTAAATGGGGTGACATCAAGCATTGCTAAACTGAACTGTGCGTCATCTGTGTCATAGTGGAAGTGTTGCTGGCTTCGAAGGCTGAGAAGGATTACGTTTTTTTTTAATGCACCAACACAGTGATCAGCTATGCAAACTGCAGCTACACAGGTAGCGCTGGTCGCTGAAATCATACACTCTGCTTACTTGTATAGGCTGTGGAAAGAAATGTGAGCAACAGCTCCATCCCATCCATCCATTTTCTACACCCGCTTTATCCTTTGCAGGGTCACGGGGGTCTGCCGGAGCCTCTCCCAGCTCATTACAGGCGAGACGCAGGGGTCCACTTCTATCACAGGGCCACATACGAAGACAAACAACCATCTACACTCACACAATTTAGAAGTATCAATCAACCTAGTATGCATGTTTTTGGACTGTGGGAGGAAGCCGGAGTACCCGGAGGGAACCCACGCAAGCACGGGGAGAACATGCAAACTCCACACATAAAGACTCCCACCGGGCCGGGAATCAAACCAGGAACCTTCTCGCTGTGAGGCAGGTAGGAACCGTACAAAGTTCATCACCAAAGTGAGGAGATTTCCTTTTGGCTGCGTAAACTCCTAAACCGGAGGTACCTAATTTTTTATTATTGATACTGTTGATTCACGTTTGTTAGCCATGCGTTGATAGTGCAACATGTGACACCCAAAAGTGCCCACAGAGTGTGTAACACACAGACGCAGTCGTCTGCTGTCTGACAGGAAGCCGATACAGCAGTGCCTTAAACTGTAATTCCACAGATACCCTCAAAATCCTGGATCAAACATCTTAGTCTCACATAGACTCCAATTCAAAAAAACAAACTTCTTTCATGATAAACGCTGCCAAAACATGTTCCTTACAAGTTTAAGGCGTCTCTTCCTTGATTAACTCCTTCTGATCAATGCGGTGCCGGTTTGTCTGGGATGAACAAGAGCTTATCAGCATTTTAATGTGACCAGGAGGACCACGACTCTACACCACGTATTGCTTCGTGAATTTGTAGATACGTTTGCTATTAATTCTGTGGTAACCTACTGTTGTACACATCATATTACAATTATATCAAATGCATCACAGTGTGTATGACTGTGTGGGTTACCCGTGTTTTTGCTGTCAGGTCATTCGAAGCATCTTGGTAAAGGAAATCCAGAGTGTTTCTAATGTTGTCAGCATTAAGGAAGTGGCTGATCAATTAGGGCACTGCTACCCTTACAGCATCAATATGCTGACTTTAAACCCAGTGTCAGTCATGTAACATTGACTGCTTAAACACTGGTAATAACATACGCAATGACACACAATTACAAGGCAGACTTTTACTGGAAGATAGAGTCGTTATTATAGATTCAGCAGCAGGTGATATTATGTTCCAGAGACTCTAGTGTACTTCGGGTCTTTGGGTTCTTCTTTAGAATAATTCTTTTCCACTTTTTTCTAAAAGTGAGAAGGCAGGAAAAGCATAAGCACGAACGTGTGCTTTTCTGTGTGTGTGCTGAGGTTATGACCAGGTCAGAGATACAGCTGCAGGGTAAAGTGCCAAGTGACATTTTAAGACTCCCTCTAAGACCCTGTAGCATACACACACACACACACACACACACACACACACACATAAACACACACTCATGGGGTTCTGACTGGACTAGACAGGTCATCAGCAGTGTGATGAAGGCCGTCATCTTAAAAGACACACACGGAGATGCAGACGAAAACATGTCACTTAGGCGGCAGATAAGATCAGAGATGTTCTCTTTTCGGCAGACGTCACATAGTGAGCTACATCTGCTTCCCCAAACACACACACACATTTAGTGCTATGTGTGTTGACGAATCTATTCTCATTCATTGTGTCATACACCCCCCGCCCCACCCCTCGCTCCCCACCTCACCCCTTACATTAAACAACTGAGCAGTGATTGTTTGTCATGTTTAATTCTTATTTCAGTTACTGGTTCAGACACACATGCTCTCCCTGCATGGGAAATGACCGGTAATAAGGAATGTCAGAGGACTGTGTTGCACTGTTGAATGAAGTAAAAAGAAACTATTGTGAGAAAGAAGTTAATCAAAAATTGTTTTTGTGATGTTTTTGCTTATAAGATATGATTTAGCTTAGTCTTGGTCTGCATTGTAAAATGCACGTTTGTCTGAAGTGCACCAACACAGTAATGTCACAATAAGGGGCAGCATCCACTGATGGCAAACCACAATTATTTTATGTTTTTAAACCAACCATTTACTTTTAATAAATACATCTAGCCAGTCACAAGTAATGGCTAAGGAGAACAGTGAAATAACTAGAGAATGTTGGATCAGGTGGAGCTCAAACTCAGGACTTGTGCATGAAATTCTTCTGACTAAGGCTACTGGCTATCACCTCTATCGTCATTACAAGCCTTTTTATGCATGTTTAAAGTATCTAACATGAATCTGCATTCAGTGGAAAATGTTAAGGGCAATTTTTAAAGGCACACATATGTAATGATATGGATGCTTGAAACTGATGTGTTGCTACACTTTTATAGCCTTTATTGCAAAAACAATATGCTTACCAATTCAAAGAAAATGTGTATATATTCTATTTCCAAATAAAAGGTTGAACATTTCAGGACATACTGCATTAAAAATATCATATCGCCCTCACTGGTTTTTAAAATGAGGTTAAGGCAACCCTTGATTAACCAAAAAATGAGTGATGTCTAGTTTTACTACATCAAAATTAGAACCATTTCAGGGTTTTTCAATTACTTCCATGGGAATTTGGAAGTTAAATAGTGGCAGGTGCTGCTGGTCAAGTAAAATTGATTAACTGATCATCAGCAAGTGTGTAAAAGCAGAGCTTTTTGCAGTTTGCTAGTCAAAAGCCTTCAGATGTGTGTTAATTTAATGCTAACGAGAAAACAAAACATCAGCTGTGATCTTACAGAGCTGATACCCAGATACAGTCTGAGAAGAGTTAACCCCAGATCCCAGTCAGAGACCACCTGAGCCGTCCAACCATTATGAATCTCTAATGGTGTGACGGTGTAGTTGAGAAGCATCCCAGAAGTGACACTTGTCTCGCCATTAATGTACCATTGATGTACATTAATGCTACATGAAAATAAGTGGTGGAAGGCCAGAAGGAAACAAGTCAGAGGGTCTCAGATGAGATGTCAACCATGAACAAGGAGAGGGTGGTTTTAGAAGTCTATAAACAGCATTTTATATGCTTCTCTATTAGTTCTCTTTCAACACAGGAATGACTGTGTGATTCTGTGATTCTCAGACAATCTCATAACCTTTGGGTATAATTGCAACCTCACATATTAAACCAAACAAGCAGTGGTGCGAAGCACTCCACTCCTGAAACGCTCTGAGTGGGGCACAATCAAAGGAACAGACTCTGCTTGTGTGGGACCCACAAGTTACAAAGCTATTTCCAAACTATTTGAAGTCACTGACTTTTGCATTCACACAGGCGGAGTGATCTGTAATATCATGAGCTCATTTCCAGCTGTTGTTGGTATTTGCCATCCCTGGTTATATTTTTTGAAAATCTTTTTATATGTTCAGTATCATTTCTTCATATTGTTTTTAATTCAGTAGTATATATATATATATATATATATATATATATATATATATATATATATATATTTATTTATTTATTTATTTATTTTTTTTTTTTCATCTTCTGACACTTACTAACCAAGACTACGGGCGTGATACATGGCAGCTCCGCCTCTACCTGCTCACTTCAAACATCAGTCACACACAATACCCCCGTTCGCGTTGACAGACACCCCGTGGTTTACTGCTCTGATTTAGTCAACTGGCCTTTTTACATTAATTGACACGGGTCGGGTGTCGAGTTGGCCCCCTCAATAACCCGCCTCTAACGGTACATTTAAACACGAGTCTGCTCTGATGCAACTAGGTTGATGAGGGATGGCAAGACCTGGGTAGGATTTATTGATAACAAAATGAGGAAGTCCAAAAGCCTCATCTGCATCATCAGAGCCAAGAACGCCATAAATCAGCATATTACGGGAACTGTAATATGCAGCTCGCTAATAAAATGACAGACTGCAGCTTTGCAAGAAACAAAACGTCATTAACAAATTGGAGAGCCTACGAAAGAGGCTCTATGTGGTCAACAGCTCTGAAAATCCCGTTGCTGTTCTGGGTAGCATGGATCTGGCAGCTGCTCCATCTCTTGCAGTCAGCGCTCCATCAGCCAGCTCTTCCGATGTTGGTGAAGCTAACCAAACACACAGCGGGGTCGTCGTGTTACACTGTACCACTCCTGACTCCCCTCTGCTCTCAACCATGCACCAACCACATTGAAGCTCAGGCAGGACTAAGTTTTGTTGCAGTTCCTCGACTGACCGCTAGAGGCTCCAAAAGTTAATGTTAAAATGTTCGGCTGAAGGATCTGGCTGCAAAGCTAACTTTGATTGACATGCAGTGGGCGTGAGCAACATGACTGCGCTCCGTACCAGGGGAAACGGGCTTCAAAACCAGTGGGTCACGTGACGGAATGCTCCGCCCATTGTTATATACACTCAACTCGGCTTTAGAAATCCGGGGTTGCAATAACACGCCTTACATTTATACTGCCCACGCTGTGTTATACATGAGTTGTTCATCCAGGGAAAGTAACTGGGCCTAATCTACAAATGCCTTTAGTTTGAGATGAGTGTACGTAAAAACCACTGAAATAAGCAGAAAGTCCAGTTGATTTGAAGATGGGGGGGGGTTGTTTGTGTTTTTGTGTTTTTTGCAGAGCCTCATGCTCCATAAATTTTCATATTAATCTCAAAACACTTTTATA
Organism: Xenentodon cancila; assembly: GCA_014839995.1. NCBI lineage: Eukaryota > Metazoa > Chordata > Actinopteri > Beloniformes > Belonidae > Xenentodon > Xenentodon cancila. The sequence goes on from CM026197.1 coordinate 21,651,540, forward strand.
TATTATTGTTTATTATTAGAATGCAAAAAAAATATTAGCCAATAAAAAAATGCTTCTTAAAACAATAACCAACTCATTTAAATTGACTAAGTAAATAGGAAATTCACTCAGTACATAACAAAACAAGTCTTCACTCTAAAGTCAGTCCTGGATTAATGATGTAATTATTGAAAGTTTTTTTTTTCTTAATTCCTGTAACCTGAGAAAAATCCTGCTCTTGATTGTTTTTATTTCTAATTTCTTTTTTCATGGCTGTGTAGAACAACCACATGCATTTACTGTGTATTTTCCATAAATACGACTACTTTGCTGTACTTCTTGCGTGCAGGTTTTCTTTTTGCCTTACTTTTAGATCAATGTCTAAGAGAATAAGAATATTCAAAGGGAATAAGAAAACAATGAAAACAAAAATATGTGGTTGTCATGCTTCTTTCTTTCTTTTTGCTTCTCAGTGTGCCTGCCTTCAAAGTGGAAGCTATATCTTCTCAAGGACAGGTCAAAGTCGTGCACATCTAAGCACACAGAACCCCTACGTGTGTATGAACACATATATACGTGGAGGACATGGTGCAGTCTGTATTTGGCAGCTCTTTGGCAAAATTTTCTGGATCTGGTTGCTGGTTTCTTTGAGCCCACAGGGTCCTTTTAAGGAGACTTCCAACCTGCATTCAACCTGCAACCTATCCATCCATTATCTATACCCGCTTTATCCGTCTCCGGGTCACGGGGGTCTGTCGGAGCCTATCCCGACGCATAGTAGGCAGGGGTCCACCCTGGACAGGTCGCCAGTCTATCCAGGGCCACATAGAAGACAAACAACCAATCACACTCACATTCACACCTAGGGAGAATTTAGGATGATCAATTAACCTACCCTGCACGTTTTTGGACTGTGGGAGGAAGCCGGAGTACCCGGAGGGAACCCACGCAAGCACGGAACATGCAAACTCCACACAGAAGACCCACCGGGCTGGGAATTGAACCGGGAACCTTCTTGCTGTGAGGCAACAGTGCTAACCACTAAGCCACCGTGCTGCCCCTATCATATATCTTTATTTTTATTTTTATCTCACTGTAATGTTTTGTTTGAACCACGGGACATGGGGAAAGAAATGTGGGATATCAATGGGTGGAAGAAGAACTGAGCAACTGAGCATATGGCAAAAATGTAAGAAGAAGAATTGACGTTATGGAGTCTTCTCTCCTGTCGCTATCAGAACATACTCGTGTGTGTGCATGTGTGCATGTTTAAGTCTGTTTGATTTGACAACTTTAAGCTACACAGTCTTCAAACCAGGTTTGGTGATCAAAATCAAAGAACTGACATTGAGAGGTCTGGAACGTTTCAGACCTCCAGTAGTACCAGTTCCCATCTAGATTTGTGTTGTGAAGAACGTGAACCATAACTCACGTTTTGTTTTCATCTTCTGTACACTGATACACTGTTCACTGATTGTATGCAATGATCAATCAGTTGGTCACAAAAACAACCAGAGCCATGTATGATATAAATGCTTAGTCTATTCTGTGGTATGGCTACCATAGACGGTTCAAAGATATTTTATTAACCTAAGTGCGTTCTCTGTTTGTTTACGTTTTTTTCTCGAGTGAGTTCTCACAAACGCAGTTGAGTATCACCAAGACTGACCTGCAGGATGACCTGGTAAACGTTGGTGTGTGTTTGACTGCTTTGATGATATAAGTAAAATGCCACACCTGGCAACATATGTGGAAGCAAAGCAAAGGCAGAATGTGTATTACTGGCTTACTTCTGAAACAGGTCTTCTGTGATCAGAGGATGCGCGGATGTTCGCGCTCATGTGTGAGCTGCAGCCTTGCGCTCTACTTTCTGAGAGCACAGGGCGGAGGGAGCAAAGCGTGGCGTAAATAGGCCACGATTTGAACTCTCTTAGTTCCTCCCTGAGAGGGGGCACAGGGTCATGCCAACTATTATAAATTGCGCCAAGTTGAATATGTGCTTGTGTGTGAAGGTGTAGAAATGTGTGGATTTCTGTGCCTGTGTGAGTGTATGCAGCTTGTGACTTGAAGTAATCTGTTAAATATAGCTTCATCAAGGCAACGTGTGTCTCAGCGGTTTGAGGTGCATGGTACCATGACTTTTTGTTACTTTATACCCTAAATTCAGGTTATAGCAATTTAATGACAGTCTTACAACTCAAAATTAGAACAAGTTAGAACAATATGAAAAACAAAACGGGAAAAAGCACAGTTATAGTTACGTCTACGTACAGCTTTTTGTTTTTTGTGTTTCAGGCATGAAACACATTCCAAGAAAATTTGGTACATAAGCCGTGTGTTGTTAGAAAGGTTGAAATAATTATGTTATGGTAAACGAGTAAAGTCAACAGGTGAGTAAAGTTAATGTGGTACATAAACAATATCCACGAAAGTCTTTGAGCAGCAAAGATGCCGAGGAGCTCATCTCTCCCATTAAATGCAAAAGAATATCATTGAAATATTTATTTTAAATAAAATAGCTCACATAAATCTGGGAAGGATTTGTGCAGTTCTCCTTCGACAGTGCATTTTATCATCAAACAACTGAAGGAATCTGGAGGAATTTCAGTGTGTAAAGGGCACAAGCCTAAGCTGATCATCCTTTATCTCTGATCCCTCAGATGGCACTGGATCATCAATATCCGATATAACCACATGGACAAGGGATTGCTCTGGCAAGCCTTTCTCAAGCACTACAACATGAAGTGACTTTCAGAATTGTTATTTGATACTTGACTGAGCAAGAAAAACTCAAACCAAACCAAAAAGATGAAAGGTGACAAGGGCCAACGCTACATTCCTTAATATCATTAATATCATTCCTTAATGTCAGAATGTGTTTTAAATGTTATAGACGTTGACAAATTCATGCCCTTCCATTACAAAAAGAAAAACCCACAACGATCTCTGAAATATCTGAAAACTAACAAAAGTAATAATAACTTATTATAATAATTTATTACAATATACTGATTTTAAATCAGAAATTGCTTTTAAACTGGGGTCCAAAAAAATTCATTTTAAAATTAACAACAACAATAATAATAATAATAATTCTGGCCTGGAAAAAACTGTGGAACCTTTAACTTAATATTTTATTTTTCATTGTTTTGAGGTAATCACTGCAAAAAAGAGATTTCTGTAACTCAATGAGACTTCTGCAGCTGCAGACAGGTTTTATGGTCCACTCCTCGTAGACAAACTGCTCCAGCCGCCTCTGGTTTGCAGGGTTTCTTCCCCAGACTGCATGTTTCAGCTTTGTTCACAGATATATAATAGGATTTAGATCCGATTTTTTATGATTTGCTTTCAACAGTGGAGTCCTCTCTCGGGCAGTGATCTGACACTGATGTACCTTGACCTTTGAGTCCACCTTGAATCTCTTTGGATGTTGTTCTGAGCTCTTTGGATACAATTTGTCTTATCTATCTCTTCAACTTATTACTTTTCCTTGTGTATTCACTTCCACGGAGGTTAGCTATAGTCCCGTGGACCCTAAACTTCTGAATGAATTTTTCAAATGTAGTCACAGGAACATCAAGCTGCTTGAAGATCTTCTAGCCTTTACATGCTGGTCAAGATTTTTCTTTCTGATCTTTCAGACAACTGGTGAACTCCATGATCCCAAACAGCAGAGTGACAGCTTTTTTACCTTTAACCAGTCAGGGGGACTGATTTCAGGATTAAAGACAGTAGTGATGATTATCACACGGACATGTCATTATGGACAAATAATTCTGAACCTTTTTGAGGGCTACCAACTCATTTCTCAAGGCCAGTTTCATTGATTTGTTTTTAAAAGGGTTCTAATGAACCACAATTCAAAAACAAGGTCGGATGTTTTTATAGCTGATTTTCAGTAAAATATTATTTATCATGGCTTGTGTCACTTGCTTGACCCAAACTGACACAAGTCAGTCACTGAAAGTTAATCCAGTTTTTCTGTCTTTAATGGAAGGGTACCAAGAAAATGGTCCATGTGTATGAGAAGGAATAGCAACATTAGAGTGTGAGATCATGGTAAAAGCTTTACTATTGTGACTTTCTATCTTTTTATGTGTTTTTCTCTTTTCTGTCAATCGAAAAGTTAAGAAAAACATGGACTATCTAGGGTCCATGCTGTCTGCAAAGAAATAAAAGTCAAAATTAATGTTACCGTCACTTTTTATTGTCAGTATTATCCCATTTTTTTCTGATTTGGGGTTGTAGATTGATGAAAGAATTCCCATCCAAGTCTGAATATAAAGCTCGTTATAGTTCAAGTTTCTCCACACAGCAACAATGTGGAGTAAAGGATATAAGACCGTTTTTTGTGTGGGCGATTAGAAGCACTTTATGTCGTAGGAGGAAGCAAACATGCAACTGCATGAGATAAAAGTTGATACTAATAAGTTTCTTACCCACTAACCAGTCCAGCTGCTGTGTGCTTAGTAACTGATATATTTGTGACTGTAGAAGAAGTGGTGTGACACAATCTTCCCAGTTCTGACTTCAGAAAGGCAGGGATTCAGACGCAGCTTGAGCACATAAAAACTTTGGTCGAAGCATGTTTTGCTATTTCTTACTGTAGATATGACCTTCAGTGAGTCTTTCGAGGCTGATGCTTTAAAAAAATAGCTGCCTGCGTGAAACCAGAAATATAAGATCATCTAAAAGGCAGAGAAATTTGTGACAGAACTGCGGAGTACCGGAGTTAGCAAGATCACTGATATGAGTGGGTCGTCTGGCTGCCGTGTGAGGACAAGATGGACCATGGATGCACAAATGTTCGGTACTTGATTCTTAATATCAAGCCTACCGTGTTTTTTTTTAACTGTGGGGGTTATGTTGCAATTTGCAGTTTGGTCGGTTCCCGTCTTTAGAAAAGTCCTGTGTTTTTCTGGCTTTCATGCTTAGTTGGTGAGAAAGTAATACTCGCATAGTTTTGTAAATTACATTTTTCTGTCTCCTGCTTAATAAAAGCCCACTCTGGAGCCACCGATCAATTAAAGTCCTTTTGTAACCTCCCCTGCACCCTGCACACTCAACCCATTAATGAATGGACGGCTAATTAAGACTCAAAAAAGCGGGGGAGTCACTTCTTTTTGATTGATAGCACCCACAGTCTTTTTCCTTTCTGCTATTTTGCATTTTAATGTTCATTAATAAACTTTTATTGTTTTGTTAATTATAATGCCACCCTCCCCCTTTGAGATAATAATTGAACAAAGCAATTTGTTCAGACTTTTGTGGATTTTCTGCAACATGAAGAAGGATGGCAGATGAATTGGCAAGACAAAGAAAAACACAAGAGGAGAGCAGGAAAGAAAAGAGATGAAATACCAATGAACTAAGAGAAAGAGGGGGCTGATGTCGGAGAGCATTGCTGCAATTTAAGATTGTATTTTCATACTTAAACACTCCAAATCTATTCACAATTACTGTCCTTTAGTGTTAATTTCTTGAGTTTCTGTTCCTTTTCAAAGAGCAGTAAAAATTTAAATCTATGCCATCTTTTAATGTTGCCCCTCTACGTAAGTAGACACGATTATTGGAGTGGTTTACAAAAGGTATTGAAAATAATCAAGGCAGCAAACCTTCCAAAAACAAATTTGAAGCATTTGCCCAACTTTCTCTCTTATTAAGAGCAGTGACGGGTTGAGACTGCGCATTCACTATTTTTGACTGCGAGTGTCTTTGTCTGCAGGGGAGACAGAAACTGAGTACTTAACATCTGATTGGTTTGTTAAATGTTTTCATGCTTAAGTACATCTGCTTGAGTGGCCGTATATTTGTGTGTGCATGTGTTTTACTGTGTGTGTATGCGCGCCATTTAGATGTGAGTGTGTGTATGTGTGCTATGGCCCTAAGGTGCTGGGCCAGGGACGCGCATGATGGATCGTGGAGGCCATTTGATAGCACCATTACTCACTGACACCAACACACACACACACAAACACAGAATACTCCTGCCTGACACCTGTTCCCCATGGGGGTCAGCTTGCCCCTGAGGGCGTTGCCCTGGAGACGAGCTGAAAGATTCTGCACGCCAGCAAATGCAAGTAAAGTTTAAAAAGGAAAGAACTCCAGAACTTTGTAGGACATTCCCACACACTGGCTGTCCCATGTTCTCTCTTGCAGCTTGACTTTGACTTTTTTTTTTTGTTGTTTTTTTTTTTGTTGTTGTTTTGTTGTATGCTCATAAACAGTTTCTTAATACTGTGATAGAGGCATGCTGGAAATGTCATATAGTAAGAGAGAAAACGCTGCGGGTGAAACAAAGTCTGGTATTATACTGGTAGAGAAACTGCAGAGGAAGTTAAAATGTTTTTACAAAGAGGATAGCAAGACGGTCCAGTCATGGTGGATGGTGAAAAGTACACTTAAACAAACCTTACGCTGATGAGTTTTCGTCCCTCCTAAGTTCATTTACCCTTGAACTGAATGCTTCTCCACCTCCACCTGTCTCAAATCTCTCAGCTGACAGCTTTACTTCCTGACAAGTTGCTATCATCAGTAATCAATTTGGTGACCCATTTTGTCCCAACTTGTCACCTTTGGTCATGGACTCAACTCCTGATGTTTGCATGGCTCTTGCAAACATCAGACATAACAGTCCTGCGACATACTCCTCCCTCACTTTCCCAGTCGCCAGTACAAAGCTCTCTTCATTTTCTTCCCTCACTGAGTCTGAGCTATCCAAACTACTAACTGGTAACAGTCCTATGACCTGTCTGCTGGACACATTTCCTTCAAACCTACTTCAAACCATAGTGCCGACAGCTGTGCCAGCAGTTCCTATGATAATAAATTCCTTGCTTGCCTTAGGCAAACTTCCATCGGCCTTCAAATAAGCTACGATCATGCTGCTTTAAAAAAAAAAAAAAACACACATCACTCAACCCTGCTCTGGTAGAGAAATATCAGCTGGTCTCCCTGCTTCCCTTCCTTTCCCAGGTTATGTAATGAGCAGTTTCTGAACAGGTCATGGACATCCTCACAAAAAAGAACCCTCTTGATATAAATCCATCTGGTTTCAAAAAGGTCCATACCAATGAAACAGTTCTGCAGTCTGTGACAGAAACCCTAAGAACCGTGAGAGCAGTAGGTCAATCCTCTACACGTATCCCTCTTGATCTATTTGCTGCCTTTGATACAGTTAACCACAACATACTGTTATCTATACTTTGAAACTTGCGTATATCAGCATATTCTTTGTTCTGTTCCTACCTTAGCAGTAAAATGTCATGGCAAGGGAACACATCTTCATTATATCATCTCTATACTGGAGTGCACCATGGCTCAGTACTTGGATCCCTTCTCTTTGCCATATACACCACCACTCTGGGCCAGATTAGTCATCCACACAGCTTCTCGAATCACTCCTATGCAGATGATACACAACTCTACCTGTTATTTCCACTGGATGACCCGACAATCTCCACAAGAATCTCAGCTTGCCTCTCTGATCTGTTGCTCCTCGAATAAAACGCCGTTCTCTGTCTCTTGCCTAGCAGTTGATCTCAGGGTCCGGACCTGTCTATATAAACTCATCACAAAGGCTTACTCCCCTTCATGAGCAATGGGCTCTTCACAAGAACACAGACTGGCTTTGTCCCTTCCTCACACCAGACGATTAAAATCGCCAGAGCAGTCGTCCACCTCTACGTTATGTTGAAAACTTTACTTTTCCAAGATCACCCTCAGTTGTGATTTGGGGTCTCCCAAATCACAAATCCCAAAGTTGGACTTGAATTAGTGAGTTTCCATTAACATTGCACAACTGCACAAAACCTAAATTGCAAAGAAAATCTGTAATGAAAATGTCTAGAATTAAGAAAAGAAAAGTTAAATGTTGCTAAAACCTTTTTATGCTTTCGTGAGGTAGTTTTTCAAACATGATGATAATCCAGTTCAGCGCAAGAGATGCATCACTTTTTTTGCATTTGCATGTCTTTAGCATCACTGGCTGTGATGTATTTGGTTATATAACGAGACCAAATTTCTATTTGAATGCTGCCTTCGTCTTCTATTGACTAGTTTTGTAACAATAATTTGTCCAAAACTACAGATGTTTTCATCCGTCTTCTTCAAAGTCAAAATAATCTTCTTTGTTTCAAAGAGAAGTCTCGCAAGATGAGATCCAAAGGGAATTATGCTCATAAAAAAGTCTTGCAGGAATAATGTTTTTTGGTAATTACACTCATTCACAAAACAACATTAAATAGAAACCCCTTTAACTCCTCAGAGACTCATCCTTTTATGGATACTGTTTTTTAACTAAATCTTCATTATAATCACCTGTTTTGAAACAGCATAGACATTTTTTCAAAGTTTTTTTTTGTTGTCTTTTTGCTTATATTTCTTTATGGTGGCAGGTTTGTTTTTTTTTTAAACAATCATTTGAGACAGACCAACTTTAATGATTCATGTTTTGTTGTTTTTTTTCATTTTTATTGATTCATTCCAGACATGTCAAAACCATTGTATAAGACATAACAACATTAACACTAGTATGAATCTATAAATAAATAAATATACATATACATATATGCACATGCATACACACACATTTGAAAAAATAAAGAAGCCCTTGTAAATAAATCTATAAAAATAAATGAATCTGTTATCAATTTATGTACACAAAATAAATAAATCTAAAAAAGAAATCTATACCCAATGTGCACAAACCTATCTATATGTACATACCTATATACATGCACATGTCTGAAAAGGGGCAGGATAAAGTAAAACGTATTTTATCCAGCACCTTCTCCAATATTTCATAATTACACTTTACATTCATCCAGTTTTCATCCGGTTTTAATCCCGTTTTAGTGCTGATTCATTTTTACAACATAAAATGTAGGAATTAGTTTTCATAACTTTTTAAATCATAAAACAATTCCCATAATCTTGGAAAACTTCCACAAAGTTAAAAGTAAGTGCATATTTGGGAAAGAATTGATTAGAATTCTTTTAATTTCTGATAGCCATTTGGTTGATTGTCACTATACTGCACTATGAAGTGCATTAATTTACATTTACTTCAACCTACAGGTACGGTAAGCATGTCGCTGTTGATCCAAGGAAAAACACAGATCTCGTCCTGTGCTGACAAACATGAGAAGAGAGAAAATCTCAAATCAATAAATAACATGACAACAATTGGGGTTCAGTGGCTAATTAGCATTAAATGGAGCACTTAACTGGCAAGAAGCACGGTGAGAAAACACTCATATCTCACTTCATCTTCATTAGCAGAAAAAGCTGATGTGATTTGTGTGGTTGTGTGCTATGTGTATGTGTGTGTAACCAGTATCCAGCTGACATAATAAAAATGCTATCACAGGGTTGAATGCACACATGCCAGTTATTCTAAATCAGTGGTTTCTTTGTGAATAATAAGTAAAATGTTATTAGAATAAATTCAAAGCACTTCTAAAACTACAGAAATGTACCATCTACATGAAACCAAATTCTTGGGGAAACGTAATGTTGCTAGATGCATTTTTGTATAGAGCTGTTACGCACAATAACAGCAACTTGATTAAAAAATAGCTCTTCTGAAACCAAAGTTCAGTTTTTAATTTGGTCAAAAGATCTATTTTCCTCGTTAAATAAGAAGAGAGTCTCTCTTTAAATAGTGGAGTTATTAATACAGGAGTTCATAAGTAAAGTAAACTAAAGATCTGGAACCACTCCCTCTTAATGAAGACTGAGATTAAGTTAGTTTTATTTTGGACATTCGACAGACATCCACTACTCATTCACTCATTTCACAGAAACAAAGATTTTTGTTTTGAATAGCCTCCATACCATCTGACCAAGTCACTCTAATCCCAAGCTGAATCACAATAACAAAGATGACAAATAAAAAATATTTTTACACTGTTTCTGAGCTCAGTTTCTTTCAATATTTTAAAATATTTTTATATGAGGGAAAAATGTTTCTTTCTGTTTATTTCTGAAAAAGGTTTATATATATATATATATATATATATATATATATATATATATATATATATATATATATATATATATATATATATATATATAGCTTTATAACCATGGAACCTAGACATTTCAAATTTTATACTTCGTATTAACTTATTATATTATACATATATACATATTAACTAATTTTGAAAAAGAAAAGTGCTGTCATTGATTTTCTTGGTCTTGTTTTAATATTCTGTGTGACTATTCTGTCCGGCTTAATAGAAACAAAGTGAAGACAAGGAGCAGCAGCAGAAACTGATCTGCAGGTAGGTGATCTGCAGTAAAAATGTAACTTTGATTTTTTTTTTTTTTTTTTTTTACAGACAAAGTAAGAAGTTTACATTTTGATGTGAACACAGGATTGATGAAAAGATATTGTTAAATTTCTAGAAAGGATAGGCCTACAACATCAATATTTCAAATGGCAATGGCTTCAGTTTTCCCTTCAACATTGATGCTTTTGTGTTCTCTTTAATGTTAAAAGACAGATGGGGAGAAGCTGGATCAAAACATAGAGTTCGAGACAAGAAGAACCAGAGTACAAAGTTACATGAATCCTTTCATGCACAAAGTTACATAAATAAACAGAAAAAAGTGGAACTGACTCATTTTTTTTCAACACAAACACACACACAAAATGGAAAATAAATGGTGAAGATTTTTAACTTCATAAAATGAATCACACCATTCCTGGTTGATTGTCCTTCCATTTAATAATACAGGAAACTGGAAAGCCTTTACTCATACATATTTTAGAACCATGCTTTCTGGTAGAAAATATGAATATGTTACATTGTTCTGATGATGTTGTGTCACTATTATCCCAATGTACCCAATGTAGAAACTTTTTTTTCTTTGGCCCAACTCTCCGTTCTGTGTCCATTTCACTTTTCGAACCAAAGTTACTCCCATCCCGGCAGCCCTTGTTATATCAGTGACCACCAGCTCCAGATGTAGATCCAGCTCCTCCAGCTTCTGCATCCAGTGCTCTTGTCCAACCAACTTAGCCCCCAGACTCTGCCAGGCCACCGGGAGCCGGTTAGGTCTGCTTTCTTGTCCTTAAAAATAAGGATGATTGTGTTCTTATGGGTCTTTATTCACGGATCAGAAGTCAGGTTCACAGACTGTGCTAATTATCCCATTTAACACCACATACTGCATGGCAGGAAAATAAATAAAGAGGCCCCTATTGTGAATAGATTTGCGGTATTATTTAATATTTTTAAACAGAATTCATCCGCCATACAGTCAGCATGGATGTGAGATCAAGCTATAAACACCAGAACTATTTCTGTTATACCAGGCAGTTAGTGTGTTTATTTCTGCTGTAAATTTGGACATTTTAAATGGGGGTCATGCGGAAACTGACTCACTTTTAACAGTCATCCAAAATTAGTCTTAAACTACATTTTATGTTTAACATCCCTAGTGATCATCTGAGAAGTTGCACATTACTGTAGTTCAGCAATGGCTTCTTAAAAAAAAGGAAAAAAAACACTTCCTCCTTGGTTAGAACCATTTTTAAGCTACATTAATAAATATCCCTCATAAATGTTCATCTAAAGTGAGAACAACACGGTCAGACAAACATTCAGAATCAGACGGATAGACAGAAAGGAGGCTAGCCTGGCAGACAGACAGACAGGTACCTAATGTTATATCTAAGGACTGCAGGGACTTCTGCAGCACACAGCGGAGCACCTGGGGACACTGTAGCCATATGTTTAAGCTTTGTCTCGTCCTACAAAACTCACTCTGCCCTTCACGTGATTTGTCAAAGGGCCGTGCACAGTGACAGGTACAGGGTACAGGAGGACCTAAATTATGGAAACACACAAACTTACAGGGAGTGGTGGTTGGGGTGAGAGCAACCAGAGGATAGGGAAGTTATAGAGTACTGGTGAGGAAAAGAAAGGGGGAAGCAGAGGGTCTCAAAACGCAGGGGGGAAAGGCACCACCGAGGTGCCAGCCAGAGGGGCTAACTCTGTGTTAGGCAGCCAAACGGCTGTGAGGGGAGCGTATGAAGGAATTTAGGACACAAATAGGCACAGAGGAGGAACGGGGAAGGAAAGAAAGGAAGCAAGAGGTAGAGCACAAACGGAGCGTCAGAGATGATATGAGAGGTGCAGGTTAAAAAGCAATGCACCTCAAGGCTCCTTTTCCTCTTCTTTCCCTCATCCCTCACTCTGCCCTCTCTCTTGCTTTCTCCACCCACTCCTGCCGCCCCCCTCCCTCCCACCTCCAAGTAACCTGTACCTCCATCCCCCACCTTCTCCACCCTCTCTCTGCCCTTCTGTGCAGGGGGTTGAGGCGCTGAACAGATTATGGCGTAATTAAGGTGCTAAAGCAGCACATTATCCACCTGGTGGCTTATCCAAGGTGGATAGCACCACGGCTAGGCTAATCAGCCTGTGTGCGTGTGTGAGCGTGCACGCGTGAGAGATTGCTGGGAAATCAGTCAATTGTATATTTGAACTCTTTCCATAGCTGTAAGCATCTATTTGCCATTAAGTATTGTTAAGTTGTGTGTGCGTGCGTGCGTGCGTGCGTGCGTGCGTGCGTGCGTGTGTGCGTGCGTGCATGTGTGCGTGCGTGCGTGCGTGCGTGCGTGCGTGCGTGCGTGCGTGCGTGCGTGCGTGCGTGTGTGCTTGCTTGCGTGCATGCAGCTAACACACTGAGGCCCAACTCACCTGATTAAGGCCTCTTACAGGGAAGTGTTAAAAGCATTAGGTGAGGACAGGAATGTAATTCGTCATGTTTAAAGGCTGGAAATTAAATCAGGGATTAAGCAACAGCAAATGAGCACACACACACACACACACACACACACACACTCAGCTGACTGTGTATCCTTGTCGCTTTCATTCTGCCTGTTTTTCTTTTTTTGTCATCAAGTATCTTCATCAGTCCCCGTTAATTCTTAATTTCCGTCAGTTTAGTTGCTGAGGTTACATATTTCTATTTGTCCTCCATTGTGTTTGATCATTATTAACTATTACGCACAAAACAAAGTCAGAGCACTGAGATAGTGTAGTATAGGTGCAGCTAAAATCGTGTCTTTTTGCTCTCTGAGAAAGCAGATTAAATTAGAAAATCTTGTAAAACATGGAAGTAGGAATCAGATAGGCTCTTATTGAATTTTTTTTATTAGCAACCAAATAAATAATAAAAAACAATAAGCAGAAGTTAAAACTACTCAAAGAATCCCTGTTCATACACATGAATGTAAACAAAAAAAAGTGTGCAGCCTATGTTTTATTTTTCAAATTATTATCATTATTATTATTATAAAAGATTTGCTACCAATTAGAGTCCAGTGAGTCAAATTAGAACCCTTTAAAGAAAAAAAAGAAAGCAGTTTTATAACACTGGAGTGTCTTTGTCAAGGGCGCTGCCTTTATTTTCAAACTGTGCTGAGATGGACATGCAGAACAGGGAAACGGTGAGCGCCACAGAGCCAGCGCGTGTGGGTGCGTGTGTGTGTGTGTGTGTGTGTGTGTGTGTGTGTGTGTGTGTGTGTGTGTGTGTGTGTGTATGTGTGTGTGTGTGTGTGTGTGTGTATATATACGGGTTCCTGTATGTGTGAGACTCCTTGAGGGGGTATGGAGGTGATGATGGTTCAATCAAAGCCTGTCCCAGCTACACACAAAATAAGAAATCGGGAAATAGAACATAATTGTGCTTGGCATGTACATAAATTACTAGATTGATTTCAAATATAAATTAATAAATAAAAGATATTTTTGTGTTTTTTGGGTTTTTTTTTTTTTTTTTACTAACAAATATAAATGCCTTCTTGACCTTTTCAGGATATTCCAACAAACTTTAACTCCTGGAATGGAAAGGTTATTTTCTGCAAATACAAAGCAACGGTTGTAAAGGAAAGCACTGTTGGGCGAGAATGATTAAACCCAAAATATTAACATATGCAGTTTTACATGTAGGGTATTTCATCTTACAAAATATTAAAATGTGGGGAAGCGTGGGGGTCGTGTCTCCCCATTTTAGTAGGATTTTTTTTTTCTTTGCTGTAGTGTCCTTGAGCAAGACACTGCACCCCGTGTGGCTCCCATGAGTGCCATTTTATAGTTAACCTCTCGCTTTGACCTCCCTGGAGGCAGCAAATGAAAGAACTTAATCTACAAGAATAAGAGGCTGAAATGCTAAATTTCCATGATACATTTAAGAGTAAATTGTGTGTCGGCTTGTGGACACATAAAACGCAATCAAAATACATTAATACACTAATGCATTATATGGAAAATGCATAATATTAGTGTCAGTAGTATGTACAACAATAAAAAACATATTTAATAAAGTCAGATAATGTAATAGTCATTTTCTTCCTTTAAGTATATAAAAAACAATTTATTTTCATCACACAACTTAAAAAAAAAGATGCAAGTAAAATGAAAGAGTTTCTCTTTTACCGTTGTGCATGTCTGTAAACTCATTTGCATGTGGCCTGGAAAAAATAAATATGTTAAATTAGATAATGATAGAGAGTATAAATGCAGAAAGGATGAGTCATTGTCAAGGACATCTTTTTTCCGTTCAGTGCAGAGTGCGACATATGTGGTCATGCATCTGCAGCTCTTATTAAATTATGACTGTACTGTCTCCAGGAGCAGAGCATATGGCCCAAAAGTGTTCTGCAATATTAATCAGTGACTAAATGCTTAAAGGATTAAATATCTGACATCTATCATTTCTGCATATGCTATTTTTCTTGAAAGCAAATGTTGCAGATTTTTTTCTGAAGTCAGTTTGATAGAGATTTGGCTCGTTGCAGCTTTAATAGTTTTTGTTTTTGGTTTGGTTTTTCTTACGATCTGCACGTGGATTATGAGCCAGGTATCTGATCGTCTGGGTTCACTGAAGACAAGTGTGAGCAAAAAAACAGACACATAAACTAGAAGACAGAACTTTTAGTGTTTTAACATCATCGACCTTTTTAAACATGCATATTAACTCTAGTATTTAAACCTGGTCATGAAATAAGAACTCTGCTTGCACTCATGGCATGTCTGGCTTTCTTTTTGTTTCACATTAGCTTTTTTCTCTTATTTTTTTTTGTACATGTGATCAAGACAGAGCAGTGAGGAGCTATTAGACGCATGTACATTTTCAGTTGTTTTTTTTTTTTTAAAGGAGTCCTTATCACATGAACGTCATTAAAACTGACAGCAAATAAACAGAGTTTATCCTTAAATACATTCCATGAAAATATTGAGTTATCTGGATCGAAGACATTAATCATACATAAACCATTGTTAGTTCACAATCTTTTTTCTTTTCTAAATAGAAAAAAATTGGAAAACTGGAAAAAATCTGTTAAAGACATCAGATTTTGTTTGTCTCAGCATGTAGAAAATCATGATTTTCCTTACATTTTCAAAGCTTGGAATTATTTTTAATTAAAGTGCAATCACAATGAAACCGCTCTCCATACTGTGCATGTTACCACTATGACAACTATTCACCTGAAATTGACTAAATTTACCCCTCACATAGTAAGATGGAGGTGACAAGATGAGGGAATATTTGTCACTGCTCTGTAGTTCTTTCTAACAACTTATTTCATAAAAGCACTGTATAATTTTGTATATAATTACTCTCCAAATAGATCATTATTACTAACCATGAGGGGGTAGTGATACAGTGGGAACACGTTATTCAAGTTTTTAGCAAAATGATAAAAAATTAGAATCATATTGATTTATAAAAATCTGCTATAGATGTCTGTGCTAAACCTTTAATTTTACTTGTTTGCAAGTGCGTATACATTTTTCCCTTTTATGTCACCTGAATGTCTTGCTATGTTTTGTGTAACTCTGACTACAAAGCTGCAAATTAATAAATTAAATCGGAAAATGTGCTAAGTTCTATTCATTTAATAGGGGGTTAAGAGCACTCAGACAATAGATTTCAATATCAAGCAAACGTACAGAAACTTCCAGTCCAGGCGGTTGCAAGAATGTGTGAATTATGTGAGAGGCTGCATTTATCAGAAGCAAAATGTAGAGCTGGCCCTGTCTTCCTTCATGATGTAGTGCGCTCTTTTTTGTTTATAACTTCGCTTTATGCGGTGTTGTTCTGTGGCTATTCTGGTGCTGAATGTGCTGGATGACTCCGTCTGTAAGCTCAAAGACAAGGAAGGACGGTCATTAGACTATTCTGTAACACCAGGTACTGTACACCCCTCTCTCTCTCTCTCTCTCTCTCTCTGCTCTTTTTCTAACATACACACACTTTTCATCTTTCTTGTTCTATTTTTCTATTTCTCCCCGGCAAGCACGCACACATCCCCGCGACTCTGCGCTATTTGGTCCACATTCCGGCACAGCTCAGTATTATTTCCTGGTCTGGAGCTCCATCTACAGGGTCCGTGCGGAGACTCCCGTCTGCTTTTTGAGGTCTTTGTCCGTCATTAGCTTTAAAAAAAACAACAACAACAACAACAAACAAAGGTGATATTCACGGGTTTTGGAACCAGCAAGAGTGTTGAGACTGTCATAAACTAGGTAGTGAATGTGTTGCTTGACTCCTGTCAACGTACATGTATTCATTATAAAATACTGCAAGGAAATGCATGTAAAGAGCAACACTCCAGAGAAGTAAACCTTCATCTCAGGATTGCTACAAACTTAGTAGCTAAAATTAAAAAAAAAATTATAAAAGTGTTGTTTTTTTTTAAACAGAACTAGATGTGCACGTGGGAATTTGAATACCGTTATGACAAGGATGCGTGCGCATGAGTGAATACAGCCACTGGCTGCAGAACAACTGTTTTAGCTGTTAACTTCTCTTTCGTGCGCTCCTTCAATAGCCTGCGATATTTGTTAAAGTGATGAATGAGTTTGCCCATTCCATTCTTCTTTTGTGTGTGTGTGTGTGTGTGTGTGTGTGTGTGTGTGCGCGCGCCAGCATTTTCAAAGTCATTGTTTCCCTAGAGAGGGGTCAGTGTGCTGGTCAAAGCTTTTGTTGCCACGCTCACCTCCCACCACTGACCAAAGAGGGAGCGAGGGACACACGCTCACTTATACTTGTCACATAGGGAAATTAAAATAGCTCTTCTCTGCTCCAGCCTTTGGTTGCATTTAAATGGTTCACATTTGCATAATATTATTGAGGAACAACAAACGTGAAGAAAAGGCACAGGTACAGTTGTAGAAGTAAATAGAGCCACGTCAGCTGCTCAACACTCAAATATGCTTTTGAGTGAAGTTTCACAAAGACTTCATCACTTAAATCAAAGTGAAAGGTCATTTAAAAGTCTCTAAACAAGGTGAAACTTGTTAAATTTTTGTGACAAAATCCTCATTTCAGGCAGATAAAGCCATAAAGGAATAAATGGAAATATTCACAGAAAGCCTGGCAGTTGGGTCACAGGCTCGCTCCTCTCATAAACACATACGTGCACACACAGTCCTGTACAGCCATTATTAAACAGTCTGCCATGGGGGTTGAGTGTGTCGCCTCTCTCCCTCGTTCACTCACTGCCCCTAAAACAATTTCAATTTTAATAGCTTTTACTATGTATCTAAAGCACTGGAGACTCAAAAAGAAAGGGCGACACAAACACGCTCTTTCTTGCATGCACACACACACACACACACACACACCTAGTACGCAGTGAGGGAGAGAACTAGTCCCCCTTGTTGAAAATAGAGCCATCAAAAATGAAGGCCAGCCCAGCGTAGCCGACAGACACACAGACAGACCCCAGGAGCATCTTGTAATTATCCCTGTGGATGAGATGCCTCTAGCTGGGCTCAGCTACCCATCCCAACCCCCTCCCTCCCTTTTTATCATCGCTCCATCCTGCCACTAACCCCTCCACTGCTAATTTCATCCCAGGGATTAGCCCCTGCTTGCTTGTCTATCTTGTAATATTTCTGGAGGGTGAAATGAAAATGTGGCCTTCTTCTGCTTATAATAGGACTTACTGGGCTGGGCCAGGGCATAGCTTCCCTCCGTAGTTTCCTTCTCCCTCCCTTCCTCCAAGGAAATGGAGTAAGAGTTTTTTTTTATTATTATTATTTGAAAAAGGAGGTAGATGTGGGGAGAGAGATCGGAAAAGACTACCCCAGCAAGTGCCGCAGCGAGCTCTACCGGGAAGTGACCGCAGAGAAGGAGTGAAGGTGAACGTGAAAGCGGTGCGAGGCGGCACAGAGCTCTGGTAGTACCTGCAGGGCAATGCAAGCTGTTTTCTTTATGCATAAAAGAAAAGGAGGGAGGGAGAGGGGGAGTGAAATAGAGAGACGGGGGCAGAAGTGTCACATACTGCATATCCACCATCCTGTCTTTTGTTTAAGTACATCTGTCTCAAGTTCTGTAATGCTTCTCTCAGCCCTACTTTTGTCACAGCAAGTCTTTATGATAACTTAACTGGCTACTTTTAACAAGCTTTATTATCTGTCAAAAATGGGTTTTAATAGCTTTCCATTAGGCAATGACTGCTAGTGACGCTTCGCCTCTTCTAATTTTAAATGCAGAGAATTGCTTTTGGACAACTATTACCACATGCTCCGGACTAGATGGTTCACATTAGGAATTTTAAGGGCTGTAAATGTCAGATTGTATTTCACTGAGGAAGGACAAAGTGATCATGGCAAAACAAAAGAACAAACCGAAAGCGCTGCAAAGCAGAAACTTCCCAGATTAAAAACGAAATCCCAGAAATAATCCAGAAAGGCAGCATGTCCAGAGCTGGAGATAAATCTATGTTGTGGTTCTGGCACCAAACAAAGGAAATGGGTACTTTGCATAGTGGGAAAGTGATGACTGACATAGTATAGAAATTAGGTTTAGTACAAGGGTGGAAAGAAAAACTACACAATGAAACACTTCCTTTCAAAATAAAATAGTATGTAGATGAAACTACCCAAGAGAAGGTCACAGACCAAAAACCACAGGCCAGAAACCAGAAACCACAATGCCAAGTCACTTTCTGAACTGTTAAACCTCTTGAACTTATCAGTGATGAAAGTTACTTTCCAATTTTCTTCAGATGTCCAGATCCAGAGCAAAGTACAAATGTGAAAACCAACAGATGATATGATGACTACAGACGATGACTACACTGTAGTAGCATTGCTTATGAAAAGGTAATAAGGTCTCCAGATTATATCATAAGTTATCAAATTATTCATAAGTAACCTTTAGAATTTTAAACTGAGATTAGGAGCCTGTCTTTGTTTATATATATACATATATATATATATATATATATATATATATATATATATATATATATATAGCTGTAACTGCGAGTTTGTCTGTCAGTGAGCGCCTACATGCATGTTTGTCTGTTCATACACTAAATGACCTATAGCCCTCTGTCTCTCACACACTCCTCTCCATCACTCCAGCCTCTCATTACAGCTGCAGAAGCCCGGCCTGTCATGTAATTAAAGGTAAAGTTATAAATGACCAGCAGGCCAAAAGCCATATTTCACAGGTGGCCGCATATTTATTTATAATTTTTCACCTTTAAATGTGTTTCTTATGCAAATGAGAGCCAGGACACTTTTCAATTAACTTTGGGGGGCCAGTCCCTCTAAGTACCACAGAAGCTTGTTATTGAAAATTGAGTATTTCTTGTTATCAGCCATAAATTATTCCTGTGCGTCAAAGAAATTGCAAGATGTAATGTATGGACCTGTATTTGGGGCTACCAGAGGTGGCCAGTGTATTTCCTCTCCCTTAAAAAGCTTGATGATTGCTTTTCAGGTAAAAACACTTTTTAATGTTCTCTAACAATTGCGCACCAAACTCTCTGATGGACCGCCTCCCTTTTAGCATTCCTTTCCCTTTTCTTGCTCTTTGTCAAACTCGGCCACACTTGCACTCACACTGCAGGGCAATTTAAAGGTGTGTTATATGAGCAATTGCCAAGCAGGTAGTTAGGTATGGTTTTTTTATGGTGGCAGACTGAGAGTGTCCCCCCTCTGCCTCATTTTCCCATAATTGACCTACTAGGGGAAGCAGCGGAGCAACCCAGCTGCACTATCACATCGGGGATGAAGATTTAGAAAGCAGAAGGATTAACAAAACTGACTCTCCTGGCAGAGAGAGAAAGAAAAAGCTTTCAGGAAACAAGTTCAAAGCAAGAGGGGTGTTAACTTTGGAGAGAACATGCACTCCTCCTTGTCTCCTGTCCCATTTAGTCCCCAAGTCCACCCCCCACCCCACACACACACACTTCTTCTCGCAGTGTGAGAAGTGAAGTGTACGACTACTTTGAGGTATGTATGTGTTACGTTTGTTGCTAAGTGTATGCATCGCCCATTAAGGCGTGTGCGCAACGGTGCCCTCTCCCTGGTGCGTAAAAAACGTTGGTTAATTGAATTTCCCCCTAATTTTCCGTCAGCCTCGCCTTGCGGAGCGAGACGCCTGCCTGCCTGCCTGCCTGCCTGCCTGCCATCCAGCCAGCGCCCCAACGCCACACTTCAGGTATGGTGGATAATGGAGGATGACATTTCTGTCCCATCATGCCTGGGGGCAGCATGTGATACATGGCTTCCTCTATGAAGGTTAAACTCAGCTAACCTGCCTTTGGCGTTTCATTACCCACTTGTTAAATACTCTTTTGGTAATAAAATGATTAAAAATTTTATTGCTTCTCTCAAATGAGGCCTCTTTTCAAAGGGCTTTAACGACTTTGGAGATGGATATGAGTGTGAGTATGCATGTGTGTGTGTATGTTTGTGTGTGCGTGTGCATGATATCTTTGTAAGCATGCATGTGTGTGTGTGTGTGTGTGTGTGTGTGTGTGTGTGTGTGTGTGTGTGTGTGTGTGTGTGTGTGTGTGTGTGTGTGTGTGTGTCCATAGGAGTGCATCTCCAGTTGGCCACAACCAGTGTGTAAAAACCTAATGAGAGTGATATGCTTTACAGCAAAACCACCATTATTCTCAGCCAAACGACCTGGGCCCTCATTATGTGTAAGGCAGCAATACCTTTTCCCCCCTCTGCCGGGGCACATTCAAACAGACATGTTTTACATACAGCTCAGTCTGTGTCTTGAAGCGAAGTGAAGTATTTATACTAAAATGAATGGGCTGGACTATTTTTAAATCACAAGTTAAGCACCGTGGCTATAGCAACGGGACATAAAATATTATATTCAACCCATTAACAGCAACTACAAGCCTTGCCTAAGCCAATATGGCTCCACAGCGACTTAGCAAATCATTATACCCAGTGTCATTTTGGCTGTTAAATTCGCTGTAAAGGGGCTTGAGAAACTAATCTCAAGAACCCAATAAACCAGTTTCGTACGGTCTGAGTCAGAAAACATAAACGGATAATGAGTATCTGATTTAAGGCCACCTGAAATTAATGAGAAAAAAAAAGTTCAGTGGGACGTTTCATTTGTTTTCCATTTGTCAGTGATCTAAAGAGAAGATTTATACGCATATGGAGTTTTTGTTGGGGGATTTCTCAGATTAGCCTGCCTCCCTGTTGGGTCTTTGGGTCCCAATCAGTTTTGTTGAGGTTCATTTTTGTACTGCTGCTGCCCTCACAGACCCCACCCTCCCCTCCCACACACACACACACTTAATAAGTGGCTGGGTCCCCCTTCCCTCGGGCCAGACGAGTGTGAGCTGGCCGGTTCATCTGGTATATGATAGCAGCCCGCTCCGCTCTGCTCCACTGGACCCTGTCCAACACCTGTTCTCTCATCAGGGGATGTTGTGTTGGCGTGGCATGGCTGTGCCACTGCACAGATTGGCACTGCCCAGTTGGGCCAGTGGAAAGGATGAAGGATGAGTTTCCAAGTGACAAAATGTGATCTGTAATTAGGAGGGAGGACTGCAGTGGAAAATTGTTATGCCTTTTCTAAATACGCTTTATGAATTAAATATCTGTGGAAATGATGAGAAGAAGCATGGTGGCGCGGCTGGAGGTCTGTTGCATCACAGCTAGAACGGTTCCCACTCAAATCCTGGTTGTGGCCTTTCTCATGTTCTCCCCATCCCTCGCTGAGGTTCAAGTGCTCTGTCTTCCTCCCGCAGTCCAAAAGCATGTGTGAAGTTGACTGTTGACACCTCACCGACTCTTCATATATCTGTCACACTCATGTTGAAATTCTTCATTTGTATTTCATTTCTTAACATTTAAGTGATGTACTATTGAATAATTTGACATAAGTAAACACCTGGTAGTGTGGTCAGCATGTCGTGATGATGATGATGATAATGATGATAGCGGTCATAAGAGGAGGATTCAGTAAAACATAATTAAAAGTTTATTCATATCACCATAGTCATCACACAGCTCATGTTTCTGTGCCCAACTAAAACTACTGGGATGTTGCATCCTTATATCAACAGTGTAACAGGCGAGTAACACTTTTTAATACTGTAAACTAACAAAAATTAGAAATATAATAAAGTAATTTTGTCCTTGATATGGTTATATATGAAACTCATAATCAAATGCTTAAAAAAATGCAATGGCATCACGTCATATGTTCATCTGCACACAAAATTACACATATACAAGAGAATAAATGTCAGTTTGCAATGATTTAAATTGATAACTCAAGCTGTTATTGTCTTCATGTTTGTATCAGTATGTGGTGAGAAACTAATGGTCCTGGTAAACTCACTTGTCTGTTCCTCTGGTCTGTTATAGCCACAGGGACATTTAGCACAGGGGGTGGAGGGGTTTGATGGCTGTTTCTTTGTCCGATCAGCATGACAGATTGCCTCTGTGGGCGTGGGTATGGTGGTGGTGGTGGTGGTGGTGGTGTGTGTGTGTGTGTGTGTGGGGGGGGGGGGGGGGTTGAAGGAGAGATGCTGCTTTGGAGGTGGACCCTGTCATCTGGGTGCGAGGATGTGGGAGTGCACGTGTATATTCATAATTCTGATCATGCTGGTCAGCAAAAGAAGAATTTTGTATGAAAGCAGATTTCTGTTTTGACTCATTTGGTTCATTTTTTTAATCTGAATTTGCCTTTTGAATGTCACATTAGAACAAAGAACAGGCAGGTGGGACGCTTTGATCGGCTGTAGGACTGACTCCTGTAATGCTCTTCTGGTATCTCCAAGAAAGAGCAACAACAACTACAACTGAAACGAGAGCTCTCATCCATTCCCAAGTATCTGCATTCACTATTTTTCTCATTTAGAATTTATTTTAAGGTTCTCTTATTTTCTTATAAAACTCTTCATGTTTTACCACTGCTGTTTACCACTGTTGACTAACAGCAAGAGGGTCCCTGGTTCAAATCACAGCAGGAGTCCTTCTGTGTGGAGTTTGCATGTTCCTCCCCTGTTTGCATAGGTTTTCTCCAGGAACTCCGGCTTCTTCCTCAGTCTAAAAACATGTATGACGGGCTAATTGGTGATTCTAAACTGCCCATAGAAGAGAGTTTGTGCTTGATGGGCTGACAACCTGTGAGGGTGTAGTCCTGCTTTCGCCCAAAGAGAGAAGAGACCGGTGCTGCAGATCCCTGTGATCCTGAATAGGAATGAGTGGGTGAATGGATGGATGGATGGATGGATGGATGGATGGATGGATGGATGGATGGATGGATGGATGGATGGATGGATGGATGGATGGATGGATGGATGGATGGATGGATGGATGGATGGATGGATGGATGGATGGATGGATGGATGGATGGATGGATGGATGGATGGAATTGACCCTCCCTTTATGTCAGATTTGCTTTTATCTCCTCGGGATCCTCAAGTCTTCTGCAGGAGGCCTCTAATTTTATCTCCAGTAAGAGCAAAAACGCAGACTGACTACAGTGAGACTCAAAAGCAAAAAGGTTTATTTACAGAAAGGGACAGAATCGGACTGATGAGTGCATAGTTACCAGCATTGCACCTAAGACTCAAGATACAAACAAGAACAAACCAAATTTCCAGCCCCACCAGCAACTCCATGACACATTTCTACAAGGACACGGTTAAAACACAGTGAAGAGCAGTAATCCTTTGGTCTTCAGGCAACACTGTGTTAAAGTCATAAATAATTCTATTGTGGAAATCACTACATGTGTTCAGGAACACTTCTGAAACCCACTGTCACGAAATACAGTTTACGGTTGCATCAGCAAATGCGAATTCATCTGTACTATTCAAATAAAAACACACCGGTTATGTTCCATCAATCACTGTTTACCTCAGGATGTATAATGAACATTATACAAGCTGCATTTAAAGAGCTTCAAATATGCAACTGAACTGTTCAGATTATTGAAGCTTGCAACATTTACCTTAACATGAGCCTCTTCTATCCCCTGCTTCTTCTAACTGTAAAACCATGTTTTGTACAGTAGAGGGCGACATAAATCCACGAACGGGTCTCGGCTGGAATTAGTTTGACTGTAATAGACGGCGCTTATCTCAGTCCTTTCCATCACGAAAGGTTGTTTCTGTCACTATTTATTTCCCCTCCTAATTCATTTTTTTAATTAGTGCCTGAGCACCAAGGGTGCGAGGACCCTATTGTATCTGTAATGTTTATAATAATAATAGTAGTTATTATTATTATTATCATTATTATTATCCTAAATGAATTGCCATTTTGGAGACCTTAATATGCTTGAAAAACTAAAAAAAAAATCAGGTGTCGCGAAAAAATAACATATTTTATGGGCGAAGGCCCTGTGTGTCCAAAAATGAGCTTCATATCGCCACCTACTTGATGTTTTTTTAGGAGCCACACAATACACTTTAACTTACAGTTAGCAAAGTGATTCAGTATTAAAGGCGACTGTGTACTGTGTATTTTTTTGTATTCACTAACATGTTACCATGACAGTGTGGACATGTTAAAAAAATGAATGACAATTAAAAAAAATGAAAATATAAGGGTGGAATTTGATGTATTTGGAGCAATGGAGCCAACTTCCAGTAAAGAAAGATGATAAAATGGTGTTGATGATGTTACTAATTTTAATCATATATATATATATATATATATATATATATATATATATATATATATATATATATATATATTTTTTTTTTTTTTTTTTTTTATTTAATTTAAAAAAAATTCTGTATAGAAATAAAACTCTACTTTTTATGGTTAAAAGCAACAATTTTACCAATGTTTTAAGCTAAAATAAACAAATATAATAGTTGCAGTAACTGTGTTTTCAGAATGAGTTAATCTCTGAATATATATTTTTGTTGTCTTTATTTTCAGATTTTTTTTAGAAATTACATCAGAAAAGTGAAACGTGGCATTTTGATTTTCCAAGTTCCAAAGAGCAATGATCTTTTATGCAACAAAAACATCAAATGAATTGCCTATAAACTCATAATTTTATGCAGTCATACCTAGAAAGTCCAAGAAATGTTATTACAGGTATCTTTTCCAACATATATCAAACAGTACTGTGAAAAAGTGTCAGGAAGGTCTGAAGAAATATTGTTACAATATAAAATTTAAAAGGATATGGTTTAGGTCACACATCATGACACAACTAAGAACAGCTACAAGATACCACATCAGCAAGGTCTCTCCCGGACCAAAGCAGACGAGTGCGTCAGTGTGTCCTGTTGAGGCTCCTTTAAGATAGAAACAGCCAACGTTTAGGACAGAAGACAAACAATCAGCCAAGAAATCTTAGTGCAGCAGGTTAAAGTCACTTCATGCTTATTTCCCTTCAAAGTCAGAAGACGTCCAGCTGTGTCATAGGCTAAGAACCAGCAGAAACCAGCAGGACCCTGGTATATCCATCTACTGCCCAGAAAAATTACATGGTCTTCATGGGAGAATTGCAGCCCAAAAGCCATACCTCCCACAAGCAAAGTCAAGCAATTCAGCCATGTATGAAACATAGGAGCTATAGTGCAGAAAAAAAAGGCCAGAAGGTGCTCTGGCCTAATTGGTCAATATTTCAGATTGAGGTGCAATAATGAGTGTTTGCAAGTAACAGTGAAATATGGTGAAGGTTCATGACAAGTTTGGGTCCATTTTGCTGCAACTGGAGTTGTGAATTTGGTTCAGACCAATAGTGTCCTCAATGCTGAAAAATACAGAGAGATCTATCATGCAAAGCCAGAGAGGCATCTGACCTGCCAAAAATTTGTCTGGAGCAGGACAACGAAGGAGGGAGGAAGTATATTCGGTGTTAGAAAGACGAAAGAGCTGTGGCAGTGATGGGATGGCCGAAGAGAGCCCTGATCTCAACATATTAAAGTCTGTCTGGGATTAAATGTAGGGAGACAGGGATTTGAGGCAGCCTACATCCACAGATGATCTATTTAAGTTCTCTAAGATGATTGGAGCAACCAAACCTTTGAGTTCCTTCAAAACCCGTGTGCATGTGTACCTACAAGAACTGATGCTGTTTGAATGCAAAGGACGGTCACACCAATGACTGATTTACATTTTCCTGCTTTTCTTTTTTAAGAACTTTGCATTATGAAAGTAAATAAATAAATAAATAAATAAATAAATAAATAAATAAATAAATAAATAAATAAATAAATAAATAAATAAATAAATAAATAAATAAATAAATAAATAAAATTGCATTTTCTGAAGCATTAACAGCATTTCTTCATACTTGCCAAAGATCTTCGGCCCGATTGTATACCATATACACGCTTGCTTATTAGCTTGGAAACAGTTTATTTATATAAATGTATTTCACTATCTATATTATCTTTTTGAGGATTTATACCGCTCTAAAGTAGAATTGTATGTATTTTATTATGTGTAATGAGAACATTTCGTTGTACTGTTATGCAGTGTGAGATATACATGTTAAAATGACACCATCCTTTAAAAACAGGGATTTGGACCGTACCATTGTTTTGTGGGAAGGGGGAGGGACCTGCGGCGGATCAGAGGCGCTGACACGCGCGACTCCCAGACCAGTCCAGTTGGAGGTCTCGCGCCGGAGACATGGTGACAGGACGCGGCATCAACTTGCCAAGCTTTAGTGAAGAGTAGTTGTTCGGAATTTTGAGGTCAGTGATGCTCTTAACAGTGCTTTTACGTGTCTGCTTTTAAATAATATTTATTCCGGTAGAGCGCAATATCTTCTTAATGATGCCAAGTCTGTTGTTGCTGATGCTTATCAGCAATATAAGAAAATTTATTGTTGTTAAATTGTACTCAGTATTTTTGTGTTTTCAAACTTTATACTGGTTCGTCTGTATTATTATTTATATGCATATTTTATTATTATGTAAGCACAACTGTATATGTAATATTGAAGCTGAAAATGTAACTTCAAAAACTCAAACCCGTTAATTCACATTGTGCCTCGTTTAATATGTTTAGTAACATAGTGACCCTCGTTTTATAAATATTTTTAAAGTATTATTTATTTAATTTTGTTAAAATTTTTTTTCCAACCACATCCTAAGACACATTAAAACTTTTTCTAAAGCTTGGATACAAGTAATAAGCAGTTTTTGTTTTCAACAAGTCTTTTTTTTTTAACCGTAGCTCCATTAATAATGCCTAGATTTATATTTCAAAACTAATCAAATATATATATATATATATATATATATATACATATATATATACATATATATGTGTGTGTGTACACACATTTAAACAAATGTCATATCTATCTATCTATCTATCTATCTATCTATCTATCTATCTATCTATCTATCTATCTATCTATCTATCTATCTATCTATCTATCTATCTATCTATCTATCTATCTATCTATCTATCTATCTATCTATCTATCTATCTATCTATCTATCTATCTATCTATCTGTCAAAGCTGGAGTTGTTTTTGTTCATGTCAAATGCTCCTGCTCAGACTTATATGTTTTGTATGTATATCAACTCTTTAAATCACTTTTCAAATCTCTCAAATAATTGTTGAAGTAGATAAGTAATTTCTTTCCTTTTGACTCATGATTTGATCTTTTTAAAGAATCGTTTAGCAGAAATGTTTTGCCAAGATATACTTTTAAGTGTTTTTTTTTTCTTTTTTTGCATGCAGACAATACAAGTGCTGCTTATGCAAGCAAGAGGGAGAGCAAAAGAAACAAAAAGTCCTCAAGGACATTCAGTGAGATAGCAAAGCGGCAGACAGAGCAGATGCTGGATATTCAGGAAGGTGAAGATAAATTGTGGACAGTATGTAGACTGACAAAGAGATCTGCAGGAACAAAGAGTGTGTTTGCTGGTAGTGTAGCTGGCAGTGGTTTTGGTGCCATCCACGTAAACTGTATATAAAATGCTTCTATTTTAACATGTTTGACAAAATCATATTGTGCAAACAGTGCATTTTTATGGGCATGCACAGGAAAAAACAACTGTGGGAAATTGTTATTTAATGGGTTTTAGTAAAAAGTAGATAATCTGCAGAGTGTACTGGTCAGCTAAGTGGCCGGTCAGTGCAATGTGTGTATGAATGTGTGGATGAATATGAGGATGAATGTGTTGATTAATGTATGGATGAATGTGTGGATGAATGTATGGATAAATGTGTGGATGAATATGTGGATGGATGTGTGGATGAATGTGTGGATAAATGTGTGGATGAATATGTGGATAAATGTGTGGATGAATATGTGGATGAGTGTGTGGATGAATGTGTGGATAAATGTGTGGATGAATATGTGGATGAATATGTGGATGAGTGTGTGGATGAGTGTGTGGATGAGTGTGTGGATGAGTGTGTGGATAAATGTGTGGATAAATGTGTGGATGAATATGTGGATGAGTGTGTGGATGAGTGTGTGGATAAATGTGTGGATGAGTGTGTGGATAAATGTGTGGATAAATGTGTGGATGAGTGTGTGGATGAGTGTGTGGATAAATGTGTGGATAAATGTGTGGATGAGTGTGTGGATAAATGTGTGGATAAATGTATGGATGAGTGTGTGGATAAATGTGTGGATAAATGTGTGGATGAGTGTGTGGATAAATGTGTGGATAAATGTGTGGATGAGTGTGTGGATAAATGTATGGATGAGTGTGTGGATAAATGTATGGATGAGTGTGTGGATAAATGTGTGGATAAATGTGTGGATAAATGTGTGGATGAGTGTGTGGATAAATGTATGGATGAGTGTGTGGATAAATGTGTGGATAAATGTGTGGATGAGTGTGTGGATAAATGTGTGGATAAATGTGTGGATGAGTGTGTGGATAAATGTATGGATAAATGTGTGGATAAATGTATGGATGAGTGTGTGGATAAATGTGTGGATAAATGTGTGGATGAGTGTGTGGATAAATGTGTGGATAAATGTGTGGATAAATGTGTGGATAAATGTGTGGATGAGTGTGTGGATAAATGGGTTGATAAATACGTGGATGGATGTGTGGATGAATGTATGGATAAATGTATGGATGAGTGTGTGGATGAATGTGTGAATTAATGCATGGATGGATGTGTGAAAAAAGATGTGCATAAATGTTTGGATGAGGCAGAAAAGTAGTGTAGTGGGTAGCACTGTTGCCCCACTGCAGGAGGGTTCCTAGTTCCATGCTTGCTGGGTTGATTGGTTGTTCTAAGTTATCTGTAGGTGTGAGTGTGAGCATGTGTGGTTGTTTGTCTGAATATATCCCTGTGATGGACCAGGCCTCAAGCCTGTAATGAGCTGGGATAGGCTCTGGTAGACCCCCGTGACCCTGCAAAGGATTAAAACGGGTATGGAAGATGGATGGATGAATGTATGGATGAATTTGTAGGTGAATGTGTGGATGAATTCGTAGGTAAATGTGTGGATGAATTTGTAGGTGAATGTGTAGGTGAATGTGTAGGTGAATTCGTAGGTGAATGTGTGGATGAACGTGTGGATGAATGTGTGGATGAATATGAGGATGAATGTGTGGATGAAGATGTGGATGAATATGTGAATGAATGTGTAGGTGAATGTGTGGATGAATGTGTGGTTGAATGCGTAGGTGAATGTGTGGATGAATGTGTGGATGAACGTGTGGATGAACGTGTGGATGAACGTGTGGATGAACGTGTGGATGAACGTGTGGATGAATGTGTGGATGAACGTGTGGATGAACGTGTGGATGAATGTGTGGATGAATGTGTGGATGAACGTGTGGATGAATGTGTGGATGAACGTGTGGATGAACGTGTGGATGAACGTGTGGATGAATGTGTGGATGAATGCATGGATGAACGTGTGGATGAACGTGTGGATGAATGTGTGGATGAACGTGTGGATGAATGTGTGGATGAACGTGTGGATGAATGTGTGGATGAACGTGTGGATGAAGTATGGATGAACGTGTGGATGAAGTATGGATGAACGTGTGGATGAATGTATGGATGAATGTGTGGATGAATGTGTGGATGAACGTGTGGATGAACGTGTGGATGAACGTGTGGATGAATATGTGGAAGAATGTATGGATGAACGTGTGGATGAATGTGTGGATGAATGTGTGGATGAATGTGTGGATGAATGTGTGGATGAATGTGTGGATGAATGTGTGGATGGGCAGCTGAATGGCTGGCTGATGGGTTGCATTACCAGTTGGCCAGGCGCTATCGATCTGGTGTCCACTGAGCAAACTGTGAATGAAAGCATTTGCTGCGGGTCACTGCTCGGTGATACTCCCACCTGAGGGTCCACTTGTGCATGCATGTTTTTGTTATATCTGACACCCCTTTGCATATGTGTTTGTCTCAGTGCTCACAGTGTATCTGCAGTGGTGTAAAATGTAATTCTGCCATTCAGGCTTGAAAGAGATCCTGCCGCAGCCAGCTGACGCTGCTCAACATTCCTTCGGCTCTTTATCTTATCTCTTTCTCACTCTCTAGCACACAAACGGACACACACATAAACAAAGTGATGTGCACATGGTTGTCAAATCCAGCTCCAGATGATATTAATGTTTCCTCTCATTAACATTAGTTGTAACTACTACATGCCTAACCCTGCACATAACAAGTGTAATACCTATAACACACACATTCATTCAGGAATGTCTGCTAATGACTACAAATATCTTCTTGCTTACATTAATGTTCTTGCATTTCTTTCTCTGTCTCATTCGCGTTGGAGATCGTGTCTATGGGGAGACCCCCGGTGTCAGATCGGACATAAAGAAAGAATAGAAGGGATGCTGCAAGTGTGTGTGATTGGTATGTGGGATTTGTGAAGAGAAAAAAAGCCAGGGGTCTTATCTGACCTCCCCCAGGCTGACCTTTTACTCCCCCCCAACACAAGCCTTTTGTATCCGCTGCGCTGGAGACCATGGGAGAGCGTGTGTGGGTGCCTATGCATTTATAAATGTGTGTGTGTGTGTGTGACCATGCATGTTTGTGTGCACATATAAGAAG
The DNA here is from genome assembly GCA_014839995.1 of Xenentodon cancila. Classification (NCBI taxonomy): domain Eukaryota; kingdom Metazoa; phylum Chordata; class Actinopteri; order Beloniformes; family Belonidae; genus Xenentodon; species Xenentodon cancila. Next base: position 21,682,806 of record CM026197.1, read on the forward strand.
TATAGGCCACATCAAAGTCTTACTTAAACATTGTTATCTGAACTCACCTTTGACCTTGTGGTCATGAGACATCTCTCAAAACTAATTCATCCATCTCTTTAAAACAGAGATTATATATGTGTGTTTGCTCACGTTAGCAGTCAGCTGAGCCGGCCGATCTAGACGAATGAACTGAAGACGGAGTGCAACACTAGAACATAGGAGAAAAAAAATATTGAAATTAAATATTTAGTGTCATGCCAGATGACAGTAACAAATGTTCATCACGTGCAGAAATAATAGATTTCATAAAATATAATGAAATGTTTTTTTTTTTGTGTGTGTTATTTAAAGCGAACCCAATCAAATTTAACATATTAATCAGTAAAATGTCACAAAAACATTTGTGGCTTATTACATCATTAAATGCTTAAAAGAATTATTAATTTGGTAGTGAGATGTGTGGGCTGCACGGTTCTCAGCCTCTCAGGGATTCTAACTACAGGTCTATATGCAATGTTCTGTGTGTGTGTTTGAGGTGGGGGGCTTGGGGTTAAAGGGGTCATAAAACACCACAATAGTGTCTCTCTCCCTAGGGTAAAGAAGGGCCGAAAGAGGAGAAGAGGAGGAGGGTAGATGAAAGGATCTCCCACTTCCACGTCAAGGATAGAGGAAAGGGGGGTGGTGGGAGGAGAAAAGATCAGCAAAGCTGCCTTTAAAGTTTTATTTACGGCTTATTTCTGTCATCTCTGCTGCATGTCATCTGTGTGTGTGTGTGTTGCAGGCCACTTGGATTCTGTCAGGAACACTTTCGAGTGTAACAACAGAAACTCCTGAAGAGATACGAGCACAATCTGTTACACAGCAGGAGTACTAGTAAATGGAAGTTCTCCCCAAAGAACCTCCAAAAAACAGATTTATTTTTTGAGACCTTTAGTAGCCGGTTATTTGATCTAAAGTCTTGGGTTCTGGTTAACATCTAGTAAACTTTAGAATACGCTCCCTCCCTGTTTCCTCTCTCCCGGGTTGTAAAAGGATCACTGTGCTCTGTGGTAGAAGGTGTGATTACTTCCTGTCAGTGCTGGCTGTGTAATGACTTGGCTTTTTGTTTTCAAGCTTCTGTCTCTCTACAAGGTGGCGCAAGGCCCTAAAAGCCTCTGCTGCCTCTTTACATATGAAAGTGTGGAGGCAGAAGGTGGCTGGAGAGGTGTGCATTCATCTCCAGCAGGAATTTGTGAGGTCAACGTGAATCGGAGAGCCGTCTCACAATACTTGACTCATTGACATTATTAGTGACAGCTATGAAACCTGAATCCGTGAAGCTGATGGCGTCTGTAGCTGATGTTGCTTGGGAATGAATGTGAATGGAGGATTTAAAAAGATAAGGGGCATTTCTCTGAAAAAAAAGATACTATAGCAAAGATTGTGATTCGTCATCACAATTTCACAGATTATGTATTTATTTACTTGTTTATTTATTTATTTGTGAACCATTGTGTCTTTTGGCTGCTGTATCTACTGGCTAAGACCACTCATAACTCTGCAGGGGTTTAAACATATTTGCGAATAACCGATTCATGAACTAATAACATTTAACTATTAAAAGTAAAAGAATGATATTTACTCTATTGACTTCTGCTTAGCTGTTTAGACAACTGCTTTGTTGACTAAAGGGTTGAGTCTTAAGGCTTTTCATCAACCTCAAAGTTAAATACATAATTACTGCAAAAGTTTTAAAGTTTGGTTTTGTAAAGCGATGCAACACTGTGAAACAATAAAACAGTGTGAAATAGATTCTAATTGTGTAAGCTGTTAAACACAATGCTTGAAGGCTGGGTTCACGCCGTCTGTATGACATGTTCATCATGTGTGCACTGGGCAGCAAAGAATGAAAACATTTCTGGAGATTTTCCAGAGGTTTCCATGGGACGATAAGCTGGGAAATGTTGGAACTATTTGGAATCAAGTTGCACATGTCACATTGCTCTGTAGAATAAGATTAGAGGAGAAAAAAGCTTCCAAAAAAACACTAATGCAATGCCATGCACAGGTATATAGTTAAATAAACAACTGGAATGTTGGAATGGTTAAAATAATTTACATCTGATGCAGGGAAACTATAAATAGAAACATAGAGAAAAAAATTATAATTGTAATAAATCTGAAAATCTTAGCTAGATTATGTTAAAATGTGCTTGTGTTTCGACATACATTTAAATTGCTGTTATAGGCTACCTGCAATTTTGCTTTTTTGTCCTCACATTAATTCCCATAAATGCTTATATACTACCAGCATAATATTTTGCATAATTTTGGGTTGAAATTATTTGAAAGGAGAAGGCCGACGAGTTGACTACTTATAACCACAACAGCAATCACATTAAGTTCCCAAAACTAAGAGAAAAGGGATACTCATAACAGTAGAACTACACTTTAATGACCTTTTAATGAAACATACACGTGACCCCACCTTCAATATACCAACTCCAAGTCTTTACATTTAGCTGTTTCTAACTGGCCGATTAGTCTCATGGATTTGTTCAACAAGCTTGTGAGTTATTCATGCAGCTTTATGTTCTCTCTACAACACATTTGTTTGTTTTCTTTGAAAACATTGTGGTTTTCATTACATTGTGTTGTCAGGGAAAAGGAAGGGGTACACCCTGGACAGGTCGGGAGGCCACATACAGCCACACTCATTCGCACTTACTCCTACGGGCAATACGGAATCACCAGTTAACCCGACGCATTGAAAATCCACCCAGAAAGGCCCCAAACCAGGAGCCTTTTTGCTGCGTGGCGACAGTCCTCACCACTAAGCCAGAAAAATCCAATCTGTCAAAAAGAGGTTGAGAAATGAACGAGGGAGAGAAGCAAATTCAGAGAAAAGCACTTAGAAAGAAAGGGGGAAAAAAACAGAGAGAGGGAGTCTAGGTCAGGATGTCCTGACTCTGTCAGTGCTGCTGATTTTATAATAAGTTGTTTGGGCTGATGCCACGTACCAGTAACCACAGTTTAGGCTTGTGTGGATCTGTCTGTGCATCTGTGAGTAGATACGTTTCAGTTTTTGTTGATTTTTTTTGTGGTGGGTGTCTGTGCATGCGAGTGTTTGCGTGTCTAGGTCTCTTCACTGGTGCACAGAAGTGTGTCATTACGAGAATGCTATTTCACAAAGACATTTAATCTTGATGTATTTATTTAACGAAATGTATTTAAACAGGAGACGTGTAAAGCTTTTGGGTTTTTTTTTAATGCTGTATGTAATCTGTACTTTCATTTAATTTATTTATTTCCCCTTCCCCTTTTTTCATGGGGCCTTTTTTTCCAGAAAAAGAATATTGCAGTGTTTCTGCAATGGTCTTCTAAAACTGATCAACACCTCAGCAATATTGAACCATACTGGAAAACAGAAAGACTGCCAAATCTTTTTTTATATATATTAGAAACCACCAAGCCATAATTTGCAGTTTGTTTGTTTTTTTTCTGTTTTTGAATGCAAACAACAATGCAGCTGCCCATGAGTGTCCAGTACAAGGCTGCTTTTGTATTTGCAGGACACCAATGGGGAACTCTTATGCAGGCCAGCTGCGGACTACACGCTTTGAGGAAGTTCTTCATAACTCCATCGAGGCATCACTGAGGTCGAACACCATCGTGCCTCGACCTGTCTTCTCACAGCTGTACCTTGAGACAGAGCAGCCATTGGCACAGGATGGTGGGTTTCATAAATGTGCAGGAGAGATGACAGTGAGCTCAGCAAAAGGGCGAAAAATGTGTGAAATCCTGTCCTCCAAATGAAAGTTTTAAGATCATCCTTTTCAATGTGCTTTAGATTGGTTTGCACACGACTCATATTTATTGCACCTTTTAATACCTTCTTCATCCTTTAAGTGAGACGTTACATTTGTGTCTCCAACAGGCCGTACAGAGAACGGTGATGAAGATGATGACGATGGCTCGGAGTCTAACAGCCCACCAATACCCTACCAGATGAAGCCGCCGCCTGAGGGATGCTGCACCACAGATGGCATGTATACCCACTTTATACATAAAACATTTACAAATACACTCCTTCAGCATCATATTCACACAACTGTACACTTAATGTCAGTCCCTATTGACTATAAAATGTGGAAAAAGATGTTGACTATATTGACAGTAGGGAAAGATATTCTTCTCTTGTCTTGTCCTCCTAACAGGATTTTGTCAGGCTGGCAAGGACCTACGTTTATCCTCGCTTGCATCAGATCCCTTAGATGTTCCCCCTGGCTTCATGTTAGTTGGGGTAAAGTCCCCCTCTGTCCCAGAGACCCTGCTGGTGTGCGCTGTGGACCGCCGCTTTCTGCCAGACGAACGTGGTTGCAATGCCCTGCTCGGTAAGAGTGGACACTCTGGAAAATATCATTGCTTTGTAAAACGATTCAACTTTCAGGTCTCATGTTTGTGCACCTTTGTATATTTGTGATGTTATCTAGTTAATTATGTGTATGACTCTTGGGAAGCACGATACTCTTGCTCTGGAAAACCTTCCCTTTCTTCTATATTCCTCTAGGGTTCTCAGGTAATTGCATGGGGTGTGGAGAGAAAGGTTTCCGCTATTTCACAGAGTTCTCCAACCACATAAACCTGAAACTTAGTATCCAACCCAAGAAACAGAAGCACTTGAAGTACCATCTGTACCGAAACAAACAAGGCATCCTGGTCAAAGGGGCTCCCATCTGCTGGAGGGGATATGGTAAGACATAAAATGAAAATGTAGTGACTTTCAAATTTCCTTTCGTTCACTATTGAGATTTATTTTGCACACCTTCAGCTCCCTGCTTGATGTTTGATCTGCTCCTGCTATAAAGAACGAAATGTGACATGTTGTTTGGTTATTTGTTCAAATATTATTATGTTTGTCCCAACATGAATTAAGAACTTATTAATTTTAGTTGTAGATGTGCCCCCACAGGCAGGTTACATCTGAAAACAAGGTAGCAACAGGAAAAAGAAATGCCTCTTTATGCTGATTGCTCAGTATAAGAGTGACAGTTAGGGTAAGATGAGTAAGATTTTGATGTGATAAATGGGGATAAAGATGTTTCAAGGTTGCCTTTTACAGTTTCTATCTTTTGATAAGAAGTAAATCTTTGATCTTCATAATGAAAAAGCTGGTAGTTGCTTGAATGGGGAGAATTGTTATTGATCAGAGGTAGCCCCGATGGTATGACAGGATTTGTGTGAAGGCTTGCGCAGATGGATATGTTTTTCCTCTTGCCTGTGCTTATTTCTTATTTACTACATCTTGCCATCGAGGGGTAACAGTTGAGGCTTAGCAAAATAAATGGAAACTTGTCAGGCAGTCTTCAAATCCTATTTTCAAAACATGTCGAACTGATTCTATTGACTGGCTGGAATATATAACGTTCCTGCTGGTACAGTGTTTTAGAGATGCAGGATTTACTAAACCCAAACTAATAACGCACCCTAAAGAGAAAACAGTGGATGAGTGTCAGGACAGTTGCAGGTTGTCTCGACTCATGTCATACAAAAATAAAAACATTTTTGTCTGATTTTTCTTTTGGTGCAAGAGGGGTGTGAAATTGGAAATGGTTCCTGCAGAGGGGAAACAGAAAAATAAAACATGTGCGATCACTTAAATTCCTTCCATAGCAGTCATTCACTTTTCCGTGTTTCTCTGTTGCAACCGTGCAACAGAGGACGGATCTGGTGGCGCAGTCCGTGCAGGGTTGCAACAGAGACTCAGTATTAGCGTTATCCTGACGCCAGGTTTAAGACATAGGTTTATTGTGTCCTGATCGTCATATATTGTGCTTTGTTGACAGCTTAACTTCATAATCCAGCTCTGAATCTGTAGAATGGTGTTTCCAGGCTTCAAGCATTCAAAGTTAAAACATTTTAGTTGTTTTTTTTGGAAGAAGTTTTTTTTTGTCTTGTTTTGTTTTTTGCCCCTGAGCTTTAACACACACACCTGTATCACACAGATGGAGAAGCTATTAAAGGCATAGCAGTAACAAAGTCGGGCAGTGTTTCTGTCTTGATGGATAACAATTTTTGTTTTTTTTTGGGCTTTGTTTGTGTGTGTGTGTGTGTGTGTATGTTTGTGCGTGTGTGTGTGTGTATGTGTTACAGAAGGCGCTTTGAGACAGATTAGATCCGGTCGTTCAGAGGACCTCTTGACATCTCATGAACAACCTCCAAGCCTGGCTTTGACTTACCCGTCACACACGCCTGCCAGCTATACAGGTCACAGACAATTTTCCACACTCACATTTTCTCAGTTCTTGCTAAAAAAAATTACCTTGGTAATTATCGCTTCAAACAGATTAAAGAGTTTATTTGAACACAAGACAGTCTTAACATTATCGGGCGCTTCAAGCATTTGTCTGCTGTATTTTTCACCTACATAAGTACAAAAGAATAGTTCACAATTTGTTATGAATAATTGTTGTCTTTTCAATTTTTGTAAATTGCAGGACCACAAGTGGAGGCACAAACAGCTGACCACACATCAATAAATGGCAATCACGCAGTTTCTTCTATTGCTCCCCCACGCTTAAGTCAGTCAGGACCTGGGAGACCCTCAGCCACAGGTACAGCCCGATTATCTCTGATTTCTGGTGACCTCAGCTCATAATTTCTCTTTATATCTGCAACCATAGGCAAATGTGACGTTAGACTGACAGATATTATTTTAGCAACGATGTAAATCTGTTGAAGTTTATTCAAATGACCGCCTAGAGGTTACCACTGTTGCCTCACAGGAAGAGGGTCCCTGGTTCGACTCCGGGCAGGAGTCCGTCTGTGTGGAGTTTACATGTTTTCCCTGTGCTGGTGTGTGTTTCTCTGTGTACTTCAGCTTCCTCCACAGTCCACAGGTGTGAACTGAAGCATATTAATAAGTTAGTTATCCTGAAGATGCTCACCAGTTTAGTCTTGTTATGCTAAGTTGCATATATTTATTTACACAGCTTGGCCAGAAAAAAAAAAACATCACTTGGATTTAATTATGCATATGGATGGGAGCTTTCCATTGGAAAAATACAGCAGTAATAAACATTTCAGCTGAAACAAGTCATTTAATTCCATCTGATGTCTTAACTAGTTTCTCAGTCCTTTAATTACTACATCTGAATATATATCTTATGATTGCAAAAAATATTATCCCTTTTCAGAAAGGGTCAAATTAGTAGTCTGCATAAAGCAAACAAACTACCGAAGCAGCTGCTTTAACCATTCACATGAGTTAAAAACCATCCACTGCATTATTAAAACTCAGAGTGATCGGATATAACGATCATTTTTGAGCAATATTGTCAGAAAAACACTCTTGAATGATCACGATCTGAGATCTGAGATTCCTAAAGCATGTGTTGGTACAACATTGGAACTCCCTTCAGTCTTTAATATTGAAACAAAGAGCATTTCCACACGTACAATGTGAAGGGATTTAAAGACACTGAAGAAGACAGAAACCTGAGCCCCTCTTAAAACCCGCTCACCAGTCCCAGTAAACTACCAAATTCACTCTACTGTTACACACTGAGACTTTTGCTAAATGAACATTTGTGGCAGCAGTATAAATGATAGAAGATAAGCATCTTTTTTAAAACCATGATATGGCGGTGGACATAATACTTTGGCTGAAAATATTCTAAATCTGTTTTTTTGTACAAAATACCGTAATTTTCTCTATCCTTGTGTGCATGTAAACATGATCAGTTTGTGTCTGTTTTCATGAAGCCCCTCCCTTCGGTGTCCTCACACCTCTGTTTGGGAAACATCCTATGCGTGTGTGCTTGTGTGTGTGTGTGTGTGTGTGCGTGTGTGTGTGTGTGTGTTAAAAGATATGCTTCATGCATAGGAGCCAGCCAGATACAGTGTTTGTTGGGGGTTGCTCTTTGTTTTCGTTGCTTTCATTTGCCAGCCCCTGGGTCACTAAAGTCTGCCTCTCTTTTCTCTTCTGTCTGTTTCTCTGTCCTTCTCCCTCCCTCTCACTCACTCAGTCTCCTCTATAAAGCAGGGTTGTAAACTTCCCCCTCTGTCTCCTTTTTCCCTGCTTTCTCTCTGAATAAAAAGCTTCCTTCCTCTCTGTGTTGTGTTTTACATCACCCTTTTAACAAGTAGGCTTTTTATGTGTCTCCGTTTTTTAAAGCATTTCAACACATACTTGAGAGGAAAAGACGGATAGCTGCATGACTAAAATACAACTCTTTTGCATTACTGTAGTCACCGTAGTCCTCCCTGCCACATCATACTATAGTGTCTGTGTTAATTTGTGTGATTCGAATGAGAAAAGAGGCTCCTGCTCTTAACAGGAAATCATCCCCAAAGCAAACTGATTTAAAAAGTGACTAATATTAAAGCAATGAGCTACAGCATCTAAATAGCTGGGGGAAGGGGGCAGAAAATAAATAAATAAAGTTGGTAGTTGGTAGTCAACGGCAGGTTCAGGATATGTACTGTGTCCACTGAAAACCTGTTTAAAACACCATGACAACGTTAACACTAACACCAAAGACCTGGAGGACATCTTACATCAACTGAACTCCTCCTCCTGCCTTTTAGACATCCTGCCAATGGATTTTTTTGTAAAAAGTTCTCAAAGATGTTGGAGTCAGACCTGTTACAGATTGTGAACTTGTCAGGTGTGTTTTTCAAGAACCACTAAAAACAACTGTAATGAAACATCTGCTGAAAAAAGACAAGGTTGACAAGACACAAATGGACAACTACAGACCAGTCTCAAATCTCTCTTATCAAAAGATCATTGAAAAAAAAGTTTTTCAACAGCTCAACTACTTTTTACAGTTTTGATACAGTTGACAACAATATATTACTCTAATGACTGGAGAAATGGGCAGGTCTTTACGGAACTTTGCTAAACTGGTTCAAAACGTAATACTTTGGGAAATACAGGAAATACTTTGTGTCAATAGGTAACTTTACATCTGAGCACAGAAGAATCATGTGTGGAGTTCCCCAAGGTTCCATCCTGGGACCTCTTCTGTTTAACATCTACATCGTCCCATTGGCACAGATTATAAAGAACAACAAAATAAACTATCACAGCTATGCAGATGACACACAGATGCATATTACAATGTCACCAGGAGACTGAGGCCCTGTACAGGCTCTTGGTAAATGCATTGAGGAGATTTATGACTGTATGTGCCACAATTTTCTCCTGTTAAACAAAAACAAAACTGAGCTAATTGTCTTTGGAGTCAAAGAGAAACAGTGACAAGTCATCACAGAGCTACAATCTATACACCTAAAAACCAACAACCGGGCCAGGTGTATTGATAGACTCAGACATACATTTGGAAAAACACATAAAGGCAATAAAGTCAGCCTACTATCACCTCAAAAATATATCAAGATTAAACGACCTGATGTCTCAGCAGGACCTGGAAAAACTAGTTCATGCATTCATCTTTAGTAGTTTTGATTATTGCAACAGCATCTTTACAGGTTCACCTAAAACATAATTTAGACAACTGCAGCTCATTCAGAACTCTGCTACTGAGTCCTCAGGACCAAAAAAGTGGACCACATCAGTCCAGCTCTGAGGTCTTTGTTTGTCCATCAGAGGGTAGACTTTAAAATTCGGATGCTGGTCTATAAAGCTTTGAATGTTTAGGACCAAAATACATCAGTGACCTCCTGACCCAGTTTTAACCTTCCAGACCCTTCAGGTCATCTGGATCCAGTTTTTTTATCAGTTCTCAGAGTCAGAACCAGACATGGAGACGTTTTCTTTCAGCTTCTCTGCTCCACATGTCTGGAACAAACTCCCAGAAAGCCTCAGATCAGCTGAAACACTCAGTTAATTTAAATTCAGGTTTACAGACTTCCAGACTCACCTGTTCTCAGCTGCATTTGAATAAAGACACAAATCCACACTGTTTTACTTTAGCTTAGGTTTCAAACTTGATTACATTTTAACCACTGATTTTATTTATTGTTCTTTTTTCTTTTAAATCATGCTTTTTTAATTATGTGGTGTTTTATTGTCTCTGTAAAGCACATTCAATCACCTTGTTGTTGAATTGTGCTCTGCAAATAAACTTGCCTTGCCATAAGACAAAATTGAAAAATTTAAAAAGTTATATTATTTAAATTAACAATGTGTGTTTATATGTTTTTCAAGTCCCCCATGCAAATGCTGGCCCTCCCAAAAAGAGGCACAAGGGCTGGTCTCCTGAATCAGCTGTCAACAGTCTGTCAGAGAACACGGTGAAGTCACCGCCGTCGTCCTCATTAGGCCTATCAACATCATCAGCGTCTGCTGTCATCACCAATGGGGCTAGATCAGGTACAAATCTGAAGAAAGGTACTTTATAGAGTGATGCATCTATCTCTTTGTTTGTTTTTTTAAGCATTCTGTTTCTCTGTATAATTATGTTATAAATGTAAACTTCTGTGTGTTTTTGTTTCCTTTTATGGTTCAAGAGGTGGCATCCCATCAGAGTTCATCACAAGGGTCCTCAACCCCACTTTCACCTCCAGAGCTGTCTGTAACAGTGCCTGCCCAGCTGCTGCAAACCTGCAGACTTCAACCTGTAATATTTAAAGGTTAGAAAACCCAGCTTATGATCTTTTTTGTCAAAAACCTTCAGGAGTTACATCTTTACATACTCGTAAAAGTTAAATGTCACAAGTTTTATGGGTTGTTTTTTTGTTTTTTTTTATTCTTAGGACACAACTACATAACTAACCAGTCTGACAAACTGGTATTTGGTGATCATTTTGTAAGCACCTGTCAGTATCAAACAATCAATTCATCAAACTTTATTGGTATAGCACTTTTCATAGCACTTGTGCAACACAAACTGCTTTACTGGAATTTCCCAGTCTTGTAACAGGTGAGTTTTAAGTCACAGCCCAACAGCTGGTCATTTCAGTCAGACTCTCCTCACAGGTTAGAGGTTAACCACCACCTGCTGGTGTTTCTCAGCTGCTAATCTTCGTCCCACCTACCTCTCCCACCCCTGTATATCAGCTGCCAGTTTATCTTTCTGTTTTTATTTCTTATTAATTACCTGTCTGTCCTTATTGAATCACTTTTAATGCTTTGTGACTGCTATGTGTAATTGCTTTGATGCTACAACAGTTTGCAGCTATTTGAGTGTATAGAAGTCATTTTTCTCAGACAACTGTATGTTTGGTCTCATGGTTCTCCGTTTGCTGTAATGCTTTGATTTGGCAGACGCAGTCCCATGAAGGAATCTTGTCCCATCAAAATACATATCTGAGAGTATTTTGTGGTTTATTATTTGGCCTAAGAACATTACTCTGTGTGTAAAGCTGAAAAAACAGGCCTGATCCAAAACATGAACTTATCCCGGTTATTTGTTCTCTTCTTTTTGTGTTTATCAATTTTGTACATCACAGGTCATGGACCTCTTCCTCAGCTGATTGGCAACGTGGGCGGAGTCCTTGTCAGTTCTCTCCTCCAGAGTTGTTACCTGAGCTCTCAAACACTCCCCAGAGTCTACCAGCACTATGGACCATCACCCATCCAGCCACTCTCTACTGAGATGCAAATCCTGCTCACCGTTTACTACCTGGTTCAGTTAGGTCAGCATAAAACCTTCTTATTTCATCCTATATTGTTTTGCGCAACTTAAAGTCATTTGGTCAAAACTATGGACTGACATCAGAAATGTGTTGCTAAACAAAAGACACATTTTGTATGTAGCCGTTTTGAGCAAATAGAAACAAAATACTACAATAATTATATTTAATTGTTGTCACAAACCTTCTTACCTCCAGGACCTGAGCAGGTGCCCCTGATTGAGGACTTGGAGCAAATATTCATGAGATCATGGAGGGAGTCCCACCTCAGCGAAATCAGACAGTTCCAGCAGCCACAAACAGCAGGGATCCAGGGAAGACACTATGCCATAGAGGTGAGATGTGGCAGATGAAATTAAAAACAACCTTTTAGCACCAGATCCAGATGTTGGCTGTAGTGCAAATGAAGCTAATTAGTTCACTAAGCTGTTACGGGATATCATCTCAGAAACACTGATAATAAGAATGTGAACAAATTGCCAAATTCTTATTTGATTGTTTCCAGGCACCCTCCACCTTGCCTGGGCTACCCCAGCACATGTCTTTACCTCCACACAGCCAACAACCCTTGACCCCCAGCCAGCTTCCCTGGCTCGCCCAGCTGGCTGCATCGTCATGCGGAGAGTGTGTCCTGGTGCTGGCAGAGGAAGTTAGATCGTTGGCTCACGGCCTCCACCAAACATTTCGGAGGTTGATGGAGGGACAGCTTGAAAACACTAACTATGTGGTCATCATTGTCACCTCATCAGGACAGGAAACACAGTCCTGTGTGGTAGTTACAGGTGTGAGTTTGATGTTCATATAGACAGTGAGACTGGGATGAAGACAGATATAATGAAGTAATAAAACAAATTGCACCTGTTTTGCAGGTAAGCACCAGTGTCGGGCCTTATCAGAGAGTATGTTTTCTCCCAGTGAGGGACTGAAAGAAATCAACTACCAGCTCTCCACAGGTGTTGCCCAAGAACTGGTCCACTACTGTAATGCCCTTGGACAAGGTACGTTTGATTTTTATCATAACGTGTGTTTTAAAGTCACTTTCAGGTGATAGATATGCCATTATTGTCTTCATCAAGCTTGCAAATTGATGTCTTTCAGTTATTCAGACATCGTCTGCATACATGTTCTTATGGCTCCTTTTAGATGTATCTGTGAAAGCACAAATACTAATCAAGTGAGGTATAATAAAAGATTCCTCCTATAGTCATTGTTTTATCACAATAACAAACTTTATTGCCATAACAGTTGATAATAGTGTGCCGTGCATGCAGTGGTTATATGAAACATAACTGCAGTGAAAACAGGTGAAAGTATCACATTTAGTAACAGTGTCGTACCGCGCTCCTCTAATTCAGTGCTGGAAACTGTCTCCTCTGCCACTGCTGTTAGTCAGATGAGAAACGCTGCACGAAGCTCTCACAAAGCTTCATAGAGTAACAGTTTTCTTCAGAGAAACAATTCATATCCAACAGACACACATGCTACTTTGTATTAAATAAAATAATGGTGTGTGGGAGCAGTTTGAATTATTCTCAGCTGCAGCTCTAACACCTCTATGTTTTCTCTTGTTTATTTGGTTCAGATGCTGCAATAAAAAAATAAAAAAAAGTATTTTTGCAGCTAAATGTAATGTAAATAAGGCAATGTGTTTGATTCCTCTGAACAACTCATTGGAAACTGATTAACCCACCGCTGCTTGTGTGTGTGTGTGTGTGTGTGTGTGTGTGTGTGTGTGTGTGTGTGTGTGTGTGTGTGTGTGTGTGTGTGTGTGTGTGTGTGTGTGTGTGTGTGTGTGTGTCTAATAATATGACTGCAGTAGTTTGATTTCAGATATAACCAGATGTTTTAAGCAGCCGTCCGTTAAATGATAAGTGGTGCCTGTGTGAAAGGAATGCATGTTCATAATGTCTGACCATGTAGTATGACCTTCTGTTTCTCAGATGGTGATTTAGATTCCCTTTTGGACAGTGCCAGCGTGTACAGCAATGAGGCATCGCCCCTAACCAGCAGCCAAGAGTCAGCCGAAGACAGAAGTTTTAAGAACACGCATAGCCCCAAAGACACACAAAGTCAGAAGGATTCACATGCACAGTGTTCAAAAGATGCAGTCACCCCTAAAGAGACAGCCTCAAGTCCCAAAGACACCTGTTCAGGTAGCAGCACAATACAACACATAGAATATATTTAATTCCTAAAATGTATTTATTTCAGGCCATTCTTTATCATTTTGTTTCATTTATTGTGCACTTTCGTTTCTCTCTGGGCACAAAAAAAGACTGTGAAAGTGTTTGAAATAGCATGTGTTTGTGTGTAGAATATACTGTAGAGTGGCGTGAGGTTCGTCCCATCCAGTTGGCCGTGGCCAGAAAGCTGCTGTCCCACGTTTGTGCTATAGCAGACTCCAGCACACAGAACCTGGACCTTGGCTCCTTTGACCGGGTCAGCTTCCTCATCCTAGTCCCACCCTCAGAGGTCACATTTCAACAGACTATTCTCCACCTCTGGAGCTCCGGTAAGTGACAATGGACCATTTTCAGCAGCTGATGTATGAGTTACCTTTTTAAGTGCAGTAACAGTCAAGATCCTGTGAGAAATTTCTGGTTGCTGGTTGTTTTAGATTTTTTTTTTTTGCGTTTGTGTATCTCAGGTGTCCTTCAGGAGTTGGGGAGTTTAGAGCAGGGGTGCATGTCTCAGCCAGAGACAGAGCATTATGTGGTCAAGATGGACCAGGGTGCTCTGGCGCGAGTTGACAGCCTCATCCAGGACGCACACAGCAACTCCTCCACACTCTACATCCTGGTTCATGACCATGCCCACTGGGATACCAGCAGGTTAGACAAACAACTTAATATATGAATGGTTTATAAGGTTAAATGTTCACTCTTTATTTTGATGACTTGGAAGAAGAAAAGTAGCGCAAGTGGGTTTGCTCAGTAGTCTCTGGCTCTGTCCCCGTCTCTCTCTCTCTCTTTCTCTCTCTCTCTCTTTCTCTCTTTCTCTCTTTCTCTCTTTCTCTCTTTCTCTCTTTCTCTCTCAGCTCATCCTGCAGCAGCTCAGGCAGTGGTTTGGGTCTGGTGGACAAACTGTTAAACTCACAGCAGGTGAAGGATGCTACAAACATCTTGATTCTCCATGTCACCTCATTCCCCTTCACTCTTCAGACACAGTGCACTCGCATCAGCCCTTACAATGAGATACATTGGCCGTCTGCATTCAGTAATGTAAGTCTTTTTGAGTGATCCTATGTTATGTTTTTAGTGGAACATACAGAAGCATCTGGAGACCCAAATGTGCAATTGTGGGTCTTTGTGTTCACAGGATGTGGATTTATACCATGAGAGGACACGGTACTTTGGTGTGTCGGAGCTTTTAGACACGACTCGCTCAGGCAGCAGCATGCCCCTAATGCGTCATGATTCCTCCTTTGAAAGCATGGCGTTGACCTTGGAAGACAGGTGCCATATACCATGTTGCTTAATCAGATAAACATTTCAGCCTATAAAACACATTTTAAATTACAATGAAAAAAATAAAAGAGAAACCCTATGCAATCTTTTATTCCTTGTTTCCAGGTTTCCAAACCTGCACAGCGCTGTGATTCGGACCACTGTTTTGATCCAACACTACAGTGTAGCTCTGATGGCAGCATCCGGGAGAATTAAGAATTCACACAATCTCCACAAACACACCTCTGTGGAAACCATGGAGATAGTACAATCCCTGCTCACTGCACCTCAGCAGTGTCCAGCTCATCATGGTCACATGGTCCTGCTGCGGATCCCCTCCCTGGCTCTGGCTGCGTGGGCCCACCAACGCCTCTCCCGAGTCAGGAAGCAGCTCGGTCTGGAGGAGAATTTTGAAATTATACTTGGAGATCCCAGCCAAAGTCTGACTATTGGACAGAATTTCACTAATCAGATCAAGGTAAATAATAATAATGGTGCATGATGTCATAATAAAGTATAAAATAAATTATTTTATGGTTAGAGTAGCTCATAATTAGACAAAAGACAAAAGATCATACACACTGTGAAAGTTGTACATTTCTTTGTTGTGTTGTGTGTGTTTTGCAGACATGGTTGAAAATCCAGGATGCTGACTGGGTTCCTCATACTTACTTGGAACTGGAGGCCCTTCCCTGCATCTTGATCCTGTCCGGGGCTGAGCCCCTGGGTGAATCGCTGCCCAGGTGCACACTCTTTTGACCAAAACCTGCAACTGCTCATTAAAAATACATGTTTATCTTTCACTGTTTCTTACAGGAAAGTCAAGAAAAATGAAACATTAATTTCAGATTTAAACACTCTCACAGGTCTCTGAAGTACTGCGACCTTCGGGTGATCAGCTGCTCCTACCTTCACCGGACCACTCTTGAACAGGAGCTGGGATTGGCTGCTTATCTGGTAAAGGCAGATTCACAACCGGCGCACAACTCTGGACCGGGAAGTGACGTGATTGAAAGTGATGCAGAAAAACTCAGCAGTACTGATAATGACGAGGAGGATGGACAAGAGAATGGTGAGATGAGACTTTCAAAGATGTTTATTTGTAAATGTATGCTGACTTTGTTAATTTAAAAAAAAAAAAATACTCTCGTCATTTCATTTCCAGGAGACTCTCCTCTATCCTCCACTCAGCCACTCCAGCCCTGCCCAGACAGTGGAGCCATAGAGTCCATCCCGTCTCAAAGCACCACCTCTCCAGATGTCCAGAAAGGGTCTTTGGACACCATACAGTCTCCCTCAAAATCACAGACTCAACTTCAGCCCAAGAGCTCATCTCAGTCGTTTCCATATCCTCACACTGCACCTCCTCACCAAGCCCAACCTCAAAGTCAAAGTTATCCTCATGCCCAGTCAACCTCGCAGCTTCAACTACAGCCCCAAAATCAACTTCAGGTATTATCCCAACCATATTCCCAGCCTTCCACTCAAACGCCCCCCTTCCAGCAGCCTCTTTCCCAGATGCAACTCCGATCCAAATCCGCATCCTCAGGCTCTTCATCCCCAAGCGCCGCCTCTCCCCATCTGAACTGTTCATGGGCGCGGGGAGTGAGCCGTCCACCTTCTGTACTCCTGCCTCGCGCCCTGTACGACATTATCACAGCCAGTGACAGCAGCGGGCTCCCACGATGTACTTCGTTCTTGCCACATATGTCTGTTGCATGGGCAAGCAGCTTCAGGTAGAAAAAACTTTTTTTTTTCCCACAATAAATATGTGACACATACTTTTTGTTCAGTGAAGAAGATGCTGCTCCTGTGAAGTTGTTTGAACTTTCATAATTTAAGAATATACCACTTTTAAAGGGGTAATAAACATCCTCATAAAACACTATGTTCTAAAAAAAAAAAGAAATACACAAATCCTTGATTGGAGCTATTTATAACTGTTTTGAAGCTGTACACCTGTGTTGGTAACATATCTGTCATATAACCACAGCAGACTCAAATACATCCAGGTACATTTGTAGCATCATAGATGAAATAAGCAGAAGCTGAAATCTGAACACTAAACGTATCCTAGGCCTCTGCTGAGTAAAATGATGACGTGCACAGAGCAGTCGCTCTACTATCGTCAGTGGACGGTCCCTCAGTCCTACCACATGGACAGCAGCAATCGTGCCGAAGGACGTGACAACTTTCACCCTCGCAGGCTGTTGCTCAGTGGACCCCCGCAGGTATTGTTCATCGTTCGTTCTTTAGATCAGACCCAAGCTTGTGTCATGCTCTATATTTCTCCTCCCTCTGCTAAATCTGACATATTTTTGTGCTTTCACGTTCACTTAGCTAAATTATTCACCTTCCTTGTATGTAGGTGAAGAGCCGTTTTCTCTTTCCTGTCCAGTAGTTAGAATATATCCGTACGGGTGGCCTCATCGTACTTGTGGCGCGTCGTCATATCATTTACAGCACAGAAGTTGAGAAATCAGATGCTCATGAAAGTTTTACTTTTCATTGTTGCTTTCTTTGCTTTACATTGTGTTTTTTAACCATGTTTCAACTATAAAGAGCTTTGAGTCAAATCTTCTTGTTTCAGTTTCGATCTATTAATTACATTTAACATTGACACTTTTTTCCCATTCTTATTTCCACGGTCAGGTGGGTAAGACAGGAGCATACCTGCACTTTCTGGGTATTCTGTCCCGTATGTTGATCAGGCTTATGGAGGTGGATATCTTTGATGAAGAAGACATCAATTACAGTCAGTATATTTGAAGCAGAAACCACAAGTTCTTTTCGACATCATTAAAACTTTGGAAACCGTATCTTTCAATAAAAAAGCACACTACTCCAACTAATTCTAAATGTTTGATCATTTTTGTTTATTCTGATTAACACTTTTGAGTAAATGTGTACACTTTTAAATGTGTGATGTATTTAGATGCCCAGGCAGAGGGGGTTCAGTACCACCCTTCCAATGCGGCTTGGCCCAGTGTTGAAATCATGAAGACCATGCCGTTTGACTACACCATCCACGATGCCAAATATGATGACATCAGCTCTGTGTACTGCCCTGGATTTAAAACAAGTGCGGAGGGTAAGCACGATGAGAAAAACACTGACACAGTGACACTGACACATTATATTTACACACAGGCTCTGCAGAACATTCATCTTTTACTGCTCTCTGCTTGTTAAAGCAAATCAGGAACCTTGGAAGTTATTTTGCTGTAATCTAATCTCATCTTTCTTTCTGTTGTGCTGTCAAGGAAATCCTGTGCGGCAGGAGGATGTGTACCTACGCAGGCGGACCTCTAGAATAAAGCTGTCAAAGTACGCAGCCTACAACACCTATCATCACTGTGAACAGTGTCATCAGTACTTGGGCTTCAACCCCAGATACCAGGTCAGCACAATACACTCAAACAATGTTAACGTTAAAAAGAATGATCCTCAAGCTGCTTCTGAAATGTAAATGTGAGCCGTCTCTACATATAATTTAGATGTATGAATCAACGCTGCACACCTTCACATTCACCCACCTGCTGCTGGGGGAAGACATCCAGCTGTACTTCATCATACCAAAGTCTAAAGAGCATTACTTCAGCTTCAGCCAGCCAGGAGGCCAGCTGGAGAGCATGCGGCTGCCCCTCACATCTGACTGGGTAAGCGTTTTGTTTCATAAGCTGGAAGTAAAGAATCTTGGCTGCTGGCCATTTACCGAACATTTATGCAGCACTAATATCCAGAGTAAGTAGTTAAGCTACAGAATCATCTTTCTTTTATGAGTAAAACAACGGTTAATGAGGATATCAGTAAATTATGAAAGTCTGTTGTGCTAAACTCCTAGTGAAATCACCAAACGTTATTATGACGGTTTATCTCAAGCGTTCGGGAACAAGTGAAGAAATAACACCACAAATAATAAAAATGATATGTGAAGGTTTAAGATAAACTTCCTTTCAATCCAGAAAGTGGCGTAATTTTTGTCATTAACATAACCACTAATATATCTCCTTTTTGAAAAGAAAAAAAATACTTTAATGAATTCTGTTCACCATTTGCAGGTCCAGTAGATACGCAATCATATTATCTCTTATTTGTCGTTGGCCGGCGCACTTGCCTAGTTGCTCCACTAGGTGGTGCAATTAGTAAAACTATGGCTCATATAGTCCTCATATGACAGTACTTGTTTGACACACAGAAAATTCCTGCCTATTTACACAATCTAGAAATCAGATTTTTTTTTTAATCTATATTTTGTTATCTTTCGTGTCATGTTGTAACACTATCCTAAAATATCCAAATGTGTTACAGTGTTGGTTTTCTTTTTTCTTTCCACAGAACCCAGACTGTATCAAGAGTCCCATCTTCACCCCGACTACGGGGCGTCACGAGCACGGTCTGTTTAACCTCTACCATGCTATGGACGGAGCTTCACATCTACATATCCTGGTGGTTAAAGAGTATGAGATGGCTGTGTACAAGAAATACTGGCCCAACCACATCATGCTGGTGCTGCCCACTGTCTTCAACGGAGCTGGGATAGGTATGTTTCTGCTGCTGCTCCGTATTCAAGGAGGCTGAGCTGTAAAACTCATACGGCTCTGAAATACAAGCGTCGGTGTTTGATGCCTCAATAACCAGCTCTTTATTGTTACACAGGTGCAGCTCACTTCTTGATTAAAGAACTCTCATATCACAACTTGGAGCTGGAGCGCAGTCGACGTTTGGAGGGAGGAGGCCCAGCGAGTGATGTGTGGCCGTTCATCATTCTTGCTGATGACTCCTGCGTTATGTGGAACGCCGTGGATCTTGATGCACGGGGGTGAGGGATGAAGTAGCTTTATACTCTGTGACCGATTCATTAATATTTATGCTCTGTAATGATGACAAGACAGCTACATCTTTCAACTCTTTCTGTTTTTAGTGGACCGGTGGAGCGCACTGTGTCACTGAAACAGGTCTTACAACACATGGAGGCCTGTCCCGAGCTGGAGCACTTCGGCCTATGTGGCATCAGGAAGTGGAGCAGCCGTGGATTTGTAGGTCAGGAGCCACAATTTCAGAGAGCAATCAACATTTCCACAGAATTTCTGTTTTGATTCTTAAAGAAATATTTTTTTTTAACCTAACAGGTGGTTTTTTAATGTTCTTCACTCCACAGTGGTTACATGTAAGATTTTATTCATTTTGAGGTCTTCACATCCATCATTTGCACTGGATCAGATTGGATTTATAAAACCCTACCCCTAAACAATAATCTAAAACTGTTTTTTTAATTAAAGATGATACAAACAAGCTTCAGTTGCTTGTAATTAATAAAATATCTCACTCCCCCCCACCCCCAGGTAAAAAACTGTGGGAGCCTTTCTACAGGGGTCACCTTCATAACTTCCTCATGCTCAATGTCGACCGCAGTCAGAACGTCCAGTACGACCAGAACCGCTTCACCTGCCACGACGTGGACCTCACCCTGAGGCTGCACAGTGCCGGGCTGCTTGTCTGCAGGTTTAACAGCTTCAGCGTCATGAAGAAGCAGATCACCATAGGAGGATATAGAACCTTTATTATCAAGACCAAGGTAGAGGCTGAAAGAGCATTAAAACATCAAAAAAATACTGTTTAGACACAACAGGCCATGTGGTGGCACATGATCAATGATGATTTTAATTTTGCAGTTTATGACAGTTAGAAGGTTATAATAGATGGGTTTTATGTCTTTGCTTCCAGAGTTTCAAAGACATTTAAGATTCCTCAAAGGAAGTTTTTACTCTTAAAAGAATATAGGATTAATAGTTTTGCATTTAACGATCTGTCAATCAACAAGTTGATAATGCATTTTAAAGTTGAGTCCTAAAGTTAGCAGCCTGTCTTCTGCATGTGTTTCATCTTGACTAGGGTACAACATGGAGTATTAAATGTCAGTTTTAAAAATCTGATTCACATGAGCGCTCAGTAATTTCTAAAGAAGGAAATAATTGCTTAATTTCCCCAGATGACAGATGTTCCTACCTCAGTGGGACCCTCACAATACATTTGTGCCCCAGACAGCAAGCATCTTTTCTTGGCTACACCAGCTCAGCTCCTCCTGGAAAAGTATCTCCAACACACCAGCCAGAAACTGTTTCCTCTCAGCATAAAGAACTACACACAGCCCATACTGTCTGTGGACTGTTACCTCAACCTTGGACCTGAGGTACATACTAACCTATCCATCTGTGCAGACATATGGTCACGCACATGAAGACATGTTCACATGCAGAATTGTAGCGTATTTGTTTGTGGTAGACTAACCTTTGAACAAGAGTATGGGTTTTTATGCACGTACAATTCAACATACAACTTGCCTCCTCCAGGTAACCGTGTGTTTTATGAGTTCCAGACCTCATTCTGTCAACATCAACACCGCAGGGATGCTGTTCAGTGGCCTTCTTCTCTGTTTCGCTGATGCCTTTGTGACTTCTGGGTTTCTCAAGAAGTTCACTTTCCTTAAAGGTAAAAGCAGACGGCCACTTGTCACAGAACCGCACACAGTAACAAGCTGCATCAACGTTGCTTAATTATCTCTCTGAGCAAGTGAAAATGTGAGGAAAAACACACTCTCATTCACAATAATTAAACTGTGAAAATACTTTCATCAATGCGTCACATTTTTGAATATCACTATGACTCTTTGAACAGCTAATTGTGAGATTCTTTTAACCAACAATTATGTGCGACTATTACATAAATGTCCACGTCATGGCCCTGTTTGCTGCCCTGCAGGTGCAACCCTGTGTGTCATCAGTGCAGATCGCAGCTCGCTGAGGCAGACAGTGAGCAGGCTGGAGCTAGAGGAAGAGTGGAGGTTCAGGCTCAGCGACGAATTCCAGACAGCCAACGCTAAAGAGGACCGACCGCTGTTCTTCCTGACAGGAAAACATATCTGACTGAAGCAGGTGTGCACAATGGGATGCAAGGAGACACAGGGAGGACTGAAATCACTTTACTTGCCAAAGAGAAGGGTTGCACTAGAGTGTTTTTTGTAGCAGAAAACTGTACACAGAGACATGGCGGGGAGGACAGGACGTGGATTATTATCCTCTGCACGCAAACTCAAGTAGGACTCATGATTTGGAGGTAAAAAGCAAAAGAAGGTGTTTTGTTTACATTAGCCATGGTTTGTGCGTTGCTTCATGAACCTCTGTATTGTCCATTTGTTTAAAATAAAAAAAAGTCAAACTTGAAGTATTGAAAATGTGACTGTATAGATGAATAAGAAAAAAAGATGCAAGAAATTATTCTTTATTGTACATTTCTTGACAGATGTAGTCAGTACAAAAGTGAGCAGAAAGGAAGAGAAAACAGAAGACATTTTCCAATCTGATCATTTTCAGGTACTCATTTTAAATGTCCTGCTGTGTGTTTGCAGGTTTATTTGTGTAGATTTCCTTCCTGCACGTCAGCATGGCCACTCTTTTGGAGGTTCACACAAGTTTTCATTTTTGTAGAAGTTGAGTTCTTTTTTTTTTTTTTTTTCCAATATTTTTATACAATGACTTTTTTAGATGCATGTAAGTTTTTACAAAAAAAATATTCAATGACTTTTATGATGTCATATTTCCATCATGTAAAAAGTACTTATTTTCAGTTTATACAGAAAATACAGAGCTTTGTTTACGATGAAGTTTGTAGCTGTCAGAGAAACATAAACTCTGTTTCCTTGCTGACATCCACTTTGTACAATTTTATATACTTCTGACTGTATAAATGTACAGACGTTTCGAACTTCAAGTCACTTATTTCTTCTGTCCTCACATGAAAGTCCTGAGGTGTTTATGTGAGATGCAAGGGCTTGCATATCTGTCCATCTGATTTTATTTATGGGACAGTAATCGCTTCATGACATAAACAGATGCAAATGCACAGACAACATGCAGATATATTTTTTTATTAGAGATAAGACACTTAATTATATTTTTCATGGCATTGTTGTCATGTCAGACCAGCACCTGAGAAAAAGAAGAGTTCAGCGACTCTGGATCCTCTCAGATTTCGTCCGAGAACTCAGTTCCCAGAAGTCGCTTGATAAATTTAGTCCAAAATACTTGTCGCACTAGCTGCTCGCTCAGAACGGATTCACGGTTTTAACAGACTCATCGTGTATCCTGTAGAAAAGCTTTGCATGCGTTTTTAATAATAATGATAAAAATAATTCTTAAAAAAAGACTTTCTCAGGAAGCTGGCCAAGAAACAACCAACACAATTTTTTTGACATATTGGACAACTCAAGAGGAATGAACTGTTTTTCCTGTTGGTTTTTTTTTTTTTTTTTTTTTACATTACATCTAATCATACTTTCAAGAACTGCTTGAGAGCTTCTTCTCTGTTCTGAGACTTTGAATGACATTTCACTGAGGCCACTAAACAGCAAAATGGAGCCATGACCCACATGGAGGAGCAGAACTTCAGCAGCGGACTTAGTGAGGATGGGAGCCTCACTGACAGCTGGTCCTGGGTAACAAAAAACTCAAGAAACAAACTAAAATGATGATACACGTAATTTACAGTAATATAAGGGGACAACAGTAACATAAAGTTGCTGTCTGGAGTTTTGTCAGCCACATATGGACCTGTGCTTCTAATGATCTGTAACATGGTCTAAGATGCCTAAACTATACAAACAGCAATGAAGTTTTTCTACAGCTGACCACGTAAGAGCATATATGCAAACAGCGAACCCAGACTAACCGCACAACGGCTAAAAAAACTGGTAAACAGATTTACAAGGGATAAGACTACCATTGGCCCTCCAGTCTGTAGTCGTAAAACCTTAAAATAAAACTGAGCAGCAGCTCACCAGTCAGACTTTCTTTACTACCTAAGAAACTATATGTTCACTCTGTGTTTGTTTACATTTTTGAGCTGGGCACGTGTCTTTTTTGGTACCATATAATTTACAGTTTGTGCAGCCCTCAGCGTGCGCTCCTCTGCAGACAGGGTTCATGAACTTTTGTCTGTACCTGCAGGAGGGGCATGTGCCTGATATCTCTTGCTCATATCTCCACGCATGAGCTAAAGCACACACAGGTCCATATGAAGGCCTTTTTCCACCTCAAACAGTGAATATGTTACATAACAACACAAGACTGGCACTCTGTAAGCACATTCACAATAAATAAGTAACGACACATAGGTTAAATCTGCCTGAGGATAATCTATAATGTAAAACGTTATTTGACCTTTTCTTATATCACTTTTAGTCTAATGTGTTTCAGAGGTTTTTTTGGGTTTGTTTTTTTTTTTTTTTGGATGGAGAAACTATGCAAGCTCTTTATAATTTCACTTCTATGTTTACAATCAAGGGGGGGGGGGGGTTCTTGAAACTAAACTAATTAGATTTTTCTACAACTCTACAATGTGCCTGTCAGGACTCAGTAGTTGAGTTGTGGTGTGTGGCTTAGGGAGCTTTGTGATTGGCTCACACAACCCATCCCCCAAACAGACACCCATCGTCTCCGTGGTGATGAAATGAACTCATTGTTGACCTCAGAGGGAGTGCCTGCCTCCACAAACACCCAAGGTTTCTTCCTTAGACAGTAGGTTTTCCCTCTGTCACGTGTCAGATCTGAGGTCTGTCTGAAGGGCAGTTCTGCTGGACTGTGGAAGAACATATCAGATAGCACACACACAAGCAGAAACAGGCTGTAATCATACCAGGGAGGGGAGGAGGAGGAGGGGGGGGGTAAAGGAGACCTTTAGTTGCTTTTAGAGGTCAACTTATGACCTCACAGACACATTTCTGTCTGTGGACTAGCCACTTCTAGGTCCTTTGAAGTCCGTATGCTCATGGCATGATACACTTCCAAAAACATGTATTGTAACTCAAACTTTAAAGTTTCTGTTCATCCATTCATACCTGATCTTCTTCTCATAGACTGTAAAACATCATCTCATTTACTCTCATATGTCTAACGTGGGATCTCCTCATCTAATCTGGAACTAGTAAGAAGGTCTGGTGGTGTTTTGAGTCATCTTCATGCAGAAATATAGAAAATGCCAAAGGTTCACAGACTTTCATACACCACTGGGGCTGCAAACTTCACCCCACTTTCTTTTTCAAGTAATTCAAATTCACAACATGATACCTTCAACCTTCTGACCCAAGCACTGTAATGAAGAAACCTGTTCCTATCATCTGTCACTCCTCTGCAACTTTCTCTTAATGTCAAACATGCAAATCCAGCCAGCCATAAAAATTAGCGCTAAATTCTTCAGACGCCATGCTCTCTGTATCCTCTCCGTGCCCCCTCCCTCTCTCGGTCCATTCGGCTGTTAGTTGCTCCCCGTTGAATGACTCAGTTCTTAGAAAACTCAGCACGTGTTTCCGCGTTTCTTCTGCCTGGCTCTAACAGTGAATGTGTGTATGTGTGTGTGTGTGTGTGTGTGTGTGTGTGTGTTTGTGTGTGTTTGTGTGTTGGAGGGGATGTCTGAAGTGAACAGTCACATGGTCCAAGCTTGGCAATGTAAAGTATCTGTAAGGACAGCAGAGTTTGATTCATGGAGTCATTAAATGTATCACGTGTTGGCGTGTCGGTTTCAGGCATGCACACAGACTCAGACACACACACACACACACACACACACACACACACACACACACACACACATACAAAGACAAACAATTTGCTGGCACTTTTTAAAGAGATCCAGGATAACAAACAGAAGCGGGACCAGTTGGAGCGGAGCGTACTGTGTACTGTAACGCTGGTGAGCTGGTTCTTAGAAAACATTGAGCAACAGCAAAAGGCCTTGAGACCAGGCCAGGGGAGACTCTTTAGGTTTGTTTCCTTAAATGGGAAACTGGACACCGCGTCCAGACTTGACTCTTGGGTCAGTAAACTGAACTTTGCAGAAATGTTTCATAATCTGATTTTTAAAAACTCATCACTCAGAAACTCATAACAACTGCTGTGGGGGAAAAGAAGCAATTTCTGCAAAGTTGTTTGTCAAGCATCAGTATTTGCATTTTTAATATATATTCATATGTAACAGGTATAATTTGAATAGAAGAACGGTATCTTTTGGGAGGAGTTACTACAGTGCTGACCTTTATATAGATAAGAACATGTTCTACGTATGTTGTTTTTTCCAAGAAAGCAGCTGTTTTTTTTTTAACTTATTGCTGCAAAGCTCATAGTAAAGGCAAGTAATAGTCCTATAAAAGGCAGACTTTGGCATACCCAGACAGCTCCGGGCCTGCAGTCCTCTACTGATTCCAATCGTAATGCAAAGCTGTTAGGAGCTGCTTGTTGTGTCTCATGTGCGAGCCCTGAGAGTGACATTTTTGTCAAACCAAAGTATAAAAGAGTGAAATCATCTTTCACACCACATTCATTCAGCCACACTGAAAATGCTACTTTTATTTCCGATTTTGAAAAGGTGGATCTCCTTTAACCAAAATTTCTGAGATAAAATTAAGAATTTTAGAGTCACAGAATCCAAACAATCTAGAAAACCAACACATCAAGGTTTTGCAGATCTTCCTTTAATTTACCTTAAGATGCAATTGGCCCTTTTCACCGTCACTGATGCCTTAAACCACCAGAGTGTCATGGCTATTCTTGTCTCCTCAGCCACGCATGCGAGCCTTGTATTTCTTCAAAATAGAAACATGATCCTGTTGTTCCTCCCTCAGATATACTCAAGTGGAAATGCACAGCATGTACAGCATGCATGATTTTAAGATTTTGCCAGCACTGTGTTATTTGAGATTTCCCAGGATGTTATATTTGTGCCATAACACAATCCTACCATATATAATGACAACAAGCCAGTATATGTCTTCATAGCTGAAGAATTCAATTATGTCATTCAAGCTCAAGTTGCCTTAGATACTCTCTCTGTCTTTAGATGACTGCAAGGACACTGACACTGAGCAAGCTGGGGATCGAACCTCCAGTCTCTCAGTCAAAATACAGCTGTTCCTTCACCTAAACCTCAGTCGTCCAATGTGCAGAGATAGTTGTGTTTAGAGCATTTACTTGGCAAACAACATTATATGAGCGTTAAAGTATTGTTTAATTTGGGTTTAATCTGTTTCACGTATTATTGCACATTTGATTTTTTTGGAGTTACTGTTAGGTTGTGTCTAACAATAGCTCATTGGTTGGTTTACTATGTGTTTTCTATGTATTCCCATTGGCCCCCTCCTTTATTAGTTAATAAAAAGCTTAAAGTTGGCACATGAACAATCAAAAAAGTGAAGATTAATAGTTATACTATAAAAAAAGAGATTAAATAAAACAAACTATCTCAACTGGATTGACTTTTTTTAAAAAGTAAATGTGCTTACCCATGTAAGGAGTTATGTGTTTTGACAGAATAGGACATTTCAGATATGATTTTTTCTCCTCTCTCCCACTGTTAGAAGAGTACGATTTTATCTGCGTCTCTGAATGCAGACAAAAACAGCATCGGGAATATAATAGTCAAATAAAGATGGCTCTTATTTCTAATGGGACACCTTGTATGAAGGGTCTCCAAGCTGCAAGTGATCTTAAAAATATTATCAGTCAGTAATAAAATGATCTGTTAATGTTTCCAAGTAGTAAAAAATATATATATAGTGATTCATTATACATCAAGACATTAATAAAGAATAATGAAATAATCACTTTCTAATACTCCAGCAACTAGGCGTCTATAATTACACGTCAAAATATCAATGTGTGAACAATGTGAATAACCTTTATTTGATTAATCTGTTGATCGAGATTTTAGATATTAGTAACATAAATAACGACACAGCCTTATAATGTAATCAAATTGAATCGTTTTTAGAGGGAAATTATCTGTAAACAATATGTGACGTAACGCCGGCTCAGCCAATCAGATCTGTCGGTGTTCGCTGCTCCGCAGCGGAGGAGAGACATATTTCAGCTGCGGTTTTAAGAAGGAGCTTTCAGCGGAGGATATTAGATCTGATGTCCGGGAGGGTGAATGATGCCGCCCGCTGTGGACGATGCTTGATTTGGAGATTCACGTGCATTGAGGCTGGTGGGCACGCTGAGTGGAAAACAATTAGACCGCGGAAAGATCCCGGCGGCGAAGAGCGACGTCACTGAATAATGTAAGCAAAGACACTGCTGCTGTCATAACACGCGCTGATCGTGAAATCAGTGTCAGTGTGAAGCCCAGCTTGGTCGGTGTATCTGGTTTTGTTTATTTTAATGCGCGGCCGCTTGAGTGTGTGCGCGCTGCAGAGCCTCACCCTGTGTGCGCGTGTGTGCAGATGTTGACATGTCGCCACACATCTTACTACTGAAGTGCGCCGCTCCTGCACGCCGTGCTCATGCAGCGCGTTTTATTTTCTGCCTCGGGCACAGATGGTGCGCGGGAATCGTATTTACTCCTATGTGTGTTGTAAAACATCATTTATAGCTTAAGGAGCTTTGTTTTTGTTTCCGTTTAGTTGCAACAGACTGTAATCAGACTATCAGACTGCTGCTCCAGTCACTTTAACTGGATTTAATGTGGATAATCCTTCACTTCATTATCTGTAAATCCCACAGTTTCCTCTCTGACCCCTCTGTCACCTCACTGGTCAGTGGTCGGCAGTGAAAGTAAGGTTTAATCTTTCCCAACTTTCTTTAAAAGGCCTCTGGGGACTTTTATGTTAAGACAGAGCGCAGTCTGACTGACAGCTGTTGCCCACGTGCCTCGTCGATGACAGCAGATATTTACAACAGTTTATTTTAATGTTTTGTTCTTTCTTTAATGGCATGTCATTGACTGACGCAAAATGACCCTATGGGTGGTCTCGTGATTGGCTGTTACATAACGGACAGGCCTGTGATTGGCCGGCAGACAGAAGTCCTGAAAGAGTGGGCCAAGCTTTGGCTGAGCCCTTGTGTGTGTGTTTCTGTGTGTTTGTGTAGATTCATTTTTTTAAGCCTTAAAGGGACCCTTACCTGATGTAAATAACTGATCTTGCCCAGATCAGTAGACCTCATACACCTCAGATCCTGGTTCTATGAGATAACAGTAACGTTAAAAGAGTCACAGTGTCGTCAAAATACAACAGGAATACAATTTTAAACTTCTGCTTTAACCATGTTTTCCCAACTCTGTCCATAGCGTCTCAGTTTATGAGAAGAAGTGACTCACTCCATCGCTCTCTTCTGCAGGATGTCCCTCGTATGAGACTGGCACTAGAGTTTTGCAAAGTGCTGTAAATGTGAATCTGGACTGGAATTTCACATGAAGAATATTGTTACCATATAAGCGGGCATAGAGTCCCTAGTCTGACAGCTCAGGTGACTGTACAGCAAACTGAGAGAAAATACTTGACTGAAAATATTGCTTCCAAATGCCAATATTGCCATCATCGGTGATTTGGTCAACTACCGCTGGTACTCGTCCTTCTTTTAGGCACAATCTGACCATTGGCCTTCACATACTGGTCCAAGGAAGAGAGGAAAATCTCAGAAACGTATCTCCTTACGTACACGAAACCAGCATTCCTGAACCCGAAGTGTGACTCCACGCCCTATGCATGAAGCAAGAAGGAAGGTGTCAATCACAATCATTGGCTCATATTAATAATAATAATGTTAAAAAAAACATAGCTGAAGAGAAGATGCTTCATCTTGCTTCATAGTAATTCCTCTGACAGGCTTTGGCTCATTCCTCTGTGTTCTGCTTAGACTTTAGTGGCTGATGTCAAGACCTGACCTGGCAACCTGAGCAGCAGTTTGTGCTCATATACATGCATGAACATGGATTATTTCAGTTTCAACCACTAACTTCATGGTTTATTTAAAGCATTACCAAGGAACCTCTGCAGTTATTTTGTAATGCTCGAATTGGAAGTTAAGTTGCTTTCACAACAACATCCAAGATTTGCTCATGTTTGGTCTGTTAGTCGTCACTCTGTCATCACTTTTTTGAGCCTTTGAGTCAACACCGCCGTGATGTTCACTGTAGGTTTAGGAGCTATTTTCACATGCATATATAATCGCCCATGAAAACATTTTTATAACATGAACAAACTGCCTCGTGCTGCTTTAGGTTTTGGTCTAATGAAACATTAGGTCTGTTTTTTACTAAATCAACTATATCACTATCACTATCTATTGAGTTTTTACTGTTAAAAGCAAAGTAAGTATAAACAAGAATAAAGTCCCTGCATCCCACTTCTGAGTAACGTAAAGGCGTGTAAGTAATTCATGAAGACGGGAAGTTTGAATCATTGTGCTAAAGTGAGTTGTGTTTGTGTCAGAGCTTTTAAAACAGTCACATGACATGGCACAGAAAAGTGATCTAAAAAATACAACTTTAAGTACAAATTCAGGCTAATTTAAAATTAGGGTTTGGTCTGACCTGCTAATGGTTAAGAGCTGTGTTGAGGTGTTCACAAACTGAAAGACTAAGGATAATTATTCAACCTTGTGTGTGTGTGTGTGTGTGCGTGTGTGTGTGTGCGTTTGCGTGTCACTGCATGTGCTTGTGTGTATGAATGGAGGCATTTGTTTGCACGTGGGCAATGTTGACGGTGAAATCAGGGCCGCGGTATGCATAGCAACAAGCGCATGTGCATGTTGTTATTGCTGAATCAGAGAAAATAAGTGGAAATGAGAGTGAGTCAAAGGGTCAGATGGTTATGAAATCAGTGTCAAATAAACTCACACTGCGTTAGACACCAAGAGCTGAAATATGAACCGATTTGTTCAGATTTTAAACCAGTCCTATATTCTCTATTGTGGTATCTAGTGCTAAAAATAGTCTCAGCTTTATTTGCACAGTCAACAAATGAATCAAAACAACAGTTTTTCCTTTTCGAATCAAATTGTAGTCTTGGTTTAAAAAAAAAAAAAAAAAAAAAAAAAACAGAAACTATTAAAGAGTGGCCAGAGTGCATCATTGGCTTTTTAACAGGACACCATGGTGGCCCGTAGTGGGACGATCAGAACAAGGCTGCGATGAGTGTGATGCAGAATCATGCTGGACATTGGAGCAGCAGAAGATCCCCAATCTGTGATACGTGTTAACAAATCTTCCTCATCTTGCATGCTTCTATGTGATTTGCGATAGATGAAGCCATCTGCACCCTGCACACGCTATTACGTGTGAATGTGAGCGTGCGTCCAACGTTGTCTGAGTCAGCACAGGCAGGTGCCAGGTGGATATTTTAAGGTCTGCATTGGAGGGAAACCTCTGAGACAACATATATTTTGCATCCGTGTTCATACATGTGCTGGTCTCCACACAGAAAGATCCCAACTGAGATGATTTATTCCAGGACCCTCCTTGTTGTGAGGCGTCAGTATTAACAACCACTTCAGGACAGGTTCTCAGAGTACTGAGCAGACCATCAGCGATTGAGTCAGACAGTTAATGAAGGAGGAAGTAGGATGGAGGTGGGTTTTAAACCAGCTTGCACCGGAAGCGGCTGAAGTAGACAAGCTAAAGCAGTTTAAATTCAAAAAACCTACTTCAGAAATGTACCTCAGAAATACCTTAACAAGGATTTGGGAAATGAGGTGGAAATGGTGCCGAAGTTTAACACTTGAGTGTTAATTATGCAAAACCCCTAAAAATATTTGTTTACCCACACTGACACTGGTCATTACTGTAACTGGTGCGTTATCAAGTCCAGCATATAGTGATATATATATCAATAACGGATCTTAATACAGCCAGATGGCAGTTTATGGCTTATGGTTGCTGCAATCTTATATAAAAAAAATGTAAATAAAACCTCACTTAGCTAACAAATGAGAGGATTAAATATGGTTGTCTTTGCCTGTCCCCAGTTACAGACCATGAACTATGTGGGCCAGCTGGCAGGTCAGGTGTTTGTGCAGGTCAAGGAGCTGTACAGAGGACTCAACCCTGCAACGCTGTCCGGATGTATAGACGTGATTGTGGTCCGGCAGCCCGATGGCTCCCTGCAGTGCTCCCCCTTCCATGTTCGTTTTGGGAAGATGGGTGTGCTGCGGTCGCGTGAGAAAGTGGTGAGATCAGAGAGCACCCTCTACACCCACACTTTCACTTACTTTTCGTCTTTCCATGAATGACATTTCCAGGTATGTTGCTGACACATGATTTCTTAGCTCCAACTACTTGCTTGA
The DNA here is from genome assembly GCA_014839995.1 of Xenentodon cancila. Classification (NCBI taxonomy): domain Eukaryota; kingdom Metazoa; phylum Chordata; class Actinopteri; order Beloniformes; family Belonidae; genus Xenentodon; species Xenentodon cancila. The sequence continues at coordinate 21,714,925 of CM026197.1, forward strand.
ATCTAGAAAAAGCAAACAAAATATCAAAAACCTTTAAGTTTAGACAACAGAAAAAAAATGAATTTCTTATGTGTAACGCAGTAACATAGTTGAATAATGTTCTGATAACACTAATGAAATTAATGAACTATTTTAACAACTGTACAGGAAGTAGAGATGAAACAGGATGAATCTTGCAATAGCTCTGTTAGCTTCATAGCTCTGTTAGCTTCATAGCTCTGTTAGCTTCATAGCTCTGTTAGCTTCATAGTTTGTTAGCTTCATAGCTTTGTTAGCTTCATAGCTCTGTTAGCTTCATAGTTTGTTAGCTTCATAGCTTTGTTAGCTTCATAGCTCTGTTAGCTTCATAGCTCTGTTAGCTTCATAGCTCTGTTAGCTTCATAGTTTGTTAGCTTCATAGTTTGTTAGCTCCACAGCTCTGTTAGCTTCATAATTTGTTAGCTTCACAGCTCTGTTAGCTTCATAGCTTTGTTAGCTTCATAGTTAGCTTTATTGTTTTTGCTGTTTTTACATTAAAAGCTGTACAAACGTTCCATCTTTAGCTACTGCGTAGCTATAAGAGAAAACCTCTTTTGTAACTATCCAGTCAGTCACTGCATCTCTATAGTGAATCTGATGTATTTTTGTCTTCCAAAAACCTAGTAATTATTTTTATTCTACTCAGAATTCAAAGAGGAGTTTGTTTAAATAACGGCACTTAAGTTTTACCACACATTAAGAACCTCTTAATATTGTGCTGCAGGTGGATATAGAGATTAACGGAGAGCCAGTTAACTTACACATGAAGTTGGGAGAGAACGGAGAGGCCTTCTTTGTCAAAGAGACAGAGAACGATCTGGTGAGTAATGATTGACAGAGTCGTTACTCAGAGTCAATAAACACACATAACTATATAATAGAGCATAGAGTTGTTTGTTAAAGTGAATGTCACACCTTACACAGCTTCGGTTAAGGAACAGGCTGGGTTGGATCAGAGGACATATTTCAATTTGCTTTTCCTTTTTTTTTTCACCCTTTTATATACAAGTTGATCTTGCAGCAGCTGTACGTTTTATCACTTCTTTATTATCATTCTAACTCCCACTGGTTTTACCACCCGTGATTAATGTATACCTACATGTCCTGACCAAACAAGTCCACAGGAGGAACAAATCCGTATCTTTTTGTGGTCCAACGCAGCTCAGGTAGCGTCAAACAGGAGAAAGATACTTCAAAAACCTTTATCGTCTTTATATTAGATCAGCTAGTGAGACACAGACATTCTGCTATCTGCTCATCCACATGAGATTAAATTAAATATAAGAGGAACAACGGGCCAGGACAGGAGTATCTGTTGTTTTGTGGCGTTCTGTTGGCCTGCATGACTTTGGTTTCCTGGAAATAAAACATCAGGACAAACTGCAACATAAACAGGCACTGGTCACACCAGCGTCACGCAAGTGCTCGACAGCTTTCGATGGGTTAATATGTTAGCATGCACAAATAGATCTTATCGTTTCTTCAGCCTGACAAGCATCCAAACATGCGCCGCAGTCAGTCATATGCACTGCCAGCAGAAGGTCAGGGATGGGACATAACATCAGCGTGTTAAAAACATAACCAAAGGTCAAATAAAAATGAATAAAATACAGATGTCTGTAAAGAGGATATACCAAACATAAACGACAAAGTATTAGGGGAGGCGCAAAGGGGAATTACAAAGCAAATCAAAGTCAGAGGCGCTCATCCAAAGGCTTCGTTTTGGAGTCCCGTGAAGCCTAAAAAATGTGAGCGGAGCGCTGGTTGAGAAACAGAATGAATGGGAAGAGCAGAGTTGGCGCACATCCAGCTCACATCACTGTAGGCCTCGACCTCCTGAAGCAGCAGCTATCTGTCAAACTCGCTTTTTGTGAAATCTGCACAACACAGTGGAAAAAACCCTGCTTTAAATGCTTTTTATTTACATTGTCAGGGAAAGACGGTGTCACGTGGAGGCACTTGCAGCGCAGATGCAAACATAACAGGAAACAGACTAAACTGGAAACATTCCTGTTTGTTTTGAAAACTGATACTGTAAATTGATAGGTGTGTTTGTGTGTGTGTGTGTGTGTGTGTGTGTGTGTGTGTGTGTGTGTGTGTGTGTGTGTGTGTGTGTGTGTGTGTGTGTGTGCGTGCGTGCGTGGGGGGGGGGTTACAGGGATAATAATAAGAAATGACAAAGAAACAATGGTAAACTCTTCCACTGCTGCGCTATTCGATCTTTGTAAGCAGTTATTTATGAAGTGTTGAGCAATGAAAACAGCTGGAAGTGTTTCCTCATTAAGAGGACAACAGTATGTCATAATCTGAGAAGACCGTCTCTACTTCCTCGTTTAAAGGATCACACTGGTCTTAGTTGTCTGTCATTACTGTCTGACTCAAAGGGAAGGAGCCTTTCTACAGTAGTCAATAACTAAATTAGGGCGTCTGGCTGCAGATCATATTAACTTCAGCCAGAAAACTTAAAATACAAATGCCTGAGGCCTTTAACAAAGGCTGAAAGACACAGATTTTACATTTGAAGTCTTGTTGAGGCACTTTTGCTCATGCTGTTCAACCATGTTTGTTATCCAGTTTGGATGCAGCATCAACTATGCTCTTTAACATAACCCTTCCTCCACAGAGAGGAAAAACACCGGGGACCTATTTATAGTTCTGCTCATTTTCAGCCCGTGTAGTTTGTTGGCGACAGACTGCACTCAGAAATGTGGTGGCTGCTGATTTGTGTATGGTCCAGATGGACACGAGGTCAGGTGATCAGATGTATATTCTAAAAGGAGGATCATGGATATAGATAGATGAACAGGACCGGGGGGGGGGGGTTAGTTGTTTATCTTTCATTATTGACTTTGTTCTGTCCTGCAGCAACAGTTGAAGTTATCGTCTAATTAGTTTAAATACAAAAATCTCAGTAACATTTTTTAAAGACATCAAGCCCCGTTGTCTAAGTGTTGCCGCTCCTACCTTTTACTCGCTCCGTTTCTGCTCCGCAGGGGTGTGAAGTTAAACTGAAGGACTGAAGGACTTCTGCAAAACTGCACATCCTACATTTGAAACATTAACCAAATGTTCTCATCTTCAGGCTACTTTAGCAAGTTTTTATACCTGTAAAACAAAAATACAAAACAAATGTAATTAATCTGGAGCCAACTTTAACTTTAATGAGGGCAGTTGCATGAATTTAAAATGATAAGAGAAACAATTTTCCACATGAATACATTGTTTAATTGCAGGAGTTGCATTGTTCGATTGTTCGAGTTTTGCATCGTACAAAGAAGTCTGTAATGCTGTCGCACTGCTTGGTTGGACAAAACAGAGCCCACAACATAGGTTTCTCTTTTCTGTTTTGCGTGGAAGGCAAACAGTGACCCTCATGGACTGAAAATGAAATATGTTTGGTGGTGCATGTTCCCAGGAGGACTACAGCTCCGAGCAGATGTGCACTGTAAAGCATGTGTGAGTGCGTACTGTTGATGATCTCCTTATCTAGCTCCCTAATTCTGCCTCCCTAGCTTATGTCGCTCTTTTTTATTCCCTATTCAAATCAGCAGGGTGAAATCAAATCTATGTGATTTAGCTAATCTGGATTTGGTCGCAAAAAAGGACAGCAGATTATATAAACTACAGACACCCGCTGTGTCATCAGTAGGTGAGAGTTTCTGCTGACCTGTTGGCTTTAAAACCACTCTCTGGATTACTCTGATATTATACACAGATAATATGACCACCAGAGGATGAATCTAAATGAATAGAGGTGTTAGTTTGGCAGAACAATTTAAGTGGGTTAACATTCAGGTTCGAAAACAAATTCTCCACATATTGTTCAATGGTAAAACAATATATATCCGTGTGCAAGGCTGCAACTACATCATGTTGCATGTAAGGTGTATATGGAAACTGGTAAATGAGCACTAGTGAAACCAAACTGCACATCCATGCACTTAGGACCCCTTCTGATAGAACAGCTTTTATTGTCATTTGTATGCACAGTTATACAGCAAAAATGGTGGCTAAGCATTTTGTCTTTCCATATTAATGACATTTACTTCATGTAATCATGTGTCCTCAACAGGAAGTGGTTCCATCCTATCTTGCAACATCACCCATCCTGTCAACAGGACAGGATTTAATGGCATCTGAGCTGAGCAGGGGCAGTTCTCGTCACCACGGTAGGCTGAGCAGAAAGAAAGAAAGAAAGAAAGAAAGAAAGAAAGAAAGAAAGAAAGAAAGAAAGAAAGAAAGAAAGAAAGAAAGAAAGAAAGAAAGAAAGAAAGAAAGAAAGAAAGAAAGAAAGAAAGAAAGAAAGAAAGAAAGAAAGAAAGAAAGAAAGAAATGCTGGAATTTATTTACAATAATGATTCTCCTCTTTCTGTGTACTAAGACACCATCCCTTGCAGTTCACTTCCTGTCCAGAACCTCGGACCAAATCATGGTGATGGAGGGTTAACCAAGAAGAGGAGGAAGAGGAGGAGGAAGGCAAGGCCAGAGGGAGGAGCGGGAGGAAGGAGAGAGGAGGCTGGAGATGAGTTCTCAGAGGACGAGGACATGTTCACTATTGACCTGAGCTCAGATGAGGAGAAGGAGGGAGACAGCAGCAGGTTTGCGCGCACATTAAAACGATTGAGATTACACACAAACGTACGGCAGACATCTATGTCCATCTATTACTGTTATACCTGCAATCAGATAGTTAATACCCTTTAAGTCAGTTTGATAGCGATCCAAACTGATGGCTGATTGTCCTGGTTACATCAGTATATTTACTGCACTTAGCCTGTAGCCACTCCATAACTGAGCTTCACAATCCCTTGCATCACTGAAACTCTTGTTATTCTTTTTTAATTGTGAATAAAAGACATTCAGACTCCGAAGGGACTGCACCATTTCTGCCTTAAAGTTTCTTTATGCAGCAATGTCACGTTTGACCACCAGGGGGCAGCATATTATAAAAGAAAAATCTCAAGGGCCAGTCCAACACAGTGGACCATAAGTAGAACAAAATGGTACAGAACAAGATGTCCCAGACTGTCCTCACTCACTGGCACAGTAAAGTTGGCACAGCAGAGCTGTATGCCTCCATGTGGTAAGAAGTGGTATTGCCATATCAAATAGCTTTAAATCCCTTTAAAATGAGCTTTTCAGTTTTGTCTGGTATTTTTCTTTTACTTTTCAGTTTAACTTTGGCTGTTTGAGTCAATCTACAGAAGTGGTTGTTAAACCAGAGCAACATGATCCATGTTTTGTCATTTCAGTGAAATAATTTCAGTGGATCAAATCACTGTTAATGCATTTAATGTGTGAGAGTACAAGTTGGTGCATGTTACTGTTTTTTGCGTGAAGCTCGTTAAAAAGCGTCTCTGTTGCTGGATGAGCTCCAGGGGTTTGTCCTGTTCCCACAGTTTTGTCTGTCTCGTTAAAATAATGGTGGACAGGACCGCCCTGACTGCAGGGTTTTTAAACCTTGTTTGGGAAGCTTACTGCACAGTAGGCTTGGAAAACCCTTCAATACCTGTGTTATTCATGTCCTGCATCATATTATGACTGATGCGCATATTTTCTCAGCGGGTTTGAAATGTCTTGGTTCACACAATCAAAGCTTTGTTCATTTTCAAACTTAAATATGATGTGAATGGACGCGTGCTTTGTATGGTGTGTGTCATGAAACAGTTGCATAATAATGAGTTTGAGTGCGGTGCTGACATCTTTATGTTTGTATTTGTGATCAGACCGGCGTACAGAGATCTGAAGACTGCAGCAAACACCAACACACACCCCATCACCGACTGGACGCATTCACAGAGGTACAACTTGGATACACACACGGAAAGATCATATACCATACATATTTTATTTTATCAAGCTCTTCTCCCCTTATTTACCTACCTATAAACTATCTCTTACACACTGCTTAAGCAGCTTCTTCTCTCACAATAAGATAATTAAGTATAATTAACTTTGTTTCTCATCTGCTTTTTCTGTTTTTCCTGTTTTTCCTTTGGATCACTGCAGTAAAGCGATTAAGGAGAGTCTCTCCATGCCTCCAACCTGTGGTCTGTCCAACTCTTGTCCACAGAGGACCTCTCAGTTCTCTTCTCTTGTTAGGTATAATCTTTATTTCCAGTCTCTCTGTAGATATGTAATATAAGCAAAAGTACACATCCTGTTGTTAAAATACAGAGGAATGCTTTTCTTTGTTTTAGTATCTCGAAGTGCATAAATCATGGTACCGTATTTAAAAAATTAAGGAAACAAGCTGAACATAATCAATAGTATATCACTTTATCAGCAGTCTAGATGATTCACGGTCATCAACACCGAAGAGTGACTCAGAGCTCACCAACCAGGCGAACCCTGAGATGTTGTGGACCTGGGGGGAACTGCCACAGGCTGCACAGGTACACACACACACACACACACACACACACACACACACACACACACACACACACACACACACACACACACACACACACACACACACACTTAGACTACTTTCTATACATTTGTATGTCTTTATTGGCTTTTTACATGTTCTGTTTTTCCCAGATTATATAAACAAGTGTGTAACTTGCTTTACAGGGAATAACTCAGAGGAATGAAGGAGGGAGCCCCTGAGAAAAACCTGCTGCAGAACAATAAATTGTGAGGACTTTTTGTCTCTCTTTCTTTCTACAGCCATCCTTCCTGGCCTCCCACCAGAAGCAGGATTCTGGTGCAGCAGTCTCCATCCCAGTGACTGCCAGCACTCACTTTAGAGCCATCAGTAACACCGGGCCTTCCTCCCCGAGTCTCTACCACCCCCAGACAGCAGAGACCGCCACCCTTGAAGGGGACAAAGACGCTGAGGAAAACAGAAGCGAACCTGTTAAGCTGTCTGTTAAGTCTGGGGACACGTCTGGAGAAGAACGTGGTAAATGTAGTCATTCTCCACAGTGATCTAAAACAATACCAGCCAAGGGGAGCAAAAACAACATTCTGCTTTGGAAAAGTACTATGTCATCACTTGATTTAAACTGTTTCTAGGAAACCTGGACAAAAGTAAAACCAGTGATGTTCTGAAAAACTGCATCATGTCAAGAAATATCTGTTTACTCTTGATACATCGTCTCCCGTTGGAATAATCTCTCAAACTATACAAATGATCGCAGTAATTTTAGGATGACACCGTTAGAGCTTCAACTGAAACAGTTTACAAGTTATAAACAACTTAGATATTTTCCACAGTTAAGTTTAAAACTGTAGCGACCTCCAGTGGTTGTTATGTGTAAAAACCACAGCGAGTGCGCTGACCGACTGACCGCTCTCACCTGCATACGTTTACCACTGGAGCAAGGCCAGCAGTTAGCTCATTTAATTATACATTTATTTTTTAATGCAACGCTTGTGTGAGTAGTGCAAGCTGTAAAACAAATTTCCCCAGAGGGATAATATCAATAATCATTATCTTTGATCCTTGATCCACATCGTACATCCATGGATACTTAATGGATCCAAGTCAGTGCCATCTTAACTGTTTTGTGATTCTTATAGGTAGAGACATGGAAAGCGCTGGACCCTTGTGCGCAGAGATGGAGGGTTTAACGGCCTGTTCTCCGAGGATTGTCCCAGATCATCTGGACGAAAGCAGGAGCAGAGGAAGTCCCATCAGAAGGACTGATTCTCCATCCAAGAGGAAAGGTAGGCTCACAAACATTTCTCAAACATCCTAATGAATGGAAAGTGTGTTCATCTTTTGCTTCTGTTGCTGATGAAGTTTGATCTTGTCACTCCAAGAAAAGAGAAGCCAGCACCTGGGTACTGATGGCATATATCTGGATGACATCACGGAGCTAGAGCCAGAAGTTGCCGCTCTCTACTTTCCTAAAAAGTATGATAACAAACACATTTGTGCAAGCTGTCTCATTTTACTCACTTACACACATCTTATGTACACAACATTATTCACTCATTCAAGTGTTGAGTGTTGCTCAATAAAGATTTTTTGAATCTTTGTCATGTTTACAGAACTACTGATGTTTTGCGATTGATTTTTTATGAATGATAGCGTGTCCCTGCTGTAACTAATCATTGGTATCCTATTAACCCATTAATATGTGTATGTATGATTACTTATCAATAAAAGTATCTCTTCTGATTAATTAGGTACTCTGAGCCACTACTGTACAGTTTAGTTTTTTGTTTTTTTTTAAACCACAATATGAATAAAATGTCTTAATCTCGTCTTACTTTATGTTAAGAAACAAACTGAGATTGTAAGTTTGTGTCTCCTCAGTGACGGAGGAAGCAGCTCAATGAAGGGGGAGTCAGAGATGATGATGATGGAGGTGAGGAGCACTAACCAGTCTCCACAGTCAGTGGGCAGCAGTGGCGTGGACAGCGGTGTGGACAGTCTGCTGGACCAAATCAGCGACCTGCCTCATGTCGCTATTTCTCTGTGCGGAGGTCTTACTGACAACAAGGAGATCACAAGAGGTAAGATCAGTGACGCACGAGCAGGAAGTGATGTGCGAGTACAAACAAGACACTTCGGCGGTGTTGCAAAGAAATTAGGGAGGGCCATTTGTTGTGGCTCTCGATGTTTCTTTAAAGTGGGAGAGCAGAGGATAGCGTCATAAAACTGTGGAATATGACAATTAGAAAAAACGTTTTGTTTACATTTTGATGTTGGAAAGCAATGTCAAGATCATTTAAACGTACGTTTTTTTTAAATCTATAAACTAATGTTCTTTAACTCGTGCGTCTGTGTGTGCGTCCTGTACCATGTTTGTGTTCGATGCCACAGAGCAGTTCCTGGAGAGGCTGATTTCCTACCAGCAGTTCTCTGACAATCCTTCTGTTATCGATGACCCAAACCTGGTGGTCAAGATCGGGAACAAGTACGTACAACTCTGTCAGTCCCAGACTAGGTTTCACTGTGTGCAGAACCAAAGCAGTGAGTGGAAAAAATGCATTTCTGCACTTACGTTTCGATTGATTTTTTTATCAATATGTAATAAGTTCAAATTTTGAAATGGCAGACTAAAATATTCTATTTATAAAAGTTACTGATTGTAATAGAGTTATCTAGTATAAAGCAATGTGTACGTGTCTAAAGGGATTTAGAAGTCCTTTTGATCGCTTTTGTCAACCCGCACATGGCAAACGTATTTCCCAAAATTTGGAACCAATATTTTAAATTTCTTTTGCACAGACGTCATAGTTCGACACTTTAAGTCCAGTATGTGAGCTGTCGTTTACAGACAAGTGTGTGAGTAGTTAAGGAGCCATTCTGTCATGTGTTGTAGATACTACAACTGGAGCACAGCAGCTCCTGTCATGTTGGCCATGCAGGTGTACAAGAAACCCCTGCCACAGGTAAGATCAGCACAGTGCTGCGTGGTTGTCAGTGGGAAGTCACATTTAATCCCTGCATGTTATGCCTTATAGTGCATACTGTTATTAGCTAAACTGGCTGATTATATGCTGAATAAGTAAAAATCTAATTATTTAATTATTTTGACTCTTTTCCCATTTCAGATTAATGAACCCAAAATATTTAATGTTTTGTCTTGTCAACTTTTTATACTAAATATTTATTTCTGCATTTCACGCCTGAAAAAAAAAAAAGTTGGTATGGGAGCATTTAATGACGAGTAATGAGGTACAAAGACATAAAAGATGACAAATTTTAGAACAAAATGATTAGGAATTTAAAAATTCTTCATACTGTCTAAAGTGAAACATACATTTTGAATAAATATTTTATTTAATTTCATGTCCCATACTATACCAATGTGTTTTTATTTGTATAGGTGTGCAGTATGCTACAGGATGATATATCTTGATTTTGTATTGTTAGATTATAAAAATTAGGGCAAAACTTCACACAGTAATTTTTCATTTTAATGTTGCAGTTTATTCTGTAATAATGCAGCCATTTATTTACTGATTTTTTATTTTTTTTCCTTTTTCTTTTTCATATAAGATCTGGATGGAGCTCAGACTTTTGTGTTTGCACTGTTTGCATTGTATTTTACATAACCCCCACTTATACAAGAGCTCCAGCCCACAGCAGTGTCGACAGTCTTACACCACAGTGAAATATTGCACTGAATCTGTCCTAACACTTGAATAACTGTATGTCTCTGTCCACCTTCTGTATTTTTTCCCCTTTTATTTACATACATCATTCGACTCACCATCTGATTTACGTTTATCAAGTGTTGGTGTTTAAGTTACGTGTTTTCTGCCTTTGGCCTGTTCTCGTACTGCCTCCCTGGTCTGTTTGGCTCCACCACTTCCCAGCCTGTATGATGTTATTTTGCTCTGCTCGACTGTTTACTGGAGTCTTTGTTGGAGCATGTTTTGCCCGTCGCCTTGATTCTTTGCCATCATGGTTGTCCAGCCGGAAGTATAGTCCAAAGTCCATACTTCCCATGCTTTCATTACACACTTTGTGTTTGCATGTCTTTGTATTTTCCCCTCCAGCTGCCTGTATTTTGCTGGAGTTCAGTAAAATGTGTTCTTTATTATTTCCCGTTTGTCTTGTTGACTCATTTTTGGTTTGTGCTTGCCAGTTTTAAGTTACATTTCCAGTCAGTTTTGAGTTGTATGTGCATCGCTGTCTTCAGGAGTCAGTGGAGAACATCATGAAGGAGAAGATGCCCAAGAAGGGAGGACGCTGGTGGTTTTCATGGAGAAGCAGGAATAGTGACTCCAAGTCGGTCAGTTCACAGATTTGTTGTTGGTGAGATTTAATTAGAAAAAACTGTGGCGCGTAGGGAACAATACTGGCTGTTAGGTCATAGTAAGTGATGGATTTAGAGTTCTACAGCAGGGAAGGCTTGGAGTCAAATACTTAGAATAATAACACTTCCTCAACATCAGCCCGCAACGCTTCAGTCGACTTTGTGCTCTTTAGGAGGCAGCGACAGGAGCAGGAGGAGAAAGCTCACTTCCTACGGCCTCAGTGGACAGGTGCTTGTTTAGTATTTCCTTTGTCAGTATAATTTTCACATTACTATGTAAACTCCTTTTACTCATCAGTTTTCCACTTGTACCAATGTGGATGTTTTGGTGTTTGTTTGGGTTTGTTTTTTTAGGTTGAAGGATGAATCTTCCTCAAGTGATGAAGACCACAGATCATCCAGTCAGGTGTCAGGATCCTGTCAGTCAGAGACCTTTCCGAGTCCCAGTAGCGTCTGTTACAAGAAGACTCTGCGGCTCACCTCAGAGCAGCTGGTATGGTGGTTATTCCTGCCGTTGGTTTCATTGGACTCAGTGCGGAGACAAATTATTTTCTGCGCTTTGAAGTTCTGTGGGGAAGAATGTGGTCAGAGTAGTGTCTCCGATCAACTGTTTTTCCTCACTTCACCATATTGGGCTGCATATTTCTAAAAGGCACTGAGTGTGTGCTTGTGCTTTTTACAGGCTAGCCTGCAGCTGAAGGAAGGTCCCAATGAGGTGGTGTTCAGCGTGACCACCCAGTATCAAGGCACGTGTCGCTGCCATGGCACAATCTTTCTTTGGAGCTGGGATGACAAGATAGTCATCTCCGATATAGATGGAACCATCACCAGGTAACAGAAAGCCTCCTCAGTTCAAGCTTATTACTTATAGATGTCAGACTCCCTCCAGATTTGGGTTTGATTTCTCTTGCATGTGGAAGACCATGCAGGTATGCAATATGGACTTTGAGGAACATTAACCATGGAATGTTGCTTCTCCTGTGTTAGATCTGACACCCTGGGCCACATCCTCCCCACGCTGGGAAAAGACTGGACCCACCAGGGGATTGCACGGCTTTACCACAGAGTCAGCCTGTGAGTGTGGCCTTTCACTTACGCAGTCTTCATTTTGCTTTAGTACGGTACAGCAGGGGTGACGGCTTTTTGTTGTCCATGGTAGGTCTTCAAGCGTGCATAAAATAAGTAAAACCATATATGTCTACACACAAAATTCTTAAACCTAATTTAGATTTTAATTTGGGGGGGAGAGGGGGGCTAAATGTAGTATTTTTGAGTCCAAGTCTTCTTTTCCTGTCACAGGAATGGATATAAATTCATGTACTGCTCAGCAAGAGCCATCGGCATGGCTGATATGACGCGAGGCTACCTGCACTGGGTCAATGAGAGGGGAACCATGCTGCCAATGGGCCCGGTTCTGCTCAGCCCCAGCAGTCTTTTCTCTGCCTTTCACAGGTCCAGCATGCACAAAAGCGTTAGATTTGATGTTGCCATTGTTAGACTCTGAGCTCTGTGAGCAGGAGTGAGCCGAATCCTTTCAAAATTGCTGAAATGTTGAAAAGAAAACAATAGAAACGCCTGCTTCTTACATCTGTCCCGCAGGGAGGTGATTGAAAAGAAACCAGAGAAGTTTAAGATTGAGTGTCTCTCAGACATCAAGCACCTTTTCCATCCCAACACTGAACCTTTCTACGCTGCCTTTGGCAACAGAGCTACGGTGAGATCACTGGACACAAACGCATGCACAGGCAGACTTGCTGACAGCCTCTTTGACTGTCAGTGTCAGCATTTTGTCACATTCTATATCTGAATAACTTAATGCGAATTGTTGTCCTTATTTTTTTTTTAAGATGCTGATTGTTTTGCTTGTGTGCAATTTTAGGATGCGTATTCCTATAAGGAGGTGGGTATTCCTCCCAACAGGATCTTTACTGTCAATCCGAAGGGGGAGCTAATACAGGAGCATGCCAAAACCAATATTTCCTCGTAAGCAACATTGTCTTGGTTCTTATTTCCATCCATGCAAACTTGCTGTGAACACATATGCATGCTGATGATTGAATGTCCCACTTTCATCTTTGCTCAGTAAACTCCTAAAGTCCTTGTGTGTTTCCCTTAGCTTTGGGCGTCTTTGTGATATGGTTGACCACGTCTTCCCGGTGCTGGATCGAGATGAGGAAGCTGACTTCCCACGCTCTGATACTTATGACCAGTGTAATTACTGGAGTAAGCGGCTTCCAGATGGAGCCGATCAGGAAGAAGAAAACGCCCAACCTCTTGAGACAAGCTGAGGAACCCCATCAGATGCAGCTAGATGGCTTCTACGGTTTTGTCCACATTACAAGCACAAGGCCAGTGGTTTAAATCTGTCCACTTAGCTCAGAAGTTATCATATTAGACTCACTAAGCATGTTGGATATAACCAAAAGATTTTCCTAAATGGAGAATAAAGGTAGCTCTGGAGTTCAAAGATGACACTAATAAGTAACTACTGGTTTGAACTTATTGAATGTCTTTCTGAAGTCCCACATTATACAATCATCTAGCTCTGCTCCTGCAGTGGGAACACAAGCACGTCTGGCAACTAAGATAAAAAAATATACATATATGTAAGACAAATTACAAGAAAAAAAAAGAAGGAATAAAAGAGACATGAACAAATGAAATCTGATCAATTAGAGCAGCTGTTTGGAAGTAAAATTGTTCATGCTTCATCCTAAAGCAGAGTCAACAGAGGATTAAAGACCAATATACACTATATGTCCAAAAGTATTCGCTCTCCTGCCTCAACTCACATGTGAACTTAAGTGACCACCCATTCCTAATCAATAGGGTTCAATATGACGTCAGTCCAACATTTGCAGCAATAACAGCTTCAACTCTTCTGGGAAGGCTGTCCACAAGGTTTAGAAGTGTGTTTGGTCTGGCTCTCAGTCTCCGCTCTAATTCATCCTAAAGGTGTTCTGTCAGGTTGAGGTCAGTCAAGTTCATCCACACCAGCTCTGTCATCCAGGTCTTTATGGATCTGCTTTGTGCACTGGTGCACAGTCATGTTTGAAGAGGAAGGGGCCACCTCCAAACTGTTCCCACAAAGTTGGGAGCATGTAAATGTCCAAAATTTCTTGGTATGCTGAAGCAGTCGGAGTTCCTTTCACTGGCTCTAAGGGGCCAAGTCCAGCTCCTGGAAAACAACCCCACACCATAATCCCCCCTCCACCAAACTTTACACTTGGAACAATGCAGTCAGACAAATACTGTTCCCCTGGCAACCCCCAAACCCAGACTCGTCCATCAGATTGCCAGATGGAGAAGTGTGATTCATCGCTCCAGAGAACCTGTCTCTGAAGCGATGGACCCGGGCTCTAGAGTCCAGCGGCGGTGTGCTTTACACCACTGCATCCAACACTTTGCATAGCACTTGGTGATGTCTGGCTTGGATGCAGCTGCTCTGCCATGGAAACACATTCATGAAGCTCTCTGTACACTGTTCTTGAGCTAATCTGAAGACCACATGAAGTTTGGAGGTCTGCAGCGACTGACTCTGCAGAAAGTTGGCGACCTCTTGGCACTATGCTCCTCAGCATCTGCTGACCCCGCTCCGTCAGTTTACATGGCCTACCACTTTGTTGCTTAGTTCCTGTCATTCCCAAACACTTCCATGTGCTTATAATACAGCTGACAGTTGAATGTGGAATATTTAGGAGCGAAGAAATTTCACGACTGGATTTGTTGCACAGGTGACATCCTATCACAGTTTCACACTGGAATTCACTGAGCTCCTGAGAGCGACCCATTCTTTCACAAACAGTCTGCATGTCTAGGTCTTGGTTTTATACACCGGTGGTCATGGAAGTGATTGGAACATCTGATCCTGGTTATTTGGATGGGTGAGCGAATACTTTTGGCAATATAGTCTATTTCTGATGTTTATGCACTGAGTCACACCTACACTCATTATCTACACAAAACAGACAACACACTGCACTGCCACAAAATATCCTTAACTTACCTGAGACTCCTTCAACTGGTCATTTTCCTCTGTGATCACACACCACTAATCAGTTAGAAGTTACAATTACACTTATAACCCTAAATAAGTAGATTTTGAAATCTTCTTTTTTCCTCACCACCTGGGATCTGAAACTCTGGAATTTTGGTTTAAGTTGTACATTGTCGTCTTCTCTGATGTCATTATCAACACTCTGCAACCGAACATAACACATCAGTAAAACCATCCAGTTGATGCAAAAAAAGAGAAAAAGAAAATGAAGAAAACACATGGGGTTTGCAGACATGCTCTGTACCCAGCTCCTGTGCAGGTTGAGCTACACGTGTGTGGTCTTTTGACCGTGCAACTGTGAAACATGTGACCACTGCACTTTTGTCTTTTTTTTCAGGCTTCTGTGACTAAGTTCAAGTTCAATGCAAGACAATGCAAAAAAAAAATTCTGTCTTTGTTATTTCAATATTTATAAATGTGCAAATAAAGCAACTCTGGTAATATGTAAGAATGTAACTAAAAAAAATACCTTATCATTCTAATAACTAATGCCCATCAATGCAATTATTTAATGAACTTATGGAGGACTAAGATTATGTATTTTATGTTTTGAAATGTTATTGCGCAGTTTTTCTTTGTGTTCAGCACTTACCGCTCCTGTTATGGAGACTTAGATGCTTTTACAATTATCTATTTTTTCTAAATGTATTTTGTTTTATGTACAACATATTTTTATCCTCTGATCAAATACCCATACTGTATTTATGCAAGACGGAAGGTTGTTGGTGTATTTGATTAACTACAGTATAAGCAAAACATTGTAAATATCAATACTTTACAATTCTGTGACCATACAAAGTGGATATTTCAAAAGCTCCTGCTATCTCATCTGTTTTCCAAAACATTGTAATTGGTGCTCATTCAAAATGCCTGAAAGCATTTTAATGTATTTCTGGAAATCTTTTTAGAAACCACTTGTGTTCAACATGTGTACTCTAAAGCAATAGATCAACATGCAGTATTTCAGAAAAATGATTGACAACCTTTTTACTCAGTCAAGGCTTCCTGTGGTGCCGATGGAGGATCAAAAAACAGAAAAGAAAAAGATACGCAAAGTAATTCGTTAGATTTTAGTTTTGAGTCTGACTCAGCTTTGTGGTGTTTGTACATGGGATTGGCTACTGTATCTTTGGTTTTGACTTTGCCTAAATAAAAACTAATCAGGGATGAACCTTTTATTGAATCTGAAACTGTTAACATACCTGTAGGATTAAAAGGACACATGCTTCGTAATGTTTAGACGTGTACTTATGGTTGTAAGGATTTACTGATCTTTAAGGAAGTATTTCGCTTTCAGAAAGGAGAAAAAGAAAGCAGTGATTACCATGTGTGAAAACTGTTATAATAATTATAAATTCATTCTTTCTGTGAAAGATTTATTAAAACTCAAGTCTGTCTCTGTTTGCTGCTTTTGCCTATGTGAAGGTTTTTCTTTTGGCACTCAGCAACAGTCAGTGTGCAGTGCAGCCTATTGATAACATAGCTCAATCTGTAAAAATAAACATTTTTTAAGTAAACTTAAGGTAAGTTATCATTTGTGTTGCTTTTAAAAAGAAAAACTGGGATAGTGTGGGCTTATTTTCTGGTTCTTTAGGCCTTAACGTCTTTATCTCAGACTGGGCCTCAGCTGAGCAGAAATAATAATATAGTTTGCATAATAATAAACTCCTGAAATGAGTTTTTCTGGATTTGTTTAACTGAAGTCTTAAGGAGACATTGGTGTTTAGGATACTAAGACAAAGATCATGTTTCTGCCGCAGAAAAACAGAAGTTCATCCAGCACAAAGAGAAAATGTTTTACCCCTCCGGTTTCTTCAGAAAAAACACAGCATGTTTTTTTTTTTTTTTCCTTTTTCTTACTCAGGGATCAATAAAAAACAATTAGGGTCTGGTGAAGGGTACACACTTGCACACACCTACGCACACGTAAAAAAAAACAACAAAAAAAACGCTTGATTACAGATTTAAATGCATATACATAACTTTTAGGTTCTACCAACTTGGTATCAACCATTAATTTATGTGCAAACAAGGGCTACAAAAAAAAGAAAAAACAAAGCATATGTTGAATATTTTAAAAAGTGCCTGTTTTTTTTTAATCGACATGTCTCTCAGTTCCTTCTGTCACTGCACTCTGTCTCTTCTTTCCCACCTTTTTATTTTTTACTTTATGCTCATGAGACCCAGACAAGAGTTTGAAAATACAGACATATCTTGTTCTCCTCTATGCCTCTAGAGTGGAGCGTGCTCAGAGTACACAGCTGTCTTACTCTTTCTTTTTTTTTTTTTTTTTGGAAAAACAGGAAATTTCCTCACACTCCTTATGCTTCTCCGTTTCAGCCCTGCCCCCTCCCCATACAGTTACTCTTCCTCCCCACCCTAATTTTGATTATCTTAGGCAGCCATGATCGTGTTTTATCAAAGTTTTAATGACATCCATATGTATTTTCTTGTCTGTTTAACATACAAATATAAAATTCTCCAACCCTTCAATCAAAGGGAATCTGAAATGATATCTGCAAACATCTGTATGGCTCAGTGGCCTTAAAAAGTGTTACGTCTGTGCTTGGCTCTGATATAGGCTACACTCAATACTGATGTTTGCTTGTAAAGTAATTTTTTAAACAATGGTTTTATTTTATGTACATATTATCTTGAGGTTGATTATGGATTGGCTATGAATGATGTTGATTATTAAAAATGAGGATGGTTATTAAACAACCAATTAAGCGCTCTACCTCTTATATAACCATTGTATTTTCTGTCTTTATTTTCAAATATGGATAATCATATATCAGACAAAGGGTGGCGATTTAAGACCTTTTGCACTGTAGCATTTATGTGCATTTGAACAGAAATGTTATGGCTTAGTTTAGGGAGAAGTGAATGTAGTCCTAAAAATCTTGGACCTTGTCATTCCCATCTTTTATGCTGCGGGTGGGTGGTTAGAAATGGATCCACAAACATTTGAGACAGACAACTGCTTGAACACAGAAAGCATATTAAGAACGCCCCAACGAGATTGTGTCTTTAAAATTGGCTGCCAAACATGGACAAGCAAAAGTATGTTTCTCAGACCTTTCCTGTCAAAACGTAAGGACTCCTTTTCTTTGAAAATGAGCACTAAGGGTTTGCCATACTTGTTCAACTCCTATGTGACATTGACAACAGACAGTGATGAAGTATTCAGCATAAACCGACGTGAGTGTGGGCTGCAATGCGAGGAGGAGTCGATGGATTCCCCAGCGGCAGGAGTTGTTGATTCTGAACCGACCACCGGAGACGGTCCCGTCAAGAGTGACGCTGCTCCAGATGTGAAGAAATAACCACAGCTGCAGCTTCGACCAAGCCACTGCACCAGGTCTGCGGGGTTTTGTTTTTTTTCTTGCCCTCTCGAAATACTTTGCGTCTGTTATCTTTTTTGCCTGGCAGTGTCGCTGTAAAATCGATCCTCTTCATCGCGTTTTCTGAAAATGTTATATAGATTGTTTTCGGTGTAGTCCTGCGGATATATATGTCTGGGAGCAACGCCGGTGGGTTGATGAAAAAGTTAGAATTAAAGTAACAGACAGAAAGCTGAAATAACGGGTCTGTGTTGCACCAGTCAACCCCACCGACTAAAGTAAAGTTGCTCGACAACAACTACATTAATATCGATAAGCGATGAGCCGCTGATACGACGTCACAGCTTCATGGGAAATGTAGTTTACGTTCATTATGTAAACTACATAAACACATGATCCTCTACTTTCGACGTTTCCTTCCGTTTAAATTCCGTTTAAATTCTAATTAATTTCAAATACATACATACATATGTATATATACAGGTATATAGAGAGAGAGAGAGAGAGAGAGAGGGAGAGAGAGAGAGAGAGAAGAGAAGGGAGAGCTGGATATAGAGGAGAGAGAGAGAGACATAGAGAAGAGAGAGATAGAGAAGATAGTAGAGAGATAGAGAGAGAGATACATAGAGAGAGTAAGAGATAGAGAGACAGAGGGAGATTAGAGAGAGAGAGATATAACAGAGAGATAGAGATTAGAGAGAGACAGATAGATGATATAAGAAGTATATTACATATAGTATATATAGTATAGAGATACAGTAGGATAATAGATATAGACAGATAGATATATATATATATATAGATATAATATATATATAATATATATATATATACACACATACATACAGTATATATATATATATTTCCCATGAAGCTGTGACGTCGTATCAGCGGCTCATCGCTTATCGATATTAATGTAGTTGTTGTCGAGCAACTTTACTTTAGTCGGTGGGGTTGACTGGTGCAACACAGACCCGTTATTTCAGCTTTCTGTCTGTTACTTTAATTCTAACTTTTTCAACAACCTACCGGCGTTGCTCCCAGACATATATATCCGCACGACTACACCGAAAACAATCTATATAACATTTTCAGAAAACGCAATTTTGCATTGTCAGTCTGTTAATACCTGATGTGCATTTGTTCATTAGATGTCTGCTGAAATATATACTGTGACTGAACTGGATGGGAATGATGGGAATGACACCACAATAGGAGGCAGCAAACCCCTGCACCGCTTCTTGAAGGGACAACCTAAGATTATGGGCGTGAGAAAGACACACACACACACATGCACACACATAAATGCAAAAGATTAAATACTTAAAAAGAGAAGCTGATATATTTTGTGTGTGCGTGTGTGTGTGTCTGTGTAAATTTCTCCTAGATCATTGTGCTGACCTTGGGCTCTTCCTTCTTCATAATTTCTTCTGCCTTCTCAACACTCCAAAGGTCTCAGCTCCTATGGGGATTCTTCCCACATGACTTGCTGATGGGAACACTGGTTGGTTTGTCAAGATGAGGCAACAGTTTTATGAATGGCCAAGATTCACCCAGGAGTAGAATGAAGACAAAGGCTACGTTCACACTGCAGCTCAATTACGATTTTCTGCCCATATGTGACACATATCTGATTTTTTCTTTTTTTTTTTTTTAGAAAACTAAATGACTTAGTATTTGATTTACCTATATTCTTACAGTTTTTACACAAAAAAGTACACATCCATTAGGTAAAGCTTTGCTATGGCCACAGTTGTAAAATTGTGTCATTGAAAGTTAAAGTTTTGCTATAAAATGCAATGTGAATGTTAGAAAGACAAAAAAACAACTCTCAGCACCACAAAAACTAAGTAATTTGGTGCATATAAATACTACACCATATGTTTAGTTCTTTAGGCCTCCAGTCATGTCTAAGATGATAATTAATCAAAACACTGTAGATTAGTCAGAAAAAAATACAACAACAAAAAAGAACATGGCCACTTTAAATGCAATTGAATAATTGATGTATTCACAAGTAAAACGGCATTTCTCTTTGCCCTCTCCTAGTTCATCATAAGTGGGATTCTGTATATTCTGACAGAGCACAATCCCACCAAGAAAACAGTAAGTTCAACTCTAATAATTTGCGGAGCTCTTTTTCTAAAACTCCCCATTTGGAAAACCGAAAAACAGAGCTCTATAGATAAAAGCGTAACAAGGATCCCTGGTACAGATGTTCAAACAAGGAAATAATCACCTTTTAAAAAGTAACCGGCAGCAATATATCTGACAATTAGAAAGTCAAACCCCCCCAATTAAAGTTCTGTAAATGCCATTTCCCAAGATTTACAAATGTTATTTATATAAATGTCTGTGTGTTTCTCCTTCATCTCTCTACTGCTGTGTGTGCAGGTAACCATATCATTAGCTCTAAGCATCGTGTCCTTACTGGGCGTATGTTGGACGCTCGTGCAGATTGTGCCGTACGTGGCTTTCTACAGGGGACGTTTTTTTTTAGATGAAATCCTCTCAGAAGCGGACATCCTTTGGATGCCATATTTTGCGGTGATCGCTGTTTTAATTATCTTCCAAATTCTTGTCTTTTGGGCAGGCGCTGGTCCATAATTACCTTCATTTTAAAGCAGTTCTAGTATTTTCTGTTTGTTTGATAAAGTAATTAATACAGCATTAAACAATCTAGACAAACTGGACTTTGGTTGATATTTTGACATTTTTGTCTTGTTTACCTTGACTGACTGTGATAAAGAGTATTATGATCTAAAACACTTCAAAATTAAAAGCTAGAGTTAAAATTAATTAAAAAAAAAGGCTATGCTTAACTGACTATTTGTCATTAAAGCAGAGAAGAAGTGTTATTTAAACCTAAATCTGGATTTATTATGGATGTGTTTGTTCAGATCATGACAATGACTGTGGACGCAGTCATCGTGTTCTACAGTTTGACTGGTGCGGTCATTTTGATTGTCATGTCAGTGCTGGCCGGAGCTGCCCTGCGTTCCACCAAAAGCCAGGTAAAAAGGCTCCTCGTGGCTGTGCATGTCCATGGGAATGCTATCTCACACAATATATATGTAACTTGAAGCTGCACCATCAGGAGCAGTTACCTGTTCTCTGCTCTCTCTTTAGGTCACTGTAATGATGACTGGAGCATCGACTGAGACGCCGGCTGAATAACGAACCAGCGCAAGAGGAAGGAAGAAGCAGTCATCTCTCTCTTTGAAAGACCCAAATATACTTGATTTTTGAATATTAACCAATTCTGTCTAACGTGTCATGTCACGAGGCAGAGTCTTGTGGCGATTCCCTGAAACCTTACTTCCTCCAACATGCGAGCACAACATCTTACCTCTTTTAGCCTCTAGTTACAGCAGAAATACAGCTTTGAACTTTTCCTGCACAGTTGCAGTCTGATGGATAAATTATCTCCACATTAGATTTGCACAATGTGTGTACCGATGAAATGTTTGAAAGCCAGGGTCAAACCATAATTATATGCTGTATCATTTGCAGTAAGTCTTCTCTAAATCATGGTTACAGCTCTATTTCCAGCAGTTCAAATGTTGTATTCAAAAATATGGTAAATCAGACTGGTGTTAACGACTCAAGAGAACCAAAAACTCAAAGCAGCGCAAAAGAACTTTGCATTTTTCAAACTCAGGGAACCCCATAAAGGTATGGAAGTGAAGTAGATTTATGACACGAAGCTTTTCTCTTGTTTGGTCTTCTGCTCGGTCACATTCTCATTTTCTCTTCCACCGTTACATCCCTGAGTCCCTTCATCACCTCTTTAATGACCTTTCCTGTATCTCTGTGAGCAGGTTTCCTTGTTGTAACATAGTGCTGTATACCAACGCACAGTTGTTGCAAAAGTAGACCCAAACGGGCGTCCAGAGTTACTTTTGCTGATTTTTGCCGATAGTACTGCAGGGGAGACCATGAGAGCTAGAGGCTGTGTCCTAGAGGTAATTAAATATCCCTTCATATGAAACTGAAGCTGATATTTTAACATAAAAAAAATGTATGTAAATGTTTAGACTATTTAG
This sequence comes from Xenentodon cancila, assembly GCA_014839995.1. Lineage (NCBI taxonomy): Eukaryota > Metazoa > Chordata > Actinopteri > Beloniformes > Belonidae > Xenentodon > Xenentodon cancila. The sequence continues at coordinate 21,737,117 of CM026197.1, forward strand.
GTGTTTGTGATGCCTTTTTTTGTTGCTTTTTTTTAATTCATAAAACATGAAATATAACACTAACAACTACGACAACCACTAATAAACTTTGATGTGGACCTTTTGGCGTGTACAATCCAAAACATTCACAGACTTGACATGTTTCAAATCAAACCATATCACACAATGGACGAGCTGCCCTTACTGGGGCTGTGTAGGAACTATTGTTCAGAAAGTTCTCAGTAAAAGAAAGTGCAGAGTAATAAGTAATGCGGTGACAATTAAAAATAGGTAGTGCAGTTGTGATGGAACGGACTCACAGCATGTGAATATGACGATTCGTGCAGCAGTGCTTTGCAGAGCCCGTCCTTCCATCTTTACAGGGGTCCCACAAAGGGTGGTGGACCCACCCGATTTTCATCCACACTACGGTTCTTGAACAATAGTCAACATCTCTGTTTTATTATCATCAATACCACTCCTGTAGTAAGTTGTTATCAGCACATAACCTGATACCGTGGGTTTGTAAAACGTACACATTCAACAGAAAAAGGCGAACAGTGCTATTCATTTTTGAGCCATGACTCTGTCTCATGTCTGCTTGTTGATTGTAAATTATTCTCCTAACTTGCTGCTTTTGGTCTCAATAAACACACAGATACAAATATGAGGCTGTGTATCTGCTCTTTATGTTCTAAGAGTTTATCAGCTTGTGGCTCACTGCATCTGTCAGCTGTCTGGTGCATGGCAAGAGGTGCATTCCCAAACGCTTTTGAGTATTTCACTGAAAATAGCTGCCTTTTGGGGGTTTTTTTTACAGTGAAAATATCGATTTAAAAAAACTCTGAAGCATTCTTCTGACTAACTTCCAAGGAAAACTGTACTGTGCTCTAGAGGAAACTGCAAACTCTGAAAAATTGAAAGATGGCCCAAAGAAATAAGGTTGCAAACTGAAAAAACAAAGAAAAAAAAAAAGCTGAAGCGGATTCTACAAACAAGCCATCACGTTCTGTTCCTAAAGCAGTATTTCAATCACAAACAAGTTTCAGCTTTGTGGTCCTTCTTTGTTGTCTTTCATCGAAGAGTCGGGGGGCCTTTGAGAGTCATTACCAAAAGCACAGCGCTGGTGAACACGCATGTGCTCTGTGACACGGTACTGGCGAGAAAAAGTCATAGGGCAACAAGGGCATGGGAAGGGCCGTACACCAAGGTGGCTGCGCACATGTCTGTTCAGAGAGCCTCGCTGGCTAAAGGAACGATCGCATAGAGAGCACTGGAAAGGCTGGTGACATGACCTATCTGTTGCCATGCAGACGGAGAAGGTGGAGGATATACAAACAGACATGGTGGATGGTGCAGAGGCCTGCACAGAGTCTGCTGCAGCTGCAGTTGCAGATGAACACCCTGGCCAGGTGATGATCTTGTTCTCATCTTCATTAGAGCTGGAAACCTCCACGCCACCAGCCGGAGCTTCTGGTGTGTTGCAGTCTTTACCTACAGACTGGCTTTTTTCAGCATTAGTCTGTGCATTAGTCTCATCAAAACTCTCACTCCCAACACTATTCAGTTTTCTGATTATTTTCATTTCTGTCCTCAGCGCAGCTGGACCTTCACTGTTTTGTTCTCTGCCATGATGCCTGATCGAAGTCTCTGCTGTGTCCTTGTTCCTAATGTCGTTCTCCTCTATCTCCGATCTCCGCTTGCAGTGCACAAGCACGTCACCAGGTTGGGTGTTTGTACCAGCCTCATCACCCTCACTTGACTCATGCGAATGATGAGAGTGGCCAGACTGAGGGTATTTGTGATCAGAGCCTCGGTGTGACAAGTGCTTGCCCTCTTGCATGCCAGGATAATGAAGATGTCCTTGGTATGGTTGCCCAACAGGGGTAGTTGCAGTGTCAGACAACTTGTTGTCTACAGACGTTGTCAGGCTTAAGTGTTGTTCTTCGATCTTTTTAGGCTCTATACTTTTGCAGCATTCAAAGGCAGAGGGACTGCCAGTGACCTTATCCAAGCCTGATTCTGATGTGGTGCAAACTGGCCGACACAAATCCATAGTGTCTCCTTTGTGTTTTGTAGCCTTAAGTCTGCTGTTAGGATCATATTCGTACACAGCATCTTTCCTGCTTTTCTCACATCTGTACATGTTTGAATACCAATTACTCTCAGGTCCAGAGAGATCAGGGTGGCCGCCCTGTTTATCCATTTCAGTCAAACATCTGCTGAAGTAATTGTGTTCCTCTTTCGCTTCCATGTCAAGACACAACTCTTTACAGTAAGAGTTGCTTCCTGACTCTGAGTCCATGATAAGAAGTGGAGCTCCAGCTCTCCATTCTTGTGATTGCTTCTTTGTTGTAGCCGCCAAGGAGACATTGAGGCATTCAAAACAGTCCAAACGTTGATGTTTGGAGGGCGATTCATCAACGCCATCCTCATTCTTGTGTTTTAATCCTTTTTTACAGTCCTTGTATTGTGGAAAAAAATCCTCCCCAAGATGCTTTGTCTTACACTGAGATAAATCACAATAGGCGTGCTGATCATTATGGACTATATTGTAGGATAAACTCTTGCCCTTTTGTTTGTTATTGTTAATTATATACTGATCTGTGGTGCTGCTGTTGCAATGTTGTTCAGGCTCCGAATGAGTGTGCTTTTTATTATGTCTGGGCTCCTGATCCTGTGCGTTGTGTTGAACCTTGTGTTTAGTGATAATATCTTTAACAGTCTCGTCGTTGTCTGTGCTGGCCGAGCTTAAGACAGATGTTCTGCTGGAGCCGAACAAAGCAGGGACTTCAGCTTCTTCGGCCAGAGGAAGGGCAGTGGCTCTACTGCTGTGACAGATGACAGGCACTGCCCCACAACATGGCCGTGGTAATGAGGAAGAGAGTAAGGAGGAGTTTGTCCTATCGCCACACATCCTCGGTAGCCCTTCCTCCGTGTTCCTCTGGAAGACCTCTGGTTGTACACAGCCAGCTGGAGAAAAATGATCCTCATCTATGCGTTTGTTCCCTCCAGATATGTCAAGCATGTCAGCAGTGCCAGATTTACTGATCACTAAACCCTCTTGGGTTGGATATGTTCCTTGTCTGTAGTCCATAGCATTCAGGCCATCAGTGCCTTTAAGTGTACAGCAGGTATTTAAATCACGTAACGTCCTTGGCTCTGTCATACAACAGCTGTGTGGATCATTTTTACTAATACTTGTCTTTTCATTTTTAATTCTAGGATCTGTGTTGGGTGAATGCATCTGAGCTTCATGAAGTTGTCCCACACTGAAAGAATACTGCATACTTGTCTCTTCGTGTCTTCCAGAAGCATCAGTAATATGGGATGAAACAAGATTAGTGAATGGCTTCAAAGGTATCCAATAAGGATCATTGCTGTCTTTATTTGCTTGAACTTCAGTGCTAGTGAAAGCACTTGAATCATCTGCAGTGTCCACCTCAGTCTGAGGCCATGCTCCCTTCAGAGCCTCCTGCAGATCGTTCATCTGTAGGTGGCAAGCAGCAGTGAGCAGTCCATCGTACTCCTGCTGGTTGTGAATCCATGACAAAGTCCCAGAGTAAATGTAATCCAGAAGTGGTGCTAAAACGAAGTCAGTCAGACACGGATCCCGCAGTTCCACCAGAACACCAGTAGAGGACAGAATAGATGCCAAAACTGGACTACAGGCAGCCAGCAGACACCTGGAAGCAAATCATACTTGGGTTGTAACAATACCAGTAAAAACTGACCATTGTTTAAACACCACATCCTACCCGAGCCCACCTGAGTGCTGAACATGTCCACCACTATGTAACCACAGTGCACTTATCTTCTGACTGGTACTTTAAGCAGGATAATCCATTTCACAAATTCAAATAACCTCAAATTGGTTTACTGAATATGACAATATTGGCACTGTAGCCAGAAGACCCCCCCACCCCCACAGTCATGAATGCCTTTGGGATACGGTAGACTGGAAGATTTGCATCATGGATGTGCAGCAACTGTGTGATGCCATCATGTCAATTTGGACCTAAACTGACCTTAGAGGAATGTTTGCAGCACCTTGGTGAATCTATGCCACACAAAATAAGGGCGATTCAAAAGGCTTACTGAACCCAACCTGGCCATGGCAAAGCATACCTGATGAAGAGGTTGGTGACTGTTTATTCATCAACATTTTTAAAGATTTTGCCAACATAATCAGTATGGGGTCTATTTCTCCAAACAGAAGAAACCTGTTTCTGATCCTCACCTGTGTGCAGGGAACAGCTGACCTGAGCTCTCAACTTGTCTGAGCACACAGTCACAGAACCGAGCCTGTTGTCGCTGAAGGTTTAGATGTTTCAGCAGTGATGCTGCATGGTGGCCAACTTCCAGTGTACAGGGAGCCACCTGGAAAATAAGATTAAATAGAAAAAAATCAGAGATTTATAAACCAACAACAGGGTTTTTTTAAATGTATTTTGTGACAGACATGAAGCCAGTGTAAAGATCTAAGAACTGGAGTTACATGGTCCAGTCTCCTGGTCTTAGTGAGGACTCGGGCAGTGGTGTTCTGGACTAATTGAAACTGTTTGGTGGATGTTTTAGGGAGACCCGTAAGAACAGCGTTACAGTAGTCCAGGCTACTGAAGATAAAAGCGTGGACAAGTTTGTCTAAGTCCCACTGAGACGCCAGCCCTTTAATCCTCTATATGTTCGTTAGGTGATACTAGAGCGACTTCACTACTGTCCTAATGTGGCTGTTAAAATTCAGGTCTGGGTCCAGAACCACTCCAAGATTTCTGGCTTGGCTAAAAAGGTAATTAAAGCTAAAGTTAAGAGTGAAATCGACCTTCCAAATTAATTAAACTGTCAGTTTTTCCAAATATTGAAATGCTTAAATACCAGATTCAGTCCGAACAAGTAGTGGAGTCAGATTTGTACTGGAACAAGCTTGGATCTTGTTCCAGTATAGTAAAGAATCCAAGATGATCCAAGCGACTGCTACCTTTGCTGTCCCCAAACGCATTTAGGATAGAGACCCTCTGTGGTCTGATGAAGCAAAATGTGACATTTCTTTTGTAAATTAAGCCTCTGATGGATAGAATTAAAGTAGGTCTAGGAAATGAAAGAGTAAATTACTAAATCTGGACATTGATTTTTTTTTGTTTTGTTTTCACAAGAGAATCTGTTTACTCCAGCAAAGAAAGCATGATCTGCATGTATCCCAGCCAACAAGGTCCTTTTGTAAAAAACATTTAGATGTAAAACTGGTCTGTCTGCAGTCTAGACCGGCTGGCAAGTGAAAACATTTAGAACAATATGAAAACACACACACACACAATAAAGGAGGGTCTGAACTGCTGAGCACCTGTAACTATAAATGAAGCAAGAATACAGAACTTTCTTTGTCAATACAAATAACAAAAAAGATCTCAGCATTCCCAAACATCAACACAATACCAAAAGAAGTGGTGATCCAACACAGCTGGTCTCACTATTGTCTTTAACATCCACGTGGCATCAAAGTCAATGTAACCATTCATAAAATTTTTCTGTAAACTTTTACATTTGGTATCTTATCTTGGTACTGCTTTAGTAAGAGGTTAATGTGGTTTATTTACACTTTACTCAGCATCCCAGCTTTCAGGAAGCTGATAATATTCCCTCACTTCTGCCAAATTATGCAGCAAAGTGCAAGTACACAGTTCTCTTTTGTATACTACATATTTTCAAACCATTTGGACACATTAATTTACGGTTGTCTAAAACTACTCTGTATTTAGAAGCAGGCTTTCAGGATGAAACTGCTGAGATAAGCTGAGATCCATTTAAAACAGAAATAAAACTATTACTCCTGTGATGAACGGTAACTTCATTAACTTTTACATGTAAGCAAAGAACAAGAGGATTTCAGGCTGCCTGAACATGTGCATCAATAAGAAATGAATAAAGTCTTACCTCCATAGTATACAAGGTGAGGAACAGCAGAACCCTGTGTCTTGCTGTGAGTTAAATGACGGAAAGAAGGATATATAGTCCCAGTTTGCTATCTGTGTGCACCGTCTCATTCGGAAAACAATCACACGCTTTTCATATTGGGAGCAAGGCATTACGTAGTAGGTCAGGTGCTTATAAGGAGGGTTGGCCCCTGACGTCAGACTCTCCATGGCCTGTTATGGAGGAGGATGACACCAGCATGCAGAGAACCAACGAGAGACCACAGAACTGCAGCAAGCAGAGATGCTTCCCTGCTGAGACTGCAGGAAGACTGCCTCAGGCAGGTGGTTTTTCTGAACGAGTCTAACGCGTAGTGGCTCGGGCTTGTCATTACTTCTTAATACACAATTATTAAACTTGTCACCATGTCATGTCAACATGTCCACATGGGATTACATCCAAACGGGTCAATTACAGTACAGCCTGTGTTCTACAGTGTTGTTATCGCAACATTTCTTAGTGTAATCTCTCAGTTCTGAGCCTCGTCTACAGTCCTCTGCAACATAGTTGAAGCAAAGCCTTTGTTGTTGGCGCTGAAGAAGAGGGGAGTGTTGCCACGTGTCAAAATGTCTATCTGTTTTACTTCTACAGAAGGAAGCTTCTCCAGTGTCAGGAGCTGACGTTTTGTTGACAACTCCATAATAAGCCATTTCTCCACCCTGCTAACCACGTGCTTGTCACGCCTTTTAATCTCCGCAGCGCTCTAATGTTACAGCCACACCTCTTGTTATCCATGTGCTGGTGGCACATTTTCCCCTCACAACTGTGCAATGGAAATACTACTGCTGTGCACTGCATTGAACTGTGACACACTTAAAAGGAGTCTTGTGGTGCTGATGAATCGCTTGCCACATAACACAATTTTATCGCAAATAGAAATGTGTCTTAAGAGTGCTAAATTTGTCATGTACAGTGAATTAATTACTCTTCAAACATCTTATTAGATACAATCAAATTCAGTTGTATTTTATTATTCTTTTCCCCCAGAGATAGTGTACGTTTAAATACTGGTAGTTTGTCCAACACCGCTCCTGCAGCATGTTACACGGCTGGGTCCAGAAGAATTTGGACAATGACAGTTTATTTTATGATTTTCCCTTATACAATACCATAATGGTATTGAAATAATAATAGTTTTAAAATTATATATATATATGCGTGATCAAAGTATACATTATCAGCTACAGCTAAAGGAGCTTCTCAAAAAAACAAACAAAAAAAACAAAGCATTTCCCATCTAGGCAATACAGCCATTTCAAGCAAAGTGCCTCTTTTCAGGGGTTGTGAAGTGACTGAAAAGAAGTTCATTGGTCAGGTTTGGGCCATTTCCTTGCTACTTTTGGAGCAGAAAGGGTCTTGAGCCGATCTCAGGTAATCGTAGCCATATGGCAGCTATCTGATTACAGCTACCAACGCGACCTCCAGGGAGATCTTAGTACAAGTGAAGGAGGTCGTCGTTAGTCTGAAAAAAACAACATCGATTGAGAGAGAGAAAAATGTGGCAGCAGTCTGGTACAATCCTAAAATGAAAGAAAGCACTGATGAGCTCAACAACAACATCAAAAGGCCTGGAAGACCATAGAAAGCAACTGCAGTGAATGAATCCTTTCCTTGTTGAAGGAAAATCCCTTCACATCATCAACCGTAGTCACAAATACTCTGGAGAAGGTCGGTCATTATCCATACTACAATGCATACCACATCAGGTGTTCAACATGGTGGAGGCCGTGTCATGGTAAAGGTGCATGGCTGCTCACTGGTGTTTATTGATGCTCACATTTAACTAAATGCTAAAAAAAACTCATCAGAGAGCTTCACAGTGCAGATGGACAATGGCCCTAAACATTACATCGAGCAGGTGTTTTTATCCCAAGTGACTTACAGTTGAACAACTGAACATTTGTTTGGACCTTCACAAGCACAAGGAGGACATGCAAACTCCACAGATTAGGACTCTTGGTGGGAAATAAACCAGGACCCTTCTTGCTGTGAGGCAGCAGTACTAACCACTATGACTGAAGGCAGAAAGGCTCACAAGCAAGTAGCTGCTGAAGGTCTCTGCAGTGAAGACCTGGCAGAGCTTCTCCAGGGAGGACAAAAGTCTACACTTTGATCACATATTGATTGCTTTATTTCAAATACATAATAGTGGTACAGAAAGGCAAAATCATGAAAACTTGTCTTTGTCTATACTTGAAAGACTAAATGTAACGTTAACATTTACAACTCTAGAGCCACTATTCTCCGCTGTTTCCATACCCAAACAGATTCCTGGCATCAAATTAAACCCCGTCAAACTCATCAGTTAGAATATCTTATATTTCTTTTCTTCACTAGTTAAAGTTAAATGTGCGATTTAAGTGATTTCAAAATCACTGCTTTAATGGTTCAAATAATGTCCCAACTTTCTTGGAAACAAAGCTGTCAGTGACAATAACTTGCTTCATAAGAATTATTTGAATTATGCTACAATTTATGACAATGTATAACAGTGTAAAATAAAAAGAATACAAATACTGCAGAATGTAATTAAACTATACTTATATTAGTAATGAAATGCAAATTCAAGAAAAGATCAAGCAAGTTTAAATTAGAATTTATACAATAAAGTTTGATGGTTTTATTCATTATAAGTAGTGGGAGAAGAGTCAGTCTTGTTATAAGGGGAGTCACCCAGCAGCGAACAGCATGATGGACCAAAGCCAGTTCACCATGTGTACTTCCAACTTTAGGGCATCACCAGCCAACAGGTCTCTTCAGAGCCAAGACATACTCCAAGCCTGTATAATATTGGCTGAGACCATTGACAAATGCCTCCAGACAGTCAGTAAGGTCTTAAATACTCTTCTATATTTAACCGGAAGCCAGTGGGGCGATTAAAGACCTGGAGCTATGTAGTCTCTCTCAGAACACCACATGTAAGCTGGAAGCAGAGACCCAGAGTGTTTCCATTCAGTGAGGCTGCGGTGACATAACTCACGTACGCGACTGCACCAGTTGCACGCTGAAATCACATAGCACAAGCGATACTGCACATAATCTGGGTTTAACTATATAACTAGATAACTGCGGGATTTTTCCCAGGAGCTAAAATCATCTCTTTGCTTTTGGTCAGGTTGGTGTTTAAGGGAAGACTTGCACTCTAAGAAGGTTAACCTGCAATCATGTCACAGGATAACGGAGTCAATAAAAAACTGATTTTATGAAGCCTTGGTACACAAAACAAAACAGCAGTAACAAACTAAAGCCCTTAAATGATCCACCACATTATAATTCAATTCAATTCCATTTTATTTATATAGAATCTATTACAACACAAGTTGTCTCTAGGCGCTTTCCAGAGACCCAGAACATGACCCCTTAGCAATTATTACATAAACAACGGCAGGTAAAAAAATCCCCTAGTGGGAGAAAAACCTTAAACCAAACAGTGGCAGGAAAAAAACTCCCCTTTAAGAAGGAAGAAACCTCGATCATAAGGGGGGACCCTCCTGGCGAAGGCCAGCCGGGTAGAACAGGAAATAAGATACACATGTGTGAATTAGTTTTTCAGCATCACTCTGGAAGAGGATGCTCCTAACCATTGCAATATTACGGTGATGGAAAGATGTTGTCTTACAAACCTGATTAATTCAAGTTTAAATAACAAATCCTGATCAGAAATGGAGGCCTGGAGTACTGGAGGCCATCGCAGCATCGTCTAATCCATTCCTAAAATGTTTGGGACCATAAACACCAACCTCTGTTTTATCAGAATTTAGGAGCAAAAAATGAGTGGACATCCAGTCCTTGATGTCCTTAAGACACATCTGAAGTTTGTCTAATGGTTCTGTTTCATCTGGCTTCATAGACAGATACAGCTGTGTATCATCAGCATAACAATGAAAATTAATGCCGTGGTTCCGGATAATACTTCCCAAGGGCTGCATGTATAAACTGAATAAGATTGGGCCTAGCACTGAACCCTGCGGGACACCATATCAGACCCTCGTCTGTACTGAAGAAACCTCATGATCATGAACAAACTGGAATCTATCAGACAGATATGATTTAAACCAACCTAGAGCTGTCCCTTTAATCCCAACAACATACTCTAGCCTCTGCAGTAAAATGCTGTGATCTATTGTATCAAAAGCAGCGCTGAGGTCCAGCAGAACCAGTATAGACACTAATCCATCATCTGAGGCCGTAAGAACATCAGTCATGACTCGAAGCAGTGCTGTTTCTGTGCTATGTTTCTGAACCCTGACTTAAAAAAACTTCCAATAGATCATTTCTATACAATTGGTCACACAGCTGTTTGCAACTACCTTTTCCAGAATACTAGATAAATGAAAGGTTGGAAATCGGTCTATAATTAGCTAAAATGTCTGGGTCAAGAGAGGGTTTTTTAAGTAAGGGTTTGATTACTGCGACTTTAAAAGCCTGTGGCACATATCCCAAAAGTAGGGACAAGTTGATCTGTTCCAGTATTCTCGCACCAATAAGAGAGAAAACATTTTTAAGTAGTCGAGTAGGGATTGGGTCTAACAGACACGTGGATGATTTAGATCCATTGACGACTGAGGTCAGCTCAGAGAGGTCAACAGGAACCAAACATTCTAGAGTCAGGTCAGAGCATAAGGGAGTCGCTGAAGCTGAAGAAAAAAAGGACAAACAAAACATTTCTCAGTAAGAACACAAACTTGTTTCAAGAAAATTAGAAGACTATTTTATACTTTTTGCTAATTTTAAGAAGTCTAGTCAAGGAAAATTTCTTTAGCCATGGACAAAGAATTTTTTTGCTTAAAATAAGACAATTTTGACTCGATTCATAGAACATTATGCTTATTTCTAGAGGGGCTCTTTTTGCAGCGTAACCGCCAACATAGTGGACCATTATCAATGTTATAACTGATCGCCAATCTTTCCGCCAGAATATGAGGCGAAACACAATAAAAAACTAAGTCATGTACACAGTCATGTACATGTTCAAGGATCAAGAGCTAACGGGATCATCCACGCGCTTACATGACCTGCGGGAAAAATTAAGTGGGTCCACGGATCTGCGTGAACTACACATTCAAGACAGCTTCCTGCTAAATTTACAGGAAAACGGTAATGAACCTCGTCACTGAGATCCATCACTGATAACAAAAGTTCAGTTGTTCACTCGTCAATTTTATAGCACGAAATCAAAAGCAAGTAGAGCATCAAAGTTGGTAGTTTTCATCCTTTCAGCTACAATGGTCTGCACCAGTCGACAGTAGACGCTTCGGTCCGAACAAAACCAGCTCACACGCGTTCAGTCACGCCGTTCCCACCTGACCACATTCCAGCCCTGTTTCTGCAACACATACAGTACAAGGCTCCAGCTGTGTACTGGCTGTCCACTTTCCATTTTTACACACGTTGGTAACATCATCTTGTGCTCCATGTCTTTTGCTCACTCATCCAGAACATGGTCATGAAAGCTGCTATTCTTAGCTCTTTTGGTATGACATTGTCCCCCCCCCACCCTCCCCACCCTCCTCATGCATAAGTGACCCTGCAAAAACACGCACAGAGTGGCACGAGAACAGTAAGTCTGTTGAGGGCTGCCGCTGCCAAAAGCAGTGCCAGGGAGCAGAATGTTTCATATTAGACTGGTACATTCAGCAGTGACAGAGTGTCTCGTTAAGTGTTGAGATGTGATGCACGCAGGAAGTGCAACGCGTCCAGTTTTGTTCCGGCTGGAGACCTTTGCTCCATATTTCACCCCTTACTCCAAGTCAGTTATGCAGTTTGGGTGTAATATAGTAAAAAATGATCAGGAATATGAAATCTGCAGTTTCCCAGGTCGCTGCAGCAACAGTTAAACCACCTAATTATACATAAACTAGTAAACTAGTAAAGACAATTTGTACACAACTGATTGATTACAATTAGAAGTGTCAAAAGTTAGGTTCTAGCTGACGCATATTTACAAATGAAATACAGAACTGAAAATAAAAAATGTTACTTACAGAATGTGTATATATATATTGTTGCCACATTGTGGCACGACAGAGAGGCATCAGAAACACCATTTGAAGAAAAAAAAAAACTAAATAAATAAAAACAGTGATGAGACTTAATGCCTACTTCATTATGGAATAATTTTCCAGAACATGCTGTTAAGGGAAAAAAAATCATGAAAAACCATGTTTAGTTTTTTCCTCAAATTTAAACCTTTACTTCCATAATGTGTCCTCTTTCAGAAGTTAAAATAAAACAACCAAAATACAGACTTAGCTGTTTATCCTACAAGACTTTGTTTAATGAACAGTCATGAAAATGTGCAATTTTTCAATTACATGATTCACATGACAATTAAATGCAGGTTCATTTTATTTGAAATTACTTCTTTTTTTTTTTAATAATTGCGCTTAAATATTTATGCATTAAAAAGATTTGATTTTCATCTCATACTGCAAACCAGAATTTAATTAAATGTCACTTACTTTTTTTCATAGTCATATCCATTATATTTACTTAAAACAATTTAAAAAGGCTGTTTGGTTAATTTATAAATAATTCTGTTGTAATAAACATGGTGTGTGTGTACACACACACACACACACACACACACACACACACACACACACACACACACACACACACACACACACACATACACATGTTTGTATAAAGGTTTTCCTTCTTTTTTTCCATTAATAGAGTAATGCGAAAATTCAACATTGCATTTGTAAAAACAACAGACCCGTATCTCATAATCTAGAACATTAAACTCAGCTTTCTCAACATTCTGTGATGGAAAGATTTTGACAATTGCTGCATATTTAAGAATATCTCTTGTTTAACAAACATTTACCATTAAAACATTTCATTTTAAAAGCACAGTCATTAAGTATTAGTCAACACATTTAACTTCTCTCTCACAAGGTGTCAGAACTGAGCTTCAGTTTACAAGATTAAAAAAATATTCAACTAAGTTAATCCTACTCTTTATTAAAATATCAGCGTGCAAAGTGCGTAAAAAAGGTCAAAAGACCTCTCCTGTTTTTGGTGTTTGTCATAAATATTCACGGCCTTGAACAGAGTGCAGCACCAGTGCTGCCAGCAGCCACTGCGCCCCGTCCAAATATACATTTGGTTCTTAATTTAATGTGAAACAGTTGCTCTCAGAACGAGTCAGAGAAAAGATCTCTAGACCAATCACATGTCTGGTTCTCATCAGCGAGGTGGGAACCATAAGATCTACCAAGACTCCCTTCCGTAACCACGTCTCTGCCAGTATTTCCTGTCCACGCCAGACTTTGGTGTGATAACGTGAGCGGCCTTTGACGATCCACTCCATCTCCCTGACACGTGTTCCACGAGGAACCCGACTCACTGCCGGCGATATCAGTCTGCTGCTTTTCCCTGAGCGCCAGAGGAGTAGGGGCAACAGCTGCTTCGTCGTCCTCCTGATCAACCGTGGCATCACTGACTCCCGAGTCCCATTTACAGAGCGTTCTTCTTGTTGACGCCAGGTCCAGGGTTCTTCGCTGCAGCCTCAGGCCACGCTCAACCTGAAAGTGGGTTTTCCTGAGCCCCCTGTCTGAAGTAGCTTGGTTTCCACATCTGTTGGGTTTCAGACTCCGTGTTAGGTTTTCTTTCCTAGACTCAACTGTCAAGTTTCCGTGCGAGGAGGCAGGTGACTGTGTCACAACACCTACTTTCACAATCGGGGTGGACTGAGAAGGAGGGACAAAGTCGAAATCTGGTGCTTCTTGTGGAATTAAACTGCTTCTGTTATTGCATAGTTTTCTCTTTAGATTTGGTTTAAAAGGTGTTAAATAAGTGACATCTGCATGCTCGTTCCTCACATGCTGCCTGTCAGTCTTAGAAAAAGGTGAGCAGGCTTCTGCCGTTGTCCTTGGCGTTTCTGTGGGTGCGTTGAACATTTCTGTGTTATTATTCATGGGTGAGTTGGTAAATAAGTCAGCAGAGCAGTCATACATGTCCTCTCCAAGCTGCTCCTCGTTGTTTTCAAAGGACAGATTAACTTTGTCATCGTCTTGACTGAATTCACAGGAATAAATATGTTTGGCTTCACTCCTCCTCGTGGATTTAAAACGACTGTCACATGCTCGATTAAATAAATCCCGGCTACTATCTCCATCTGGTGCAAGTGCATTAGTAACGTCCAGTAACATTGCCGAATGGCTTGAATTTGTCTGCGGGTCCGTCTGACAAGCAGAAGTGGATTCAGCCGCAACGTTTGTGACTTCCAAGAAAGATCCTGATGTTTGTCTTTGAGACTGTTCATTTAGATTCGGTTTCGTTTCACCAACAACATCAAAATCACACAAAAATTCTGCAAGACTCTCAGAAAAAGGCATATCCTCCCAAGCCAATGAGCTGGACAAAAATGTTCTTGTGTGCTGCTCAGAGGAAAGCTTGTTGGGTTTGTGGCTGTATCTTCTGCCATCAGGTTCGGTGGGACCAAACCAGGTGTTCACACCGAGACTGTTTCCAATCAGCTTGTCAGTAGAAGAGTTTGGACATCGGTCAAATGATGGACTGTTGGGAAAACTGGGCTCAAACGAGAGAACAGAAGTTCTCTCTTCTATTACTTTCTGGTTATCCGTGCAGCCTCTCCGTGCAGATCCAGGTGTTGCGCTGATGTCGGTGTGTCTGCTGCTCTCACGTTCACTATCCGGAGTTCTGCATCCTCCCTCCGTCTCTGCTGATGAAGTCACTAGTCCGAGGGATTGCTCCCAGGGAGGGGTGTGAGTGAGGCTGCAGTCCTGGTGTTCTGGTAATCTACGGTGCAAATAAAATAAATCTCGGTCAAGTCACAGAAGTGAACAAATCGCCAACACTACTGCTTACATCATTGTAATACAGCCACAGAATGTTGTTGATTTCAATTTTGTTTATTTTTTCATTTTCGTTCTCATCTAATTATGTTCTAGCATCTAGTTTCTAGAAAATCACCAGACAGAAAGCACCTCTGTATTCCTTCATTTCCTCACCTCAGCAGTGATTGGGAAAGTGGACTCCAGCCACACCGAGTGGAAGTGCTGAAGCTGCTGGTTGGGGAATGATCAGGACTGTGTAGCAGGGTTGTCGCAGGAAGTCTGGAGATTCTGCTGGGATCATATTCTGAAGCCTTCTGAAGGAGCATCTGATAATAAGCCACCACTGTGCAGCCCGTCAGGCCCCTGGCTGTCGGAAGAATCATTTGACTGGCAACGAACTGCTCGGTAGTCCGTCTGCCGTTTGAAACAGGACACGGAAACAAAGGTCCGGTTCCCGATCCACTTAACTGAAGGACACAGATGGAAACAGAAAGAGTTCAATTAAAAATCAAAGATGCTTTACTAACCCCTGGAGGGAAATGAATGTATGAAATATAATTGCTTTAATGTCTTTGTGAAAGTCTTGCTGGTTAGCTCTGCCGCCTCACAGTGAGCAGCTCCCTGGTACATCAGCCAGAGTTTGAATGAATTTATTCAAAAATGCACAGCAGATACGTTTGTTGGTGTGAAAAAATATATTTGTTATTTCATTATTCATTTATGAGTCCAAAAAAGAAAATATTTTTGTACATTTTTAACCTACCTAATGAGACTAATCCAGCGTACTGGAGAGGAGAATCCGGCCAATAGTTGAACCTGGGATTCAGGAGGAACAGTGCAGTTTTCGTCCTGGTCCTGAAACACTGGACCAGCTCTACACCCTCTCCAGGGTGCTGGAGGGTTTATGGCCCAACCAGTCTACATGTGCTTTGTGGATCTGGAGAAGGCATTCGACCGTGTCTCTCATAGTATTCTGTAGGGGGTGCCCCGTGAGTATGGGGTCCGGGGCCCTCTGCTAAGGGCTGTTCAGACTCTACAACCGGAGCAGGAGCTTGGTTCTCATTGCGGCAGCAAGTCAGACCTGTTCCCAGTGCATGTTGGGCTCCAGCAGGGCTGCCTTTTGTCACCGGTTCTGTTCATAATTTTTATGGACAGAATTTCTAGGCGTAGCCAGGGACCGGAGGGGGTCCAGTTTGGGAACCACGGGATTTCATTTCTGCTTTTTGCAGATGATGTTTCTTGTTGGCTTCATCAGGCCAGGACCTTCAGCATGTGCTGGGACGAAGTGTCAAACAGCTGGGATGAGAATCAGCACCTCCAAATCCTAGGCCATTGTTCTCAACTGGAAAAAGGTTGTCTGCCCTCGCCGGGTAGGTGGAGACATCTTGCCTCAAGTGGAGGAGTAAGTATCTCGTGGTCTTGTTCAAGAGTGAGGGAAAGATGGAGCGGGAGATTGACAGACACATGCAGCGTCCGCTGTCATGTGGTCGGTGTACCGGGCTGTCATGGTGAACAAGGAGCTGAGTCACAAGGCGAAGCTCTCAATTTACCAGTCATTCTACGCTCCCACCCTCACCTATGGCTATGAACTTTGGGTAATGACCAAAAGGACAAGATCACGGATACAAGCGGCTGAAATGAGTTTCCTCCGCAGTGTGGCTGGGTGCTCCCTTACAGATAGGGTGAGAAGCTCAGTCACTCAGGAAGAGCTCAGGTTAGAGCCGCTGCACCTTCACATTGAGAGGAGTCAGCTGAGGTGGCTTGGGCATCTGTATCGGATGTCCCCTGGACGCCTCCCTAAAAATGTGTTCCAGGGATGTCCCACAGGGAGGAGGCCCCGGGGAAGACCCAGAACACATTAGAGAGACTATGTCTCTCGGCTGGCCTGGGGATGCCTCGGAATTCCCAGAAGAGCTGGAGGAAGTGTCTGGGGTGAGGGAGGTCTGGGCATCTCTGCCTAAACTGCAGCCCCCTGGGTAAGCGGATGAAAATGGATGGTCGGGTGTATACTAATCTACTATAATAAGAACGATTAACACTCATCAGTCTAGACATCTCTCAGCTGCTACATGCCCAAAGATTATGCCATGATTAGAGTCAACCTGAATCTGCAAAAGCAACATTATTAAGAAGACTGTGTCAAAATTCCTCCACAGTGATGTGACAGGCTTAAAATGTCATACAGAAAAGTACTTCACGGCACTGCTGGTAAATGAGCTTCTACAAGCTACTTGGTTTTTTCACACACTCAGTGAACGACCAGAACTGTTTTCTCCTTGGCGGTGGGATGATCCATGACCCAGTTAACAGTGATTTCAAGTACATACCATCCTTATCCATGTTTCAACTTTGTCAACAGTCATTCACAAGTTCATTACCTTTATGCCAAAGATGAAATGCCTGCCGATGAAACAGTCCTCGACAGCCTTCACCAATAACTTAGATCTTAACAGTTGTTCAGCGGGTTGGTCTGAGTCCACTAACCTACAATACAACAGATAACAAATATTACCTTTGTTATTAGACAGATTAATCACAAGCTGGTTTCAAAATGTGCCATATGTTTTCTACTCAAGTCAGGTTAAAACGTTAATACTGTTTAATACTGGTAATACTGTAAAACAACAAATACTAGATAACGTGCTTGCGTTGACTGCATAATTCATCAAAAATGCATCATCATCGCAATATCAACATATAATATCAATATCACAAAAACAAAGAAAATAGCTTAATAAATGGAGATCTATTATATTAAAGACATTGAAGACAGTCTAGAGACAGATAGGACTCCACATGTTTAAGTATATATACCATTAACCACCATCAACTTTGCATATTTGTCTACTCCTTCTTCCTACTTCCTAATAAACCCATATAATAAACAATGCACTGGCCTAAAGTGGTAAATATATCATAACTACTTCAAGCTTCACTGAATCTTGTGGAAAAATAGCCGGAGTGCAACTTAGTGACTTGGGGGCTTTAGACAGGTGTGAAACACGATAATTATCTCTTGTTTCTTTAATTTGCACTTTGTGTTTAAAATGTATTTATTGTGTAGCACCGAGGGTTTGAGAGTAACGTAATTTCGATTCTCTGTATGTATCTCACATGTAGTAGAATTGACAATAAACTTGACTCTGACAAACCCACGTTGTTTATAAAGAGAGACGTATATTTGCTGGACTCACCTCTGTAATCCACTTGCATGAATGCCAAAGAATTGGTTCAAGCTGTTTCCAAAGACGGTCACCCCAAATATGGACGTGTCTCGGATTACCTTCAGCGAGATCCGGTACCTATAACCTACCTGGTCCCTGACACACCGGTATCCGCACCTGGAGCATGTGAACCTGGGGGGGGGGCGACACGCACACAGGTCCGAGTTAGAGGGAGGGATTTCGCTCGAAGTTAAAACAAACGGGTCCTCGTTTCGGTTGGTTCCTTCGGTCGTTACCTCTTCTTGTCCCGTTCTCCGGCGTCGATCCTTGACAAACAGTCCTGACAGGAAGGATAAAACACACAGGTGTCCTGCAGGGACGCCACAGCGGCGTCCACCAGAGCCCGTCTGGCGGACATCCTCTCGACCAAAACCTCCGCTGAGCCACAGACAACTGCCGCTAGCAGGCCGACATTTACCTCGCCGAAACGCCTCAGGGCACATTAGTTAAAATAAAATTCAATAAAATAAAAGGAAACACGAGTGTGTACGTTGACTTTTGCACCGGAGCGCAACGCGCTGCCAGAAGTCTGGCGGTTGTAAACACAGACAACGGTCAGGAACTACTTCTTCTTCCCCGTGTTTGACGTTACACACTGCTGATGACTCAATTGACGTTACCGCCGCCTTGTGGACGCCTCTTTGAAAACGTGTCTGGATTTTCACCATTTACTGATTATTTTTGACTCAAAACTTAGAATTGTAAGAACTACAAAGAAAATGAGGAATTTGACTTTGTAATCTCAACTATACCGGGACATATATAAAAACAGGCATTCATGTGTCCTCTCACTCCTACGACCAATTGAGAATCACAAATTAACTTTAACACAGGGACAGTCCACACAGACAGTCAAGCAGGGCACCTTCTTCCTGTGAGGTAACAGTGCTAACCAGCAAGATATTTTAAGAAGACACTAAAGAAAATGAAATACAGCAAATAAAATAATGTTGTGTAATCAACTCACATAAAATTATCATTCAAAAACTGTTGCTTTTTCTATTATTTTTCTAAATCAACTTTTTAACTTCAGGGATCTCCAGTGATTAACCTGTTTGTAAGATTATCCGCTCTAAAGGAAGAAAGATGTACTTTTCTCTGTGTTTTTTCAATAAATAACAGGAAAAAACTGATCTTGCTCTACTATATGCAGAACAACATCACTAAAACCGTTTCCCTCCTTGACACAACAAAGTATCTTTACATAATCCTGATGTATTAAACAGTCATCCAGTGTATTTTAAATACATATCATTTGTTTTAACTGTGAGAAGAAGAGTCTGTGAGAGGTGCAGAGTTTTAGTAAGTCTGTGAGACTCAATGGACGAACTGATAAAACGAGTAGGAGTGACAACCAGATCCGGTGTGCAGCTGACACATCCATAGACCAGGCAGTAGGTCCGCTGAAGCGATGTAACCGCTTGGGAAACCCATCCGCCTGCGATCTGTATATGACACCCTTCCTACTCCATTGCATCTACACATGTGTGAGTTTAGAGAAGATCCAAACTGCAACTCCTTTGGTGAAACAGGGACCCCAGAGGACATACTGTCAGGGTGTCCAGCGGCCGTAGCCCAAGGACGGTACAGGTGGCGCCATGACAAAGTGCTCCTGTTTCTTGCTGAAACACTAGAGTGGGAGTGGTGCAAAAATAGAAAAAAGACCCTTGGAGTCAAAGAAGGCGGTCACCTTTTTTATGGGGGAAGAAGGGCCATTCTCAACCCTGAGATCGAAATCAAGCCTTCTACAACAAACCAAGATGTCTGTGGCAATAATCACATAGATCAAAGTGGTCAGTGTCAACTCATTTTAAGATAATCCTTACGTCACAATCTTTTTACATGCTTTTGCATACATTTAATTTCATTTATTGATTCATTCCAGACACGTCAAGACCATTGTATGGAGCATAAAAATATTAACACTAGTATGAATCTATGTATCCATCTATCACACATAAATTGAACATATAGAATCCCTTGTAAATAAATCTATATAAATACATGAATCTGTTCTACATGAATGTACACAAAATAAATAAATCTACCCAGTGTGCACACACCTATCTATATAAACATACCTGTATACACGCAGATACATAACAACACGCATAACACATATATCCTGTTAAACAGGTCTGAAAAGGAGCCGGAAGAAGTAAAACTTATTTAATCCTACCCTTTCTCCAATATTCCAAAATTACACTTCATTTTCATCCGGTTGTCTGAGTCTCATAAATTTATGAAGATAAAACATATATACAATTATAGTAATTCAGAATTTTTCATATCATTTTAATGCTAAATTTTAAGAGTTTTAAATTCACATCCAGATAGACATTCAACACAGAAAGACCAGGAAAAAATGAAGGAGATCCAACTACCTCCCAGTGCACCGTGACTTATCCACATACTCACCCACTGAAAAATAATCAGTCATGCTCATATGTACAATGTTACTTACAGTGTTAGAGACCCCTGTTCAGGTTCACCTCAGATCATCATCCCTGTACATGTTGAAAATCATCAGTCTAAGCCTTCTTTTAAACAAACTCACGCTTGGACATTGCTTCATTAACTCCGTCTACATGTACAGCCTCTACCAACTTTTAACTCACTGTAACATTGTAAATGAGTTCATGTAAGCTTTAACATCTTACCAGGCTGTTTTCAGGTTTCTGCTGTCATATGACACGTGTCCCCTGTACAGGGGGCTCAAGACTCCACAACTGAGCCTTTGTACCTATGGCATAAGAAAAAAAAAAGACCAACAACTCAAGTCCAGGACATGGAAAACATCTATAACAAAGAAATGTTTCAGCATACACAGTAATCGCTACGTTTCATTACAAAAATGGTCTGATGATCAGAAAACCGTGTCTCAACTAGTCTCAGCAGGTCGCCGTCATGCTCAGTTTACAGTTTCCATTATGTGTTCCTGACTCACTTCCTCACTTCCTTATGCTAAGATCTTCTGAGAAAGAAAGGGATTTACAAGAATTCAAGAAATACAGTAAAACAAACTACAAAAGATTAGGTGAAATTTTCATGTAACCATGCCTGAGTAATAACACTCACTCGCAACTGATTAGGGTTCCTGTAAACATAATTTCTTTTAATGAAATTCAGAAACACAGACAGCATGTTAGGCTGCTCCTCTGTAAATGCATAGCAAATGTAAAATAACAAACTAACACTTGTCCCACAGTATGAAGACAAGACATGTTTATTTATGTAGCACAATTCAACAAGAGGACAAAGATCACAGACGGTGCGACGTGAAAGACCAGCATGGAGTAGGACATTGAAAGAGCAGAAAATAGAAGGCAAGCCAGTGATGGGTGCAGTTAGGTGACTGCATGATGTGTTGTAGGGTATGTGAATGAGTGTGTAAGGGAACGAAACCTGCAAACGCATCATGGGCACGCCCAGCCAGTGAATAGCCACCACACCACTCCCTACAGAAAGCCCCCCCCCCGGCCAATGCACCTGATCCACTAGCCGAGGCATATCCAGGACCCCCAAAACCCCCAAAAAGTCCATGCCACAGGGCCAGTCCCAAATACCAGGGACACACACCAGACATCCCAGGCACCCGGAGGGCCCCACAGGTCCTGCTCAGCAGTGGACGGGCCAAAACGCCCCCTGACCCGCCCTGTGAGCCCCCTCCATCACAACTGACTTAAGCAATTTTTTACAATGATTTTTTTTTCTTTTTTCTCTTTTGTATGTAAATTCATGTGTGCCTTGGGTGCATTAAAAAACAGAAGGTGGGACATGCACGGTGGACATTCCCTGCATGCCTCAACCGTTTGTATAACTAAAATGTATGTTTTGTTAACATTTTTTTTCTTTCCCCTCTTCCCCATGTTAATTTCTTTGCTTATATAAGTCTTGTGAGTTAGTGCATTAAAAAGAACATAGGACATACAGGGGTGAACATCCCAGCATGCCCAAACTTTCCATGTTAGTGTAAATAATTTGGTGTGCACATATGGGCAGGAGGATGAAGGAAGGAGGCAAGTCAGGGTTAGGGGGCCCATCCTGCGTAGCCAGCCCGGGGTGGCCACAGGAGCCAGGTCACCAGCATGCGTCCATACCACCAGGGCATTTCCAGGGTATCTTGGAATGAAAATGTAAATAACTGTCCATTCTTGTAGCCTCTATCCATTTCATACATTTTTATTGATTCATTCCAGACATGTCAAAACCATTGTATAAGGCATAACAACATTAACACTAGTATTAATCTATAAATAAATAAATATACATATACATATATACACATGCAAACACAATTATTTGTACATATAGAACCCCTTGTAAATAAATCTATATAAATAAATGAATCTGTTATCGATTTGTGTACACAAAATAAACAAATCTACTTTTCATTTGCAATTGTTTTAGAAAAAGAGAAGAGGTAAACAAAAAGTTTTATTTTTCAAATTACATGAGCTGCAATGTTTTTATTTATATAGTTTGTCTATTTTTTGACTCAGAATTTCATCACAATGTGATAAATAAAACGTTTAACTGCTTTTATCTTGTAAAATGAACACAAAGGTAAGGATTTTGTGTCGAATGTAGCACAACAAGGTGAAATAAAGGATTGATTAATTAAAAATTTTTTATTCGGGCCTTTTTTCCAATAATACCGACTTCAGGAACACTTTTACATATACACTACATTTTAAAAAGTTTTCATAACATATTTGAATTGTCGACATATTAAATAATTTCCAGCTTCATTTATGATTGTTTGCAGCGGAATAAACCACATTTACATTTTTCTGATTCAGGTTTATTTGTAAAGTCTGTTAACAACAAAAGTTACAGACAGATCAGTTATAATCCACATGCATTCACTTTTATTCGTCTTCGTCCAGGTAATCGCACAACGACAACATCTTATCAGACTGACCGATAAGTCTCCGAGGTACTTGAGAATCCCGGTTTTGTGCCATCTCTGTTTATTTCACATTATTTATTAATTTTATTTTTCTACGTTAAAACGACTAGAGTGTTTTTGCCTCCCCGCCTCAGGAAAACCCCCGATCCCACGCTTTCCCCGCAGTTGTTGTTACCGCCCTGGCTGTCTTTCTTTCGAGGCGTGTTTGTGATGAAACGCGCGGTGGTCCAGGTCTTCAGCAGAAACTTCCTACGAACTGGTGGCGCACTTCCAGCTGCCTCCTCCGCACCAGGAAGTGCGCGCCTCAGACGGCCGCGGTCTTCCAACATGGCAGGCTGTTGTACCTCATGGCACGGACGCGTAAATATGGACTCAGTCAGGTAATTACCATATTACATATATAACATAGTCTTCTAACAGAAACGGTGTCTTTTCTCGCGAAGGAGAAAGTAAAAGACATGGCTTTGTCTTTTCTTCCAGGTTACTTTTCCCACTTCTGTTCCTCGGGCATTTTGCGACTGCGGAGCCTCCCTGCCGTATGTCCCTGACGCAACAGTTTACATTAAATCATTGTCGGGATAATGAGCCTTAAAGTTTCCCAATGTGTGTTTCTCGTAGCAGCGACGAGTGAAGCGGATCCAAATTTTGACTGCGTCAACGACTTTGATGAGACCATGTTATGTCAGTTGAAACAACAAAACTGCAGTGAATATAATTTGACTCTTGTCCTAAAAAACGGTGGAGATCTGTGAGTTTCTTTTATCTTAACAATTTTAACGTTTATTGTCTGATCTATGCAAGCTAAATTACGAGGGGAAATATTCAGGGAGCATGATTGGTGAGTTGTTGTGTTACAGAAACCAGGAAAGCCGCTGCACTTTCCAGCAGTACAACACGGGAATTTGTCGTTGCTCTATGAAAATGATTTTAATCCATGGGGAGATCCATGCTGCAACAGTCTGGAAAGGAGGCGAACAATTTATGTCGAAAGACATCTCTGTCACAGACAGCAGTACGTCACTTTCTTTTAACATGCCCAACTCGGCCAAAAATGAAGTGAAAACCGTTTACATCCCTGTTGTCTTACTTCTGTCTTACTCCCATCTCTGCACAGTTAAACCCAAAATTCCAGAAATTGTCTCGGTGAATGAATCAAATGTGAATTTTGAAGTCCTGTGGAGAACAAACATGAAGGGTTTAAGTATTCCACTGTGTGCTGAAATGACTTATTATAAAAAAGGAGACACAAAGAAGGTAAGGCAAGACAAGTTTATTTGCATAGCACAATTCAACATTAAGGTGATTTAAAGTGCTTTACAGAGGTATTAAAAAATAAAAAGCATGATTTAAAATGTAAACAAAAAAAGGAAAGAAAAAAGAGCAATAAATGAAATCAGCGGTTAAAATGTAAAAGTTTTGAAACTTTAGCTTAAAAGTTAAACAGCGTGGATTTGGAGCTTAATTCAAATGCAGCTGAGAACAGGTGAGTCTTCAACCTGGATTTAAATAAACTGAGTGTTTCAGCTGATCTGAGTCTTTCTGGGAGTTTGTTCCAGAGATGTGGAGCAGAGAAGCTGAAGGAAGTTTCTCCATGTCTGGTTCTGACTCTGGGAACTGATTAAAAACCGGATTCAGATGACCTGAAGGGTCTGGAAGGTTAAAACTGGGTCAGGAGGTCACTGATGTAGTTTAGTCCTAAACCATTCAGATCTTTACAGACCAGCATCAGAACTTTAAAGTCTATCCTCTGATGGACAAGAAGCCAGTGTAAAGACCTCAGAGCTGGACTGATGTGGTCCAGTTTTTTTGTCTTAGTGAGGACTCGAGCAGCAGAGTTCTGGATGAGCTGTTGCTGTCTAACAGATTTTTTAGCTGTAAAGATGCTCTAAAAATAATCAAGACTACTAAAGGTGAATGCATGAACTAGTTTCACCAGGTCCTGTTGTGACGTCAGATCGTTTAATCTTGATATATTCTTGAGATAATAGTAGGGTGACTTTGTTGTTGCCCTTATGTGTTTTTCCAAATGTATGTCTGAGTCTATCAATACACCTGGCCCGGTTGTTGGTTTTTAGGTGTATAGATTGTAGCTCTGTGATGACTTGTCACTGTTTCTCTTTGACTCCAAAGACAATTACCTCAGTTTTGTTTTTGTTTAACAGGAGAAAATTGCGGCACATCCCGTCATAAATCTCCTCAATGCATTTACCAAGAGCCTGTACAGGGCCTCAGTCTCCTGGTGACATTGTAATATATATCTGTGTGTCATCTGCATACGTTTTGAACCAGTTTAACAAAGTTCCGTAAAGACCCGCCCAGTTCTCCAGTCGTTGGAGTAATATATTGTGGTCAACTGTATCGAATGCAGCACTGAGATCCAGCACTAAGACAAACACTTTTCCACTGTCTGCATTCAGGCATATGTCATTAAACACTGACTGATTTGTTCTGGATAACCAATAATGGGATATTGTTTATGTTAAGTTGATAAATAAATAAATAACTGTCACATCCTCTTTTTCATCATTCTTATTTCTTTGCAGACGGTTTTTCAAGTCCCCAAAAAAGAGAAAATGGGATTGTGGTTCTATGAAATAATGGGTAAAAACTTGGAGCCAAGAACGACATACATAGTCAGCGTGAGAAGCTTCATAAAAAAGACTTCCAAGTTCAGTGACAGTAGCAAAGAGTGGGAATTCAAAACCCGTAAGTGTTGTTGTCCTTTTGTCATCTAAGTATATATGCTGTATTTCTTATCACAGTAATGCTGTAAATCATGTAAGATCTGATGTCATCATTACAACCATTGCCATACAGGATAATAAAGGACTCTTTAAAATCTGCGTAAAGCAGAAATAAAAATACATTCTGTGTTATTAACTGTGCATCTAAACATTAATCGCCAAGTATAGACTGCCTGACTAAAACAATGTCATCACAAGGAATTAACAGAGCAAATAGTTAGGAGTTTCCCACCAGAGGAATACCGCTGTGAAACATTTGCTTTGTTTGGAAACAAGGGATTTCACCTTGACTAGCTTCTCAATCCTTAAACAGCCACTCCGGAAGAGGCACTTGGCTTTTTCAGAAGAGTTAAGTCAGTAATATGAATCAAACAAACTAAAGAACTGGTGTGGTTTCTAAGACTGGTTGCAGTACTGTCCAACGTGTTATCAAAAGCTGGAAGGATAGTGATAAACCGTTGTCTTTGAGGAAGAAAAGTTGGATAGAGTCTTAACCAGTTGTGAACTTTGGGAACGGAGGTAAAATATTAGGCATCTGCACAAACTTACTTAAATTACAGACGTCGTCGTATATAGCAAAGCTTTGTTTGCACAATTTTTTCTTTTGTTTTGTTTTTTTATTAAATTTTTTCACCTCCGTGGGTCATTTGGACAAAAGTGTATTAAACTGCCTGTCTTGCTCTTTATAGGTGCCTCCCCTAGCTCTTCATTGTTGGCCATCATCATCTCCCTCAGTTTTGTTGCAGCCTTCGCCTGCGCTGCCATATTTGGCTGTTATGTAAAGTAAGTCTTGCAGATAAAAAAAAAATAGATTTGCATGGTGTCACGTAATGTGCATCATGGGTTTGTTGCTTCACTACCTTAACTGGTGCATGTTGTGTAATGTTGTTCATGTTTTTTTGTTTGACTTTAGGCTCAAAACAAATTTGTGGGACAAATATTCAAGTAAAAGACCTGTCATGCTGAGTACATTGCAACCACGTAAACCACTGGTGAGACTTCTCGTGGCATCAGCTGGGTGTTGTAGTATCTAATGGCTGTACTGTCTCTAAATAATAGATTTCATTCCTGAATTTGTTTATTTCCTTCATATGCATGAGGCATTCACAGGAAACGATGAAACATCACTCGTACTTTATTGTGGAAAAACTATCTGTGTTACTTCCAACACAAAATCAGATTAAATAGTAGCATGGAAATGATGCTGATGCTGTATTTTATGTTTCCATGGTGACTGGAGTCACCCGACATTTTAAGCATCATATGTCTACTTTCAGAAACATGGCAAAGTGACGTTCAAATTGTTATTTACTTTAAAATTGTTTCAGATCTTGAACGTGGGAGAACCCAAGCTCTCCACTGTCTGCATTGAGCCGCCAAGTCCCGATGTCATCAAACAAGGGTTAGTCCAGCTGTGTCAGTGCATCAGTACATTTTTTTTGTAAGTGATTAAATTGTCAGTTTAAATAACCATTCATCTCATTTTAGGTCAAAGATGCTATGGACAGGCAGCGAAGGCAGTGGCAGCGTTCAGAGCAGTGGAATCAGTACGGGCTCCTCGCATCTTAGTTATGCTGAGGCAGAGCCTCTTGATGTCATAGCTGCTGTCCAGAATGCTCTTATGAAGGCCATAAACATCAGCCCAGTATCACCGATTCCCACCAAACCATTTAAGGAATTAAACAAAAACAGCGTTTCAGTCTATTCTTCCTACAATCCATGTGCTGTCAGAGCTGAGGAAACACCTTCTGGATCATCAGGATTAGTCAATCACAGCTATTCCCTGATTATTCCGACTTTGGCAGAACCCTCTGAAGTCCAAATGCAGTCTGAAATGGTTTGTGACCCCGAGTATCACCTCAACAAGAGCGGCATTATGAACAGTCCTGAAGTCCAGGTGTCGGCTTGTCTGTTTCCTACACAGCCAGATATTTCCTCCCCTATGCAAACAGAGATGTCGTATCAACAGTGCAGGGCAGATCCTCAGAGATTTTCAGACACGGAAGACTGCAGCTTCCCGTCCAACTCCAGTGGCACAGAAACAACCGTTTCACCAGAGCTCGAGTTCAGAGTTGAGCTCTGTGGTGCGACGAAGCTCACAAGCGTAGGGGAAAACCTTCCCAGTTGTGCAGTTTCACACGGCTTTATTGAAATGGAAGATGACTACCAGCCGATTAAAAGTGGAGCGGAGGGGATGGACGTTTTGATTTCTGAAGGGACATGCAGTGATAAAATGGAAAATTTGAAAACGTACCCAGAAGAGTCATTCAACAAGATCCCTTCTGGCTGCTCAGGCTTGTTCAGTCCAGGTTTCATTAATGATGCCCAAAGTGGTCCTTCCCTCTTTAATGTCCAAATTCCCATTCTTCCCTTGATCTCTGCTGGTCAGTCTCCACCAGTAATCACGGACAGCGGCTATAAAGCGTGTAGTTTTCTGACTACTGACTATGACTGAAGTTATTCTGAAACTCCCACCTTCGTTGTCATGCCAGGCATGTAACCGTTTCCTGCAGTGTTATTATTCAACAATCCTATTCAGACTGAATTTTAGTTGTTTCTTTTCATCTTCTCAACAGTGTCTTTTGCTATATTGTTGCTGTACAAATGTTTTGGCTCAACAGCATTTCATAGATTACTCGCTTTATATTCAACTGCATTTCATTTGTATTTAGCATGTACTTCTGCAAAGCTGATAGAAAAGGCATGGACAACTTTTGTAAATATTGTAAATATTGCGTATGATGTGATGTTGATGTATGATGTTAATCTGAAAAGTGTGCATCCATCAAACCCAAACAAACAGACTGAAGAGCCACTTTAAACGCTGTGAACTGCAGCCAGAGGTCGAGAAGAAGAAAAAGACCTCAAACACATTTGAATTTTAATGTTTAAGTTGACTATTACGCCAAAACAAGCCACAACACCCACCACTTACAACGTGATTTTGCTGTTCGGGGTTGTGAAACTACTTCCTCATTGCTGTTCTTTGGAGTCGCAGAGTCTTTTCCACAGAAGTATGCGTCACATTTGCTAAGGCGTGTTTCACTTATCGCATAAAAGAGACAATAAAGGATATGAAAAGACAAGCGGTCTGGGGTTGAAGTTACTCAAAGTGACATATAATATACATTTCTATCTTGGAAAATGATTCAGATAAAAGTAGTGTAGTGGCTATTTGACCTTAGTAGGTTTATTTGTTTATTTGCATTGTTTATTAGTTCTCATTCACAGCCAGTTATCTCTGGGCACTTTACACAGAACGAAGCTAAAGTCAAAGCACTTCAAATAAAAATCATCCAGTTCATTTTATTCATTATTTTTTATTCATTATTATCTTATTAGATATTTCCTCACATGTGCTTGCAGAACTGTCTGAATTTTTTTCTACGTTATTTTAATTGAATCAGTATTAATAGATTTAGGCAGCAATTTCTTAAAAATGTAAAAAAAACTTAGTTGTATTATATAAATAATAATAATAATAATTAAAGTCACATACATGTAATGTAATGGACTACTCAGATTATTATTCTGGTATTTTCTTCTGTTTATTCTAATTTTTGTTCATCATCTTTAGATATTTAGATTACTTTAGTGTATCTGTAGATTTTCTGATTATTCATTCCAGCAAAATGCTTTAAAAGTGCCAAAATGAAGGAAACCAACATATATAATGACATTTGTTTATAATTGATGTACAAATAACATAAACCTTGCTTACCTAATTTAACTTCTTTCTTTTTTTTCTGTGAAACTGTATCGAACATTAAGCTCTAAAACTCCCGCTGGGAAAGGTGTCATCAAGAGACACGGCTTGTCATCTACTTCCAGAGGTATTGTTCCACCTCGTGAAGCACTCGTGTAACGTGGGTTAAGTGTTGCTTTAGTTCTGCCATCTGGTGCTTCTTACAAGAATAAACATTACCTTGCTGCTGCCACACTTAATTTAGGTTTAGAAAAAGCACGACAGAAACTGCATAACCAAAATATGTTGGCACTGACTGTCATGCAGCATGTGAGAAAATATGCAGCACACTCATGTACTGTACGCTGATCAAACTGCTTAAAATCTACAATTTAAACTTGATAAAAACTCATAAATCGATCCAACAAGTTTTATGCAAAAATGTAAAAGAACATTGCAAGCCTATACAAGGACATTCACACCCGTGCTGCCTGCTTAAAATCACTCCTTCAGTCGGACACACAGGAAGGATAATACACTGTATTTCCTGTAACAGGAGAAGTCTACTTAACCAGTGAGGATGGGCACTGGAGGAGGAGCTTGACTGGCTCAACTGCAGGCTCTTTGATTGGAAGAGCGTGGCTGACTTTGAGGGATTTGCCAGTGCAGCTTCTGATTTTTATTTGAGCTTATCAGAACTTATGTGTCAGTGGTGAAACTCCTCCGTGGGCAGCAACACGTTTTTACTGACTAACTCTCTGCACACCTGAGGCTCAAACTGCAGCATGCAGCAACCGGGCCGGCTGAGGCTGAGGCCGTGGCTGGAGGAGCAGATTCATTCTGGGAAGTATCCAGGAGTCAGCTGGCTGGACCAGGTAGACCCCTCCAACTCATCTCATCTCTTTTCACACCTACACGGACCAGAGTTCCTGCTGTGTTTCATGTGTGAAGTGACTTTGGTTCAAAAACAAAAGTAAATGAGTCAAGTGATGTTGTACTTTATCTTCACAGTCAGCCCGCATCTTCCAAATCCCGTGGAAACACGCCGCTCGCCATGGTTGGAGTATTGACAGGGATGCTACACTCTTCAGGAGCTGGGCCATGCACACTGGTACGACCCATGCACTGTCACAAATGAGTCTGATCCCACCTGTGCTGTCTAAAGGCAAATGTGTAGTAGAAAGAGCCTGCAGACATCTAAATGAATATGCTGCCGTGGTCTGAGCACCCTAATTACGACTCAGTTTGTAGATTGATTATTTAAATTATGTTTTCACTTTGTGCCCAGTATGCCTTTTAAGGAGGTTAAAAGAAAATTGAAAGAAAATTGAAAGAAAGAAAGAAAGAAAGAAAGAAAGAAAGAAAGAAAGAAAGAAAGAAAGAAAGAAAGAAAGAAAGAAAGAAAGAAAGAAAGAAAGAAAGAAAGAAAGAAAGAAAGAAAGAAAGAAAGAAAGAAAGAAAGAAAGAAAGAAAGAATTTAGTAAACTATAAAATTAACAATAAACAAATTCCAAAGATAATCTCTAATAAAGCGTTTATTAGTAGGATGCTATAATTTTAAGGACAAAATTTGTATAAAATTTTTTATCTAAGGGTTAAATGTGTTGGAGATAAGCCTCTTCAGCTGCCCATTTTGTTGTTTTTTTTTCATGTAGTAGATTTTCCAGAGAAGTGCCACCTTGTTTGTTGTCTTGTCTTTCAAGATCTACCACATTCCTGGCACCAAACCACTTCAAAGCTAAGTGATCAGTGCCACATAGCCAAATCAAATAGAACAAATCTTTATTTAACACTGTCTGTAGAAACTGTAGCGATCTAAGTACAGCCTCTGCAAGACCTGTTATGACAGTTCAGCTCCAACCTGACGATACAAAGTCAGGTCAAATCGCTTACATGGTACATATGATAAACATAACATTGTAAATATAATAATCAGGGCCAGTTTATTGAGAAATGTGAGCAAGGATTGTCCGTTTATGTCGATCATACGTATAACAGAGTGGTTTACTTTCTGTTTTGATCCACAATATATAACACATCTATTCGCAACCATGTAGTTTTTCCAGTGTTCTGAGTGACAAAGGCAAATAAAATGTAATCAAACAGGGGGGTGACTTCAGTTTTGAGAAAGTCATGGTTTGTTGCCATGGAGCTGTATCACATCATGGGAACGCTTTGGTTCAGTAGCTGTACTTGTAGGTGTGCTGGTGATCGTGTTACTGTCAAAGTACAACTCCATAAGACTCTTCGTAAGATCAAGAACACATGTAAAAATATAAATGGTTTGCACAATGTTACAACTTTATACAGACAATATGAACATTGTAGAGCCAAGAACAATTGATGCTCATTGACAAAACACAATTACCCTCCAAAGCTCATCATTACTAATAAGTTTGGGAAGTTGCAGGATAAAGCTGCTGCAACTCCTTGAATTCCTGTCAGGCCTTGTCTGATCTAAATGGTCCATAGTGGACCTTACAGCTCCGTTGTCAGTAATTATGGTGTGAAAATGGGCTTAGAGCCAAATCATGCAGCAGCAATAAATCTGAGAAAGGACTCAATTGACTGGATGCACTCAGTTGACAGCGGAGCTGTTTTACAGCTGAAATGTAATATCTTCAGGTACCAGCACGATGCGAGGCGTTAACAAGAGGGAATTGTGCCCTTATCCTTAACCACCGTATTTACAACCACACATGAATACCAAAATGGACACCAAAGACCACGGTTTTCATGAAAATGGAGTATAGAAAAAGTGAAAAGAGCATGTTGTGGTGTTTTTTTTTTTGTTTACTCACTTTGATTAAAGAAAAGGGTTTGATGAGGCTGTTCATTTGGAATGTTTTGGGAGGCTGTTAGGTTACTTATTTTGTAAAAGTCCCTATCTGATAAAAATCAGTTTTAACCTTGTTGTTTATTTACACACCCAAAGACATATGAGCGTCAGCGCTGCTGCTGGGGATTTCTGCTGGGAATCTGTAGAGCCTCAGCGTTAGAAAGGTTGGGTCAGATGCTCTCCAGGTTCCTGGTCTGTACAGTGTAAGAACCGATAAAGGAAAAAGGCAGCAAACTACGTAAGAAGATTTCCACGAGCTGCTTGGAGCCGACAGCAGAAATGAGGAGGAGAAGCTGCTCGGTGTGCTACCAAGACGACGGCAGGCCTGATATGTTCTGCTTATGTCTCTAGTAGCACAGAAGCAGAATCTGCAATCCTTACAGCCGTTCCTCAACAGTTGTAAATGATGACAGAAACATTGCAGTGCCCCATCAAAAATACTAGAAATAAGAAAGAACACGGGTCTGCAGTCATCATGCATCAGACAGGTGTTTTAACAAGTTCGACAAAAGCTAAAATGAGACATTTCAGATTTCACATCGCAAAGTAAACAAGCAAACAAACAAACAAAAAAAAAAAAAACATCATACTTGTGCACTCATAATAAAGTTTCCTGTCACACACAATGACTGATGTAAGCACAATCAAAGAATTCAGAACTTACTTATACAGCATTTCTTGTTTTAGCCTTTTCTCAGTATTTGTGGCAGGCCAAGAAATAAGTGACCACTGTCAAGTGACCCCCTTTTTTTTTCTTTTTCTTCCTATTTTACATCTAACTCTCTTTTAAAAGAAAAGTACTGTCACAAAGGAAAAAGCGTGGACTAGTAAGTCATCTAGATTGTACTTCTGTAAGGAAAACTGACAATGTTTAAGTTTTCTAAATTAAGCCTTAAACCACTGGTTCGTCAATGTCGCACTCAGGATGAAAAGTTAGTGTTGTGGTGAAGCTGATTTATGCAGAAAATGACAAGGTGTCTCTTGAGATGCAGCGTTAATGCTTTGTGGGGGAACGTTTGTAATTAACATAAAAAAAATCTACTAAGAAGGATGGCAGTAATGTTTACATCTAGGCGTGCTGTCACACGCCTTACTCTCGTAACGTGTGCTTCCTCATACTCTAATGTTTGTGGGAAAAAAAGAAAAGTGGTTCCTTCCGGAAACTGGTAGCAGCAAAGTTCATGAACGTTCTTCATTCATGATTTCATTCATGAAAAAAAAAGGGTCAAGTTTTATGCGAACGACATCCTATAAACGCCACACGGCAACGTTTGTCTCCTCAGGTCGCTACCATCCAGGCAAAGACAAGCCAGACCCCAAGACGTGGAAAGCAAATTTTCGCTGTGCCTTGAACTCCTTGCCTGATGTCTGTGAGCTTCGGGAGCACAGCAGGAAGAGGGGCAGCAATGCCTTCCGAGTCTACAGGATGCTGCCCAGCTCTCAAACGCGCAGAAGCAGGAGAGGTGAGAACCGCGGCTGAAATGTCTGGCCCCTTTCAACATGGAAACAAATTCCCTGCCACAGTCCTGTCTTACTCTGTCCTCCTTCAGGGCTGCGGTTGTTCAGCAAACACAGAGAAAGACAGACCGAAGTAGGAGAATGTAGACACGAGAACACACACACCATGCACACCTGGCAACCTCCAACAACGAGACCCATGTCAGACATGCCACAGAGGACAGAGAGCGGTGGACAAAGCGCCTTCGACAGCACTCCAGCACACGGTGAGATGAGTTTCTGGTCAAACACTTTGACCTTGTTCTGGGTGGTGGTAACTAAAGACCCTCCAACCACAGAGGGATGATGGGTATTATTGTTGTGCAGGAATGTGGGAGGTCAAACCAGAGGACCAGGAACAGAGTGAGGCTGTTTTTAAGGTACCCACTGCCACCCACTGACTGAATTTATTTGATTTAGATGTTAAATCAATGTCGTTCACCTTTGTTTGTGTAGCAGCAGTTCACATCAACAGTTGAATGCAGTCCAATCAAAGACAATCAGTTATATTTCAATTCATTTAATTATAATCTACTTGACCAAATTCATTCCAACAGATTCAAAATTCATATATATAATCCTATTAAAAAACAGATTGCATGGAACCTTCATTTCCAATCCATCTTGAGGAAACACGAAGAGAAAGTACAGAAAGAAAGAAACAACAACTAATTGACAGGGCTTAAAAACCCAAAACAACCGGCAGAACCGGACTGAGGGAGGGCGGCCATCCGCCTCGACCAGCTGAGTTTTTTTAAAAGAGTAAAGAGAACATAGGGAGAGAAAAGTCAAAGTATATGATGGAAGGTTCCTCTGTAGTCAACTTCGCTTTTGTTGCCTTCGGCTCCTGTTTTGGTTATTCTGTTCTTTCCTAGCTGATCACTGTAATTGACCTGGCTTTTATCACGTTTACTAACTGCGATGATATAACCCCCCCAGCCCTAGTTCAGGGTACCTGAGCCGGTCCTAACCATAAGCTTTATCAAAAATGAACATTTTAAGCCTAATCGTAAAGATAGAGAGGGACCCAAAAACTAACTGGGAGCTGGTCCCACAAGACAGGAGCCTGATAACTGAACGCACTAGGAACCAGCCTGCAGTCTGGGAGCAAAGGACTTTGTTGGGATTAAAAAAGTTCTTTAGGCCCTGAAGGGCTTTATATGAAAGAAGAAGAAATTCTGGTTCTATTATGGATTTAACAGAAAGCCAGTGAAGGAAAGATACATCTAACCCCAATAGAAATTAGGAAATGCAACAGTTATCTGCTGAAACTGCATCAAATCAGTTTACCAATGCTTCGAGATCACAACTGTGATCCTCAGTTCTGGACTCGGTTCGTCTGATCTGCTCACGCGTTGTCTTCTCTCTCTCAGCTAGTGGAACACATAGGCACCATGGACCTCTGGAACCAGACTGGGGAGCAGAGAGGATGGAAAACACACACTCTGTGGGACCAGTGGCACTGTAAGAAAGCCTTTGATTGTTTTACTTTCCTGAGTTTCACTTGAGTAGCTGTCCCTTTAGGGCCCAAACTCACTGATTCCCAGCTGGACTGTCACTGAACCTTTGACTTACATCAAAGATGGAAAAAAAGGAGCCCTATCCCTTTTTTTTTTCTTAAATAACAATGATCTTAATTCACAGCAAGTTGCTCGATTGTCAAAGAGCTCAAACCCACTTTCAGACTCACTGATTGATAACCCTAACACCCTGGACGGTGGGACTAGGGTTACAGTCGAACAACAGCCGTGATCTCACCTTTCTGCTAGTCTGCGTTGTGGTTTCACCATTGCCTTGTGCTCCGCAGGTCCCAGTGATGAGAACCCACACCCTCTCCAAACTGACAGCTACAGTGACCTGTTTGGACCAAACTACATCAGGGAACTCTCTGACTGGTCCACGCATCATCAAACCGTGGCGTTGTAGCCACGCACCATCAACCCTACTTCATCTTTTACTTCGTCTTTGCTTCTTCTTCGGTTATAAAAATGTGGGTTTTCCTTGAAGCTTTCTTGCAAACGCGCTGTGCTGACCACTGGAAGGCAGAAACAAGAGAAAGCCGGAGCAGGGCAGGGAATGTTGCTCTGTCAGTCAGTCAGTCAGCCAGCCTCTGTGCTGAGCATGCAGGGATGAAGATCTTGTTGCAAGCCAAGCTTTACCACGGTCATCACTGAGGTTCAGCGCCTCAAACTCAGTGAAATGATCCCAAGCTCAGCACACAGCTTTCAGAGCAAACAGATCTCATTTCACCTCAGTGCAGGAGCAGTTATTCCTCTCCTCCTTCTTTGATTTTCTCTCTGAATGTTTAGCCAGTATATAGTAAATGAAGTGGAAAACAAAGACGTACAGATATGTAGCAGATTTTTAAGCTTGTAAACAGTTACGAATTCTCAAACTTTGCATTCCTTCACAGAAAAGTGACTAAGCTACAATTCACTGTAAACATGTGTGTGTGCTGATAAGACTTTGCATTTTTAAAGTTTCACCTGTGTGATATTGTACAACCTCTTTGTTTTTATTTTGCACTCTTTTTTTTACAAATTACAACTTACATGTGCATGTAACACATAAAAAAAAGTAAATTAATAAATAACAACACATAAGGTATATTCAAGGGTAATCGGACATGCCATTAGGGAACCAGTATGTTAAACACTAAGACCTGGAAATATACCTTGAAACATCAGCCTAAGCAAGACCATATAGACCACTTTGCAGAGCTTGGGCACCATGGTCTCCGATATAGTCCAGAAAGGGGTCCCAAATGCTGGGAATAAGCTCCATAATGCATCACATCCAATGTAAGACTGTAGGAACAGAATCAGAAATCCACTGAAGGAGAACACACCTCCTTGCACTAAACAACAGCACTTTGAGCAGCTTCAGTGAAGGGGTGTAGAGGTTTAGAGCTCCTGATCGCACTCCCAGGATGCAGAAAACAGGTTCCAATAAGTTTTTTCTCAAATATAATATCAAGTACCTTACACACTTTGTTCCAAAAGTCATTAATGAGCAGACGTTCAAAAATACAGTGGAAATATGTACCTTCAACAATGTTGCATGTGTGACAGTACTTAGAAAGCAAAGAATTGAATTTCTTATGCTTCACCGAGGTAATCTGGAGCCTGGGAGTAACCCTAAATTGCAGCACCCTGGCTTTGTTGGTAAATAAGCAAGGATTGACAAGGAGCAATAAAACCTGGAAATAGGTTTCTTGGTGTCTGGATTTTTGATGGCCTTCTCCATAGCCGAGAATGAAAACCCCTTAGGATGCAAAGTAATAGAAGTGATCAAGCTGTGTATTTGTAGTTATCTAAAATAGTTATTCTGTGAGATATTGTACAAATCACCTGCGGTCCTTACACTCCTGCTGGACGACAAGGAAAAGGTGGGGTCAAATCAAGTCAGGGGGGAAGTCTAGGGTTTAGGTATGCTGCCTTCCTATTTTTCTAGTGTTCTTGATAGTCACCATACCTTTAAAGTATTCTGAAATAAAAAATTGCCTATTAGCTTCAGCTGAACCCTTCTTAGATGCTTACAGAATCTGAATCCTCCCTGAGCCAGTGCCATAGATAAGTGCATAAACATGCGATCTGGTAGCGTTGAATATCTGGAACTGCCAAACCCCCTTACTCAGAAGAGCTTCAGCACAGCAAGGTTAAGTCTAGCCCGCTTATGTCTCCATAGGAAGAATGATACGAAACCATTTAAAACTAAAAGGTTTCCTTGTTAAAAGAGCCTGGATCATTTGGAAGGGGTACAACAACCGCGGAAGTATATTCATTTTAAAGGGGTTCACTCTTCCCAGAAGAGATAGTGGCAGATATGTCCAGCAGGCCATGTCTTCTCTCTGATCTTGCAGATTAGGGGAACAACATGAGGTTTATATAGGCCAGTAAGAGATGGAGTAATGTGCATGCCCAGGTAGACAAAACCTGACGGAGACCAACAAAAAGGGGCAGAGCAACTTAGAGACCAGGATACATTGGGGTTCAGCTGCATTGCCTCAGACTTGAAAATCGTCCGAAAGAACTGATTATCTCTACTTCTCTGGCAATCGGCCTGGCCTCAGGGCTACTGAGATAGAGAAGGACGTCATCTATGCATAGTGAAATTTTGTGACGCATAGAGCCTACATCTATTCCTTCAACTAACAAGTCAGTCCTAATGGCCTCTGCCAGGGGTTTTATTGTGAGGGCAAACAGAAGGGGCAAGACTGGACAGCCCTGCCTGGAGCCATGCTTCACTATGAATGCAGGGGACGTCATACCATTTGTAATAGTTGAGGCACGAAGGGCTGCATACAGAAGTGATATCCATTACTAAATTTGGAGAGGACACACAACAGGTAAGGCCACTCAGTCCCATCATAGTCCTTCTCTGCGTCGAGTGAGACCACGAGAGAGCGAGCCCTCGATTCGATTGAACTGTGCTGTATAAGGTTTAGGAGTCTTCTTACGTTATAGCACGACCCAAAATAAAACCAGTCTGATCAACTGAAATAATATCTGAGAGGGTACAACCTATTCTAAATTCGCTGTGTTTGTACCAAACATACACCTCATCTGTTTTTTGTTTGTTTTGATTGTTTGTTTTTTTTTGCTATTAAAATTCTGGTTATTTTTAAAGCATCTCATTACCGTCTTTACTTCAGAAATGTAGTCACACCGTAGTTAAGCAATGCCTAGATCCACTGTTCATTTGTCTTGATAGGATCCTAAGAACCTTAAGGAACTGAAAGCAGCAGAAGCTTTCCTTTTAATGGAAAATACACAGAACAGGGAACATATATGTGAGAGCAAAAGCAGAGTCAGTCTTATTTACAGGGGTGAGAATGAAACTACGTGTTTTCTTTCAGTTAAATACTTGTGTTTATTTTAAACGGGAAATATCAGGGGGGAAAAAAACAACTTTTTCTGCACTTGAGAGCATTTATTTGGGTGCCTTAATGAACTAACAACGTAAACACTCCAAGATATAACTGTTACTCTTGTTTTGTTTGGGGCTGCGTAAGTCTGACATAAGCCACGATGTGAACCATTCATATTTGCATGGTACTATGACATCAAAGACAAAAAGATAACAGTCAAATCATCCAGGATCGCCTTCTACCTTGGAATAAAAACTGTAACAGCAATCTAAAGAACATCATGGAGGCTTAATTCACCCGTGAAAACCAGCTTTTATGAAAAGAAGTCAAAAGAGGAGCCTGTTATTCTGACCACTGTCACTGACATGTCATTAAGCACTTGTGACTTGACTAAATTCTTGTACTTCTCAGAGGAATTAAACATTCTGTGAGTGTGTGGTGGAAACAATTTGGTGATGATGTTATTTTGAGAGAGCAGGACACTCCTGCAGACTGAGTGCCGGATGTGTGGACAACTGATGATGATCTAAAGTGGACTGGTGCCCTCATTTGCACATCCAGAAGAGTGTAAACTGGCATAAGGGATTGTTATATCTGGTCAAGACTTGAAGTTCATGATCTTTACGCTCTGGAACACCTTGCCCTGTTACATTACCCTAAGCCTTACCAGCTGAGAGTGGAGCTCATGTGTTTCCGGTTCAGAGTGGAGCTCCGCTTTCTGCATTGTCTGCAGTAAAAGTCCTCTTGATGTACCCATGTGGACCTGTCCACAGCCTTTCATGAGCCTGAGAGCGTCATAACTCTAAAGTCTTCTGTGTGGATATTAAATACGAGCTGAATTTACAGAGGTGTGTATGTGAACACTTATAGGTTTGATTGGATGGGTATGTGTTCTTGTTCCTGCAGAGAGAATCACATTCTGTAAGAGCATCTCTTTGCATTTTTAAGAGTCATACCATGGAAGGTATGTGCCAGCTGACAAGCCCTTGCAGGCTCATCAAGTTGCTGGTACACATTTGTCACAGAGATCTCAGCATACTGACAGATGTGTCAAGCATAACAGGCGTTTGATCTCAAATTCGTGGTTTCTGAGACTGCAGACCAGTCAAACCTCTGCAGATGCACGCAAGTCAATTGTCTATAATGCAAATTATATGAGTGAACGGGGGACTGATCCTGGTGCTTGCTAATTATTTTGCTCATCTGTGACTTGTAGACGGATCCTTTGGACCAATGACATA
This sequence comes from Xenentodon cancila, assembly GCA_014839995.1. Taxonomy (NCBI): domain Eukaryota; kingdom Metazoa; phylum Chordata; class Actinopteri; order Beloniformes; family Belonidae; genus Xenentodon; species Xenentodon cancila. The sequence goes on from CM026197.1 coordinate 21,776,885, forward strand.
CAAGTTAAATCCTTAACTGTGAACAGCCCTGATAGGTTTGTGATGCATGTGTACATCCCAAGCTTTAATATAAATGTGCCCCAACTTGTTCTTTAGATTTTTTTTTTTTTTTTTGTGGTATGGGATTTTTGGGTTTGTGCACGCCACCTGGCCTCACTGGGCTATGTGCAAGATTTAATGTTTTAGTTTTAAAACTTTAAGACCATCATTGAAATGTATGCATCAAGCAAACACAGAGGCTCTCATCAATGCAGATTTGTTTTATCTGTCATTCACATTTCATGGAATATTAACACAGATGGTCCAGCCAATGTGGAGTAATGAGTTTCTTTACAAAACTGGTCACGCCCGACTGGAAAACATAAGATATCTGGCTGGTGACTGATGATTAATCATAGTAGACACTTTGTGGGAATCCTACAGATGGACTGTTCCCAACAGCACAGAGAGGTGTTTGCTGAAAACTTCACCTCGAGTTTATGCTCATCAGCTTTTGTAAGAGATGATAGCGATCCTGTACCTATCCTGCACCTAATATGTCAAAATCATTCTTATATATATATATATATATATATATATATATATATATATATATATATATATATATATATATATATATATATATATATATATATATATATATATATATACTGAAAACAAAACCACTAGTCTTTTTAGTTTTTCCTTATTAGTCTTCCAGTTAGACGTTCATATTTTACACTGTTAAAACAAAACATTTTGGATCCTGCAGACACACTGATCACTGTAGCCATGTCTCTCTGAAGTAAAAACAGGAACAGCAAAATTGGTTTGACAACATATAACATTTATTCATTTATTTATTTATATTTCTTGTTTGTTTTTTTTACTCTGAAAATGCAGGAAAAACAAAAACAGACGAATGTCCCTTTAAAGTGGGAACAACATGAAATGAGATCCTGAGGGGAGAAGAGAAAAAAAAAATTTCTTTGTGCCAGATCTATTTTCCATGTTATGCTACAGACAAGTAAGCAAAATATGTATGAATCTGATCACATATCAATCATGGATCCATCACTTTTACACATTAAATATTTACAGAATCATCATAAAATACATCCTATGACAGGTATCCCAAAACGGTTTGTGTGTCACATTCAAGCATTTCACTAGCACAGCCTGCTGGTCGTACAATGTACTGCATCCCAGTGTGACTGTACGCGGAGGAATTAGCTCAAAGGTTGGAGGGAAAAAATAAAAATAAAAAAAAGGTTTACATTTATTGAGATCCATTGCCACACATCAATTACTACATGGTTAATTAAAAAAAAAAGAGATAAAGACCGATGTGTCAAAATTTTAATTAACTTGAGCTAAACCAATTTCATTAAACCCGTCAGAGAATCTGAACAATCTGAAAGAGTTAAGGCTGTAAATAAAACAACATATCCAAGTCCAAAAGATATTCTTTTTGTACCATTTGACAACAGCATGCTGCACTTAATACATTCAATACATTTTGTTGTTGAAACATAGAATGCACATGGATGACAATCACATGAGATAGACAACCAGACCCTGGTGGCACGTTCACCACTTTCTTTCCTTCTTTTTTTTTTTTTTTTTTTTTTTTTTTAATACGTCGGATTAACATGTTTAAATGGGTCTTGGTTTAGTAAGTTGGACAAGACAACACCAAAGTGTGAAACGGTCCACGTCAGTGAAAAGACAGTAGCACCAGTCTCATCACTAACACAAGTGACAACCAGCACGGCCGGGCATTAGCTGCATTTATTCAATTACTTTTCCCCAACGAGGGAAAAATATGTGTGCTTGAAGACAAGGGAAAAATCCTAAGGTGGATCACAGGATAATACTTTTAACTTTCAATTCGTTTTATCTTATGTTCCTGTCATTTAAGACAAGGGCAGCACAAACACTGCTACAAAGGTGGGTCACGGTCCGTTGAATGCCATTTAGCACGCTCCAGCTTAAACAGTCACGGCAGATGAATTCATAAAGAGGAAGAACCAAAATCTCCAAGGGAACAACTAATCTGTGCTCAACTAAACTGAGTTTTACCGGAAAAACAACTGAAACTTCAGGCTCTGCTGGTGAAAGATACAATCAACAATAACCAGGTGAACAGAAACTACACAAATTAATTACTTTATCAAATCTAACCCACATTTGTGGAAGAGTTTGCACTTGTGATTTAGTTGCTTCCAAGTTTAACTCGGTCTACAGTTGGTGCACAAGCACTAAATTAAGTAAATGCATCTAAAAAAATAAAGAGTCCTCTATAAAATTGTAAGCGTAGTACTCTGAGTATTAAGCTTCTAAACTGCACATGTAAAATAACAAATAAACATGACTTGAGAAGGCAGATTAGGAAATTCATAGTTTATTAAAATTTTCTATGTTTCAATCTAAATGAGTATAAAAAAAAAAGAACCTGCTGAAGTCAATGAGAAAATTCCTAAGCAAGTGTGAGTGTACAATGTGTGCTCCAGTGTACTCAACTCGTTTCAAGTTTATGAAAAAACAGCAATCTTCAACCCTGAAAGCAACTCAGACAATTATGAGCATTTCTCAGCATAAAACAATTAACATTTTTGCGTTGCCATCTTTACCTGTCCTTTGATAAACCTCTCATAATAAAGAATTAAACTGAATGATGTAAATCTCCAGCGTGGCCCAGCCACCATGAGGTCCGTTTAGAAATCAAATAATAAATACAGGCATCCAATGGGTTACAACAGCAAATGTTTTTGAAAATCATTTTTCTCATGCATACACACAAGCATACATCAGACTGAGATTATGAGCTTTCTAAAGCCTCTTATCCAACAGTTACTCTTTACAGTGCAACAGTATGGCAGCAAATGGATAGCAGTGCTTTCATTTAATAATAAAAAAAAAAAAAAGGAATGGGAAATAAAAATATATACACAACATCATCGTGGAAAAGCAGTAGCTTCATCTTTTGGTCCGATGTCCATTACAGACAGTACTGCTTTTCTAAATTTTTTTTCCTTACAACAACAGTAGTTTCCACAAGACTGAAGAGCTGTGGGAGAAAGGGTGGAACAAATGTTAGGATTTTAAACTCTTAAAACATAACTAGTTTGGTCAAATTCATGCCCTTTGGTTGACTCTGGCCTCTACACCTGGACTGCTAGAAGCAGCCCGAACATCTTCAGATATACAGAGTCGCAAACTAGAAATGTGACTGTGTCCATGGCAACATCAAGTGGGAGTTTAAAAACAAGGAAATGTGCTACAGTTAATTATAAACCTAACACAGACGCAAACCAAAGCCATGAATCACGCCAAGGTCCTGAACAAGAAAGTGTGAATGAATGAGCAAAATATCATTTAATTTGCTGACAGCTGAGTCCCTTAAACAAAAGAAAATCAAGTGATTATCGGCAGTAGAAGTAGTACATTGCTTCCTTCAGCAGGGAAAGAATTCCTGATGAAACATGACCATATACAGCATAAACATGCGCTGAGGAGCCACTCCAGTTCTCTTTCAAAGTCACACAAGAAGAAATGAAATATGCCCAAACATGATTTGCTGTTCTCACACAAAAAGATCTGAATCAAAAGTGTGATTCAGAGTTTAAATGATCGAACTGCGACACTGTCATCATCAAACATTTGACTGTAGAAGCTGTAGCCTGTTAATTACAAATCTTATACAACACTTATGTTTTTGGGTTGCTATTTTAACACTCGCATTACAGTGAAAGAGAAAGGAAATACAAACTTTTAGATGGAAAATAAACTGCACATCTGTTATCAATAATGCTGCACTGCTCCAATAAGAAATCTTCTGCATTGTCCCTTTACCGTCCTTTAATAAACTTCTCAGAATAAAGAAGGAAACTGAATAAAACAAATAAAGAACAAGTCTAAGGTGTCTGTGTGTGTGTGTGTGTGGTTATGCAGTACTGTTCAGATCTAGTATGGGATGGTAGTACAGCATCTTACCTCGTTACAACTGAGAGCCTTCAGAACCTCCATGTGCGTACCCTCCTTTAGATTTCATCTGGGCCTGAACAAGGTCCACCTACAAAGTAAAAGGTGATCAAATTAACTCACTGAAAACCAGTGTTTCGTATATTTTTTTGAAAAATGTTTTAAAACCTACTGATGCCAATCCCAGGCCCATGTCCCCCGAGCCTACGTGTGTGGTGTGAACAAAGTTTGTTGGCTCCCCGATCATGGAGCGGTCGATCCGTCGTCGCCGTTTCTGACAACAACAAAGCATTTCTTTTTTAACTTTGAGATATGTTTCATCATTCTATGCACATCTTTTTAAAAGCTCTAACTACTCTTGGGATTAGGATCAAGTTGGCACAAGCAATAACAGGATCTATTCATAATTCAATCTTCTGAAGCATTATTTTATTAAGAGTGTTATCACACTCAAAATGACACAGAATATATCTAATCTTGGACTGGACAGAGTAAAAATGCATTTGGACCGCAGTAACTTGTCATGGGAACATTTGGCTGGGTCTGTTCCTAGACTGCCTCCATTTATCTGGCATGTACAAGAGTCTAAAAGAAATGTCATCACTTACGTTGTTTTACATTGCTTTAATGATATACAAGGGGCTAAAAAGGCCAGTTGGTAAAAGGCAGCGATTATCCATAATCTTTGCAGTGGGGCTTGCAGACTCAAAATATTCAGGTCTGCTTTAATTAGCTGGGTAGACACAGGTGCACCAGTGTCCCCGCTGCAGCCGAGTTTGTATCATATTCAGCTGAGGTGCATCAGTGAAAAACTATGCAAAGAAAAACAACAACAACTGGTAAACATAAAATTAACAGACACTGAGTTTTTACACTTAAAGAACACTTCTGGATTGGACTGCTCTCTAAGTTACTATGTGACCAGTGCTTTTTATTTCATGTGCTTAATCTACCCTCAATCTTAGACATCCAAGTATATGGAGGGGAAAAAAGCGGTGAAATAATATTTTTGTTCCTTAGGAAAAAATAAAATAAACCCAGGTATGCAACTTTGACTTCTGCTGGTCAAAATGTGTCATATTGTCAATATTGTATGTGTATGAAAAAACAATATCCAGCATTACAATTTTGTTTTACTTAAGAAAAATATATATGGGATAGTTTTGTTTCAGTGTCAAGGTTGAAAAAGACTTAGTTACAGAATATAATTTGCTCATTTCCACAGGATTACATCTAAATATGATAATGAAAGAAGCCCTTCAAAAAAGAAGATTTGGTTGCAGTAAGAATAACAAAAAATTATTAAAGACTAATTAATTTATTCATCCAATGTGATTAGACTTGACCATTTTCTTTCAGAACTGGAGAAATTAGGTAGATGTCTCTAGGAAACCAGTCGTCTTTTTGCCGGAACCCCATGTTCCTCCCTCCCTGCTGCAAGTTCAGGAAATCTCCTGGATGAGATTTAAGCATCTCTCTCTTAAGCAAAAGTATCAGTAATAACTGGACTTTAGTCAGAGACACAAAAGGGACTCATGTGCAGTGTCTGGTATATGCAAACCAACTGTATACCATTGAAGTAACAAAAAGCAACTTAAATGACCAGGTGCAACCCATGCATGTTTTTTGCTTTCAGGTTAGAAGCAACAGTTGTTATTGTTACGTAATGTTAAATGTATTTATCTAGACCGCTCTTTAAAAAACCCTCTTAACCTCATCTCTACTCGAGGAAAAAAAAAAGAAAAGAAAGCTTCATTAAAACTTGAGTAAATCTGTCACTTTTCTAAGTACTTACAGGTTGTGGCTGCTCTGCAATGCAGCAACTGAAACAAACCCAGAACTCAGTCATTCTGAGGCCGATGAAGAAGCCGCAGCAGTTTCCTCTCTCAGTTGAGACGTCTCACTGCAACTGTTTTCCTGTTCAGTGTTACCAGAGTCACAAAAACACCCGCCGGAAACTGACAACAGACAAGCCTCTGTCTTCCCAGGGGTAAACTGTTGGCACCAGAACTGTTCTTCAGAGATGGAAAAGTGCACACCTGTTGGCGCTGTAAAGAAGGAGACAAAAACTTTTTGTTTTGTTTTGTTTTTATAAAAGGAAAGCTTTCTTTTTTTAGCTATTTTATAGCTACGGCTATTTATCAGAAGTCTTGCCATAAACTTCCCTAGACTATCAATATCAACATTATTTTGACTTCCTCGTTCCAATCTGAATAAGGGTTGCAAGGTTAAAAATATTCTGCAGACATGCATATAATTGCCGTATTGAAAAGCATTAAGTAAAAGCAGAGAAACTAGGTCAGCATGTACTGTGCTTCAAAATGGGATCTCACGTTTTCGCCCACATTTTATTACCCCCCCATCTCCTTTGAATCATATCGTAAACAATAGAGCATTCTCAATAAAATGGACCGTTTCAGTTCTCATCACTCCTTCAGTAGCAGTGCAGACGCCCTGGTAAGGCATCCATTCAAATTAACAACCCCCCCTGGAGTTAAAATCATCCAGAGGATTATTTCACTTCCAGGACCGAAACCGAGAATGCAGAGCAGCGTCTGACAAAATGTCTGAGGAAGCTCCTGCTGTTTGTATTTCACATTCAGATTAAATTACTTTATTGATATCCAGGTACTGCAACCGCTCAAGCAGACAACAGGATAAAGATGGACATGATTGGTACTTGTACTCCAGATACTCAGACCAAGTACTTTAACGTGGAAAGAAGGCTGTAAGCTGACTTTATTTGCAGGACGTGACCAATGGGTATTCCCCAAGTCTACGAGCGACACTACAACTAAATCACGCAGTTCAACTCGTTTCAGATCCTGAAAAAAAACGTATAAAAGGCACGCGTCTGGCCAAACTTTCATTTTGGGTATCAGTTGTTCAAATCCGCCATTTCCTCCTGTCAAAAAGGAGGCGTCGGGAGGATCAAATGCTCTGCCAAATGCCAAGAGGTCGCTGACAAAGTACATTTCCTAATTTGAAGAGGACTCAGCAGCTGACGACACAATTCGCTGACACCGAGACGATGACGTGAACGTTGAATCGTTATCATTTGACAAAAACAAGCCCAGGGGTGTTTAATGATCGCTTAAAACATTTTAAATCTTACATTATTTATTGACGCAACTCCCGGTCTTGGATTACACCAAGGTAATTGGTATTTACAAACAAATGAGCGTTATGTAACTTCGTACCGCTGCGGCATCAGGTTCGCGTCTTTAGACGATAGTCTCACGGCTGGGAGGAATGCAATAAGGACACTGGTGGTATCCCGCTGTTTACAGGTTTTTTTATGAGCTGAAGAGTTTTAGCGGACAGAGGTTTATTTTCAGAGGACCAGTGTTAGATCTGCGGGGCTAACGTCCACTAGCTCGTTAGCAGCCGTGGGTGACAGCTAGCCGAGCTAGCGACCCGAGTCCGTTTCCGTGCAGCGAGACCGCAATATTTATTAAAAAACCCCGCGTAAAACAGATTATTCGTCGTTACATTTTACAAACTATGTATTGACTACACGCAGTGGTCCGTTGTAATCTTGAACGAGCAAACTTACCAGCGGGTCGCCGGTTCGCCGGAGAAAACGTCCGATCGCCGGAAAAACGAAGAAGACAAAAAAAAAGGTCCAGGAACTGCGAAGGCGCTGACGTAAAACAACTTCCGCCCGAAGCCAGCGCAGCTTCCGTGTTGTCCCCACGTTTTCACGCTGCAAGCCGCTAAAAACAGCTACTCGGTGTTACAAAAATGAGGCCATTAACAGACGAGGAGACGACAACGATGTTCGAGAAGCTGTCGAAGTAGTAAGACAATATTAACTGCTGCTTCTTTCACCTGGAAATATAAAAGACGACGTCAAACCTGATTAGCGTTTATGTTAGCATGTGTGTTGTTTTTTGTCTGTTCATTTATTTATTGTATCTGTCCCCCACAAGCATCGGGGAAAACATCAAACTTCTTGTGGACCGACCAGATGGCACCTACTGTTTTAGGCTACACCATGAGCGCGTGTACTACATGAGGTGAGTGGACGCGAGAGCGAGAGCGAGCGCGAGCGTGCCCGTGAGTCGCTCGGTGGGTTTATTCACGAATCTTCTCTGTCCACAGCGAGAAACTTCTTAAACTGGCCACGAACTTTTCTCGCGACAAGCTCATCTCAGTGGGGACGTGCTTTGGGAAGTTCACAAAAACCAAGAAGTTCCGCATGCACATCACGGCTCTGGATTTCCTTGCGCCCTATGCAAAGGTGGGTCATGTTAGGATGTCTCCGAGCAGGAGTGATTATGTCTCAGTGAACCTGAAGTAACGTCTGACTGAGAGCAGCCAGTTGTGTTGTGAAGAGGATGTACGGTATTCCCATTATCCCTTGAACTTAATGCAGCATTCTTTCCTTTGTCCCAGTGAGGTCTAGTGGTTCCTAGCAGGGCCAAGCAATTAACCCGCATTTATCAGTTTTAGGTTCGTTGAGTGGGTAGTGACTGAGGGAATTAGACTGCAGATAACAAGAGATCGAAGAGATTGTTGGTAATATGGAAGGCCGTTGCTGGATGTGAGGATGGCTGCAAATTTTGTAGAGAATGAAGTCAGTGTCTATGTGTCAGCTTTATTTTTTTTATTGGCGGCTGAATAAATAAATGTAGTGACCAGAAACATGAGGGACTTGCTCTGTGAAAGGACATGCCGAGGAGGGAATACTGCACCTTCCTGCGATTGCTGTGAATGCACAGGTGAGAGAGGAAACAGAATCTAGAGAAGACGACCGGTACGTCATTGTTCATTGGTTACGATACCCTCTGTGACGCCTTCCTAGGGAGGTGTTTTAGAGCATGTCCAACTGGGCAGGGGACCCAGGGCATGCTGGATGGATTACATCTCTGTTGGCTTGAGAATACCTCCGTATTCCCTCGAAGGAATTGGTGGACGTGGCTGGGCATAGGGCAGTCTGGGCCTCTGTTTAGGCTGCTGCCCTATGTCCTCAATTCAGATACTGTTGGCCCAACAGATGATTTCAAATTAAAATGTACTCTCGCCCCACACTTGTATTCAGACATTTCCTGCAATCACAAATGACCTAAGCTTCCTCAAAACTTTTAGATAAGTTGCTTTTGATAAAGAATCAGAAAGTAATGTGGTGACTGCATTCCTGTGGTTCTGATGTTACTGCCAACCTGCTCAGACACGTGACCCTTCCATGTCAGGCAGTCAATGATCCAGGTCATTGTGAAGGCACGCTCGTGTTTTTATGGATCCTGTCAAATCCCAGTACCGGCTGAATGTTAGATGCACTGTAGAAATCACGTGGCACGTTCCTCACAGTGCTCGCGGACATTCTCATCTCGTCGCCAACGACCTGCCACCGCGTGTTAGGTCAGACCCATGATTAAGTGCATTCCCGAGGCGAGTTATTGTCTGGGCCAGGTCAACACGCCATCCCGCATCTGTCAAAAGGACAGACGAGACGCTAGATTTAGGTGTTAAACGCAGAGTATCCACTAATGTGAAAGGGGCAGTTGACAGCGGATGGATTATCTAACCATTTGGCTATTAAAACTCCCAAGCCCCTTTTTAGTAAACACTGGCATGACAAAAAAATCAATTATACTTTACTAACCAGCTATATCATCTGCTTTTATACAATCTCTTGCTGAATTTCAACATTAACTACACACTTCAGTCTTTTGATGGAGTCACTGCTCTCGTGCACACGATTAATTTGAAACTGTGTTCAGTTTAAGGTATGGGTGAAACCTGGAGCCGAGCAGTCTTTCCTGTATGGGAATCATGTGCTAAAGTCTGGTCTTGGGAGAATCACCGAGAACACTATGCAGTATCAAGGAGTTGTGGTTTACTCCATGGCTGATGTGCCTTTGGTAAGCATCGCACTTTTTACACTGTCAATGTACAGACACTTTGTTACATAATTTAATATTCACATTTACTGTTTGGTTAAAAAAAAAAAAAAAAAAAAAAAAAAAAAAAAAAAAAAGCAAATTGTTAATATATGGACAAAAAAAAAAATTTTTTTTTTTTTTCAACCAAGTCGTGTCTTTTTTTTCTCAGGGCTTTGGAGTGGCAGCCAAGTCTACCCAGGAGTGTCGGCGAGTGGACCCCATGTCTATTGTGGTTTTCCACCAGGCTGATGTAGGAGAGTTCATTAGGAATGAGGAAACATTAACATAAACACCATCAGAACTGTCAAATATACATCCGGATCTTTAAAAATACTCAGCAGCTGCTTGACGTCATCACTGAACTTTTCTTTTTAAACCAATGTTGGGTCAAGACGCCTTCTTCTGGGGAAGATTTATTGCAGCTTTTGCAACTGGACCTTATTCTCCTGGAATCTGAAACAAGTTCACAGTGGACTCACCTCGATGCTACAATCTGTGCAGACTTCTCAAAATCTTGTCCATCAATGTATCAAATATTGTCCAAACAAATGGAATATTTGTCTTTTTATAAAAGTTATCTTTCAAAGAATCTCATGTCTTGATATTCTTGTCTTTGGGATGTTACTAGTACATTAAAATCTAGTTTTTTTTCTCCCTTGCTTTGCATGGGTAGAAGTTGCCTTGAACCGTCTTAAGTCCCACTATTCTTTCCCAGTACCATGAATAGAAATGCACTTTCAATTTAATATTTTATAAGATGGTTGCATCAAAAGTTGCTTGAGGGGAACATTAATAGAAGATGCAGCTTCATCATATTTGACTCTAGTCCTTAGAATGAGAGAAACGCCATTAAATCTATTATTGGTGTTCCTATTCAAGACTGCATTGAAGCAGCAATGGTATCTAAATTTATACAATTAAAAAACAAACTGCGAGCCAGATGTTAATTTATTAACCTCTTATCCATAAACACTCCAGATTTGAAATGAGGAAAAAAAACAAAATCAGGAACTAAATAAAGTACTGTTTGTAAAAAAAACAAAAACCCAACCAAGAAATCTCACACCATATTTAACTTCTTTAGTGTTCTCCAGCGATCCTTCAGATTCACGTTTGTTCTGTCTTTAAAAGCGTAATATGCTTTTATCTTGTTCCAGTTGCCCTCTCCAAATTTATCAACTCCATCTTTTAACATCTGGGTCTCGCTGTCCGTCCACTTCTGCAACAGAAACACGGTTATTTAGCTTCAGCAAGTCAAGTCTGCAGTCTGACAAAAGCTTTATCTTGAATAAAGTGTCAAGTTTGCATAAGCCGGTTCCAGCAGCTGCTCAAATGGCTACATGTCAAGGAGATTTCTGTGTAGTGTACCTCTATCGTAAGTGAACAGTTCTCCCTTCACCCTAATGGGAAATGTGATGAGGTATAAATCTGAATACGATTTCATAACGAGAAAAGCAGCACAGTGCATAGACCACTAGCTGAACCTAGCACAAAAAGTAAGGACATTTCTGCTTGGTTGTAACAAAGCTTCTTGGAAATAAATGTTACACTGTTGGAAAACCTGTTATTTTTTTCCACTTTTAAAATGGTGCCACATTTGTAAGAAAAATGCATTTATGGGCTGTGCCCATGAAAAAGTCAAGTATGGAAAAAACATAATATGGGACCTTTAACTTTTCATTTACTGAAAAGAAAGGTATACTTTTATGCTTACCCTTTTCCTGTGTCCTGAATTTGAAACAGTGCTCTCATTGGAATCTACAAGACGGAGGCGAAAAGTTAGATAATGAGCTGGACTTTCACAAACAGATCAACAATGGATGGATTAAAGATGTTGGAAGAAACATTACTGATGCTCTTTTTGGAGGGGAAGTAAAGCTCCTCATCACTCCATGTAGCCTTATCCTCCTTTGCATTATTGTATAATGTTTTCCTGCAAACACAGGAAAAGTTTATTTTCCAATACTAATAATAGAATATTTGAAGGAGTGCCCACAGAACTGTGACACGCTGACTAAGCATGTTCAGCTGTTGGCATCATCTTCACTAACCATTTTGAGTGGGCCGAACACATCTCTTGAGCAGAGCCCTTGTGAGGAGTGGAGCTCTTTTGAGGGACAGAGTGACACGGGGACCGGAGAGTTGGCGAGGTGTCCAATGATGAGTCTATGATAGACACGCCACCTTCATCTCTTGGATTGCTGTGTAAAGAGGAGTAGATGTTGTCACAGGTCCGTCCACACACCAGCAAATACTAAGATCAAGATACTGAAAATGCATTTACACTTTGTTAGAAGAAGAATTCCTGAGTGGTCGTCTACGAGGCGTCTGTGCTGGTGACTTGGAAGAGGCCAACAGGTCCTGTGAGTCTTCCTCGCTGTCCGATGATAACCGTACTTTGGAATTTCTGTAATGGTAGTGAAAGATGTGAAACTGAAGAAATTTGTTTCGACATGTGAATAAATCTGTCATGACCAACAAAGACATTTTCAAATGTTAAAAGTTTGTGTCTGCAAGTTTAAAAAAGGTTAAAATCAGAAAAAAAAGAAAAGCTTTTTATATATGAAACTTCAAATTTTTTAAAACATGATGAATAAAAATTAATCTCAGCTAAAGTTTTGAATTCTCAACCTTCACATACCCAGGTCTGATTTACAGTACAGTTTGTTAAAACATTGAATTAGAACGTCTGGGGAAAAAAAAAAAATGAAAAGAAAACAAAAAAGCCCGACTAAGAGAGGCCTAGTTTTACGCTCTTAAGCTAAGGTTTCTCTGGTAGACTACATCTGAATCATAGAGCTCTTTTCTCTTTAAAAAAAAAACAAACAACCATAAAAATCAAGTCTCTCTTCTAGACATAAAGATCAAGTGGAGTACATTTGTTTATACCCGAGTGATCTATTGGACTGGTTATGGAGGTCCCCAACATGCCTTTTCCTGTTGGCAACAGGGTCAAGGGGGGAGTCCTCACTGCCTTCAGAGGAATCAGCCACACTGGTTGAAGCCCTGTACGACCAATCAAGTTATTAGAAAATGGGACATACCCAGTGAGCACAAGAAGGGGGAGGAAGAAAAAAAAAAAAAAGGAGGTAGTAGGGACTGTAATAATATAAAGTGACTTAACGACAGGAGAGGTTATTGCTCAACTCACCCAGTGGTTGTTTTCTTTGTTCTTCGGGGGCATTTTCGTACAGGTATAGTACACTCTCTTTCTGTAATTGGGCATTGCATTTCTTTTGGGTCATTTTTACTGGACACAGTTGGTGTCTGTGGTGCCTCCTCTGTTCTGACATCAGTTTCCAGTTCCTCGGGTGCAGCTGTGCATTGTGAACTCGGTTGACTGTCTGGTTCAATCACCAGCCGTGCTACTGTGTAAAGTTTCTTTGAGAGTGAACCTGCTTGCGTTTGAGGTCCAACATCCATTTGTGTCGGGTGGTCTGCTGGGGATGCTTCCATAGGGCTGCACACGTCTCTCTGAAACAGCCCTTCGTGCTCCAAGCACAGATTAGTGCTTCTGTTGTGATCGGCTGAGGGATGTTCACAAATGTCCTCTTTTTCCTGGCACTCTGTCTCCACTTCTTGCTCCAATTGGGAAAATGTAATTCCACCAAAACCTGAAGCAAGAGCTTTGTAGGCCGCTTCCAGTCTGGCCCTCGGGATTATTAAGTGCTTACTGGAAGATAAGATCAAGACAAGAAAGAACAGCTTTAAGATTGCTGACTGAAACTCAGAAAACAAATGTTTTCTGAGCATTGTGTTGAATTAGAAAAAGGAAGATGCCCTTCAGCTCTTCAGTACTCCAAGTATGATCTCATAGCTGCTAATGAATGGTATAAGGACAATAATAAAAAAGGTAATAAACTGCTCCCCACAGTTCTAACAATGACTGAAAGGTGAATCGATCATTTTGGTAGTAATAAGTCATGCTTTGGCAACCCTACTAAACAAAACAAGAAAAAAAATGTTTTTTTGTTTTTTTGTTTTTTTTGTTTTAAATCTGAGGAGTGAGACATGAAGGCAGATGAAAAAGTAAGAATTTGATAGTTTTACACAATTACAGCTCTTTTAACCCCATTATATCAATCTGTGATTATAGTGGTTGAAACTGTTGCCAAGTTTGGTGTCTTGTTTTTTTTTAGTAATCTAACTTTTCAAAAGCAGTAAATAACTTTTGAAAGCTACTGAGTAGGAAAGAGAATGTACCATGGTCTGAGACGGACTATGTTCATTTGTGGACCGGAAGATGGACCGGGTTCGTCTTGCTCAGAGACTTCAGACGCTCCGTCGTCTTGCTCTGCAAGTCTGTGATCAACGATCTTCTTTGCAGCCTAGTGAACACAAAAAAAAATAAAAAAATAAAAAAAGTTTTGAGCATTGTACATGATCAACAAATCACCATTGTCAGATAAAAGAATATTTTCATGGTCATGTGAGGACTACCGGTAAATAACGGATTTAAATTTCTGACAAATTTATGAAATGAGTCAGCATTAAATGAAAATGTCCTCACTTTAATTTCTTATTAAAAAAAATAAAGTATCTTAAGCTTAATTCACAACATGCATACCTTCTGGAGAAAGGGGACACTGAATGAGCAGAGCCGCTGACAAAAAGCAAGGATCTCCTTCTTGAACTGCTGGAAGTTGATTTGCTTGATGACCTCATGCGTTTTAATTTTCCCAGAGATGAGCCCCATAAATACAGCTTTCTGATGAGAGAGACATCAGTCATGTGAGCTGGATGATAAAAGTACCATGACAAGGTGGCAGGCAGCTGGATGAGTATTAGGATGTGGTGTGACTACATCTTTAGTTTTTATGGACATATGAGAAAAATGATCATGAGTGAAGATTTTCCCAGAATCATCACTGCAGCTACCAAAGCGAAGGACACAGACCTGGGCCAGCTGCTCGAGGACTGTTGTGTCCATTTACCCAGCACAACTAATGTTTGCATTCATAAACAACGTCTACCAACAATTATTCAGCTGTTCTCAATCCAACTGGTATCAACTGGGGGTTTGTAATTATGGTAATCCAAATGTTCCTTTGTGGCACTGGCACTCCTACTAAACACATTAAAAGGGGATTTTATGAGCAGAGCAACAAGTGTGAAACATAATTGTTTTTTGTTTTTTTTCCACTATCATGGAGTAAAAAAAAAAAAATAAATAAATAAAATAAAATGGACAATTGCTTTATGTTGATGACCAGTTATTTACCATCAGTACACCACTGACTTTGTTTCTCTTTGCTATAACAGAGCTACTGCATCCTGCAGTCTGTGTAAGAGCGATGTATATATACCCTTTAGGAAAATTACATAAAGTAAGCCCATAGTCCATAAAACAATGTCAAACAGCTCATGATTCAGGAACCCAATCAAGTTGATAAACAGTAATCCTCTAAAGCCTTTTTGTTAAAAAGAGGAAGTGCGCATAGCTTGCTGTGACTGGATAGTGCAGTAGTAAACAGTAAATAATTACATATAAACTGTGCAACATTAGAGCGTCACAATCCATCAGAGCACCGATTCATGAAAAAGGCAAATTTTGGAAAAGGAGACCAAAGTGGAAACTGAAAACTGCTGGCTGTTCGTGTCTGTGATGACAACGTATGATTAAAAATGTTAAAATTCTCTACCAAAGAAGCATGTAAAAGAAAATAGCAAGTGATCCATAAATTAAAAATTACTCTGGGGAGGAGAGGGGGAGAAAAAAAAAAAAAAAAAAAAAAAAAAAAAAGATCATCTCCACCAAAGTAGCAGTGTTCAGAGTGTTCCTATTGAGCCATCAGACGTTGGGAAACAAATCAGGAGAGGGACTAAGCACCACCCCCACCTCTCTTGATTCAGAGGCAAGACAGCAGCGGGCGAGAGAGTATATACTGATATGTTCATATCAACGCAGGGGAAAGAGGTGATCAAGGAATCTGGAAGCTCTTACTACCTGTTGAAGTGTCTGCTTTCATGCGTTTTTGATGGCCTGATTAAGATGACTGACCTGTTCCGATAATTTTCAAATAAATTCTGCTGGAATATTTGGCCTTTTAATGTTTACGCTTTTTCCCAAAATTTACATTTTCTTCCGATCAGTGTAAAAGCAGCTGTTTGTGAAAATACAAGTTAAATGTTAACTGAAAAGACTCACCTTGCCACCCATTGCTTTGGGAAACTGTTTGTTGAGCACGTCCATTGCTTTATCAAATTCATTGTTCTTGATGAAAATTCCCACAATCTGAAGAGAGAAATAGCTGTTTTTAAACCAAATACATTTTTTTTTCCTCATAAGAAGGAAATCCTCCTGTTCTGATAGCAAATACATTATTGCCAAAGCTTTTATCAGCAATAAAGTTTGTTTTTTTTCTTCCAAATCCCATTTACTTTATAGCCCAAAATTTTGCACCACTTTTCCCAAAGTGCTCTGTTAGGGGCAGCAGTGCTACTGAAGAAGTTTCCACCCAGCATTTTTATCCTCCACAGTTACTTTGCCACTGACCAATCAATAAGACCCACCACTAAAACGCAGATAAGCGTCAGTTGCACAGGGACCACAGCTTGGACATCTGTAGCTGTCAGCCTCATAGAAAAACACTGGAAGATCTCAGAGAGGTTGGGCAGGTTGGAGTTTATTTTATCTCCCAACTCCAGACAAAACAGAGCTTAATACAAGCTTCGATGTTAAACTGCCAACCTAACATCCAGAAGATCAAAAAGGATGTCTACATTTGTACATTTAACTAAATTTGTAGTTAAATCAAAGCAGAAATGCTTTGTTGCCTTATTATTTAAGCACCATCTTTAAGTAGCTTTTGCTGTGGATGAGTTAGGAAAACTCATCACTTCAGATACACTGATAGCCAAAAGTAGATTCAAGTCACATACTGCTATACCCTTAGATCCATTTCTAGCTGTATAACACCAGATATGAAGTTCTGTAGTCCCAAAAAAAGTGTTTCACGGAAACAGTCGCCACAAACTGTAAACAATGCCGATAGACTGCGGGAGCAACAGTAACTACGGGGGACGGGACTTATTGATTGGTTCATTTTTCTTTAATGTCAGCTGAATCATAATTTTGATTGTAGCTTCTATTTTCCATTAGAAAAAAGTACAAGTGTATGAAAAATTTAAAAACATTTACCATCTCTTTAACTAAGGCACAAACACGTTCAAATTCTTCATGTGGAATACTGAATTCACAGTTCATGCTCTCAAGCAAATTTAGAGCAGATTCCAGTGGAGTTACAGACTGATTGTAATCAAATCGCAGATCTGGAAGAGGAAGAGACAAAACAATGTCAGCTGTCTAGTCAAGATAAATAGGATCAGATGTATACTTCTAATCCTAATTCAGAGAAAAGGAATTACCTTTTTTTTTTTTTGGGTTAAGTAATTCTCACCGAATATTGTGACTTGATAATCAAGTTGGCTCAAAGTGTTAATTCCATTAACATCCATAATGTGAATAATTACATTTACTTTTAACAGAGTATTTTGCTTATTTTTAGATATGCAAACTGTACTCAAAAGGATATCTTTTATTGTTCTGCAACATCAATAAGCAGGAACAAATGTCCATAATTAAGGACCCATTTATATCCACTTAAAAACAGACACTGAGACCTACAGCGATGGAAGAATTGATGAAAAATTGATCTCACCCAGATTTTCTCCCTCGTTAACACGAGAGAGAAACTGAAGAACTCTTACTTTTAACGCCATGTCATCAGTGGACTCCAAAGGACGTCCCAAGATACCTGTTTAAAAAAATTTTTTTTTTAAAGTAACTAAGCTTTGCATTTGCCACAAACAGTTTTCCTAAAAAAGGAAAAGAATATCCCTATTTCCATCACAGTAGTAGTAGTACAAATTCTAACATTTTTAACTGTGGGGGAAAATGGCAATATTTATAATGTTTAAACAACCAATTCAGAATTCAATAGGACGTCAGAAGATGCTTTCTTGTGAGGTAACTGCTAAAGTACATCCACAAAGACCCTGAAGACTCCAGATCACACGTTTGCAGCAGTACCACTCCTGCTATAGACTGAAAAATTTAGGACCAACAAGAAAGTTTAGAAGCACCAATTACAGGGACTTCTAAGGGACAGGCAACACTTTAAATCAATTTCCACATTCTTACCCGCATGAATCCAAAAACAAGACATTTTTCCTGTTTGATAAAGTTATGTCAGTTTGCTCCAGATAAGTTTGGTATGAGGACAAGACAAAAAAAAAAAACAACAGTTGACCCAAAGTTATCTGGTCTTTGGCTCGAAACAGTTTAAATCCATGTCCTTTTGTGCGTTTGTATGTTTGTTTGTTTGTGGCAGGAGGAGCTGTTTGTATGTTTATTTGTTTGTTTGTGGCAGGAGCTTTTCGTTTTTATTTTGTTTGTGGCAGGAGCTTTTTGTTTTTATTTTGTTCATTTGCGGCAGGAGCCACACCTGCCGGCCGACCTCATCCGCAAACGAAAACCAGAAAGATGATCTTGAAACTGCGCCTGTTTCCTTGCACAGAGAGATTACGGATTCTCTTGTTACAGTTTCTGGTTCGTCAGGAGAAACAGACGTTATCAGTGACAGCTACGTTGTTTATTGATCACAGTTAATTAGCCGCATCATCGGAAGTCGCGCAGTTATTCAAATGTTTGATCGCGCTGGCCTGGTACTTTCAAGAATACCATCCTGTAATATTTCTGTCGGTCTAATAACACGTTTGGGCTACTTATCAGGCAGGTAACTCTTGGTTTAAAAGTTAGTAGAAGTAAGTTAGTAGAAGCACAGCTAACCGCGCTAGCCTAGCGTCTCAGGCAAGTATTACAAAAACACATCTAGTACAATAACTTACTGTCAAGTATGTCTCGCACAGCGCAGAAGTCTGCATATCTGTCATTTTTGAAGAACTCCAGCGCCACAAATGAATAAAAGTCCACTATCCAGCGGTTCACGACAGGTTCAAGAGTTACTCCGCTGCCCTCCGCAGCCATGTTCGCGCTAAGTGCGTTTTCTTCTTCTTCTTCTTCTATAATTTACGGGCGGTGCGGTTATTGTTTCAGGGAGCAGCAGCACCTCCCCTGACTGAGGTGTGAATTGCTGAGCGTCAGAGCCAAGCAGAGCACCAATCACTGATATCTACCAACGTCGGAACTAAAGCGCCCTTAAGGAAGCGTAAACAAATCTTTTATATACAGTCTTCCTGATTTCTACACCTAAACTAAAGTCAAGGATATTCTGGGCTTGTAAATTAATGTTCACAAATTATTTCAAAGTTTGCCCCTTGCAAACGAAGATCCCTTGAAATAACCTTAACTGAGAAATCGAAGTTTGTGGTTGTGCAGAAAGTTAATTTGTGAAGAAAATATATCTATTTCAACCCTCCCAATTTGTTAAGTAATATAAAGACATGAAGTAGAAGAACACGATCAGAGAGGCTTTATTGCCACGTCTGCTTCTTGCACACAAGAGATTTGTCTTAGAAACTGATGGCTTTTGTACTTATACATCTAACAGTGACATTTATGAAAGTAAAACCATAGACATTATAAATCATAATCTTTTTTCCTTTTTTTCTACATACACATCAATGGTTAGTGCTTAAGTGTCAAAAACCTTTTTGCCAGTATATATATAAATATATTTATATGCTATTTAATCTTGCAGCAGTTAAATTTTTATAAGTAGGCGTGTGAGAGAGTGAATGTGTCCTACACCAATAAATCATCATGTCTAAGCAGACAACAATAAGGATTGACTATAGTCTGCTTCAAGAGGAAAATTGTGCAATTGGGTGCTTAATGTGGTTAAATGCTTACTTGTCTTTGCTTGGCTTAGTAAGTTACTGTGCACCACTACAGATATGTTAATGAATAGAAATGTGTACAGAATAGGCTACACAATATTATGGGGAAGGGTGACATGTGTGACAACCCCCACTGTTGTAATGTTACTTTATTTTACATACACTGCTATACAGTATTACACATAGTATTAAACCACGTGCATTGCACACATCACATTGAATGGACAATGGACATAAGTAATCCTTGAGGTGGATGAATTCTTCATAAAGGATATGACCTGTGGAAAAAAGCAGCTCCTGTATCTCAGTGTTGACCAGAGGGAACGCCTCGGTTTGGAAGAGCTCGAGGAGGTGGCTAGAGATCAGGTCTAGTCAGGCTGCTGCCTCCACAACCCGAACATAGATAACCGGAAGTTGATAGATGAATTAACAAAATAAAAACATTTAAAACCAAATGCTAAAAAGTTTAATGCCATTTGAAAATGGATATTAAACTGATTGGAAGGTGATAAATCAACAACAAACTAACCATCCAACCAGAGGGCTGCTGGCTTTATTGTCTTCACATCCACTGCCTGTTCTGTCATTTTACAATGTTAAATAATCTCGACTGCATCTTTTTACACCTCAGACCACCACCCAGCATTCCTACTGCTTTCTGTTGCGTTTTGTGCCAAAAACTACATCCCACACGGTCTGAGGAGTAACCACGCATGATGTCTAATCCGTCACAATTTGTTTTACTTTACTTCTTCTGTCCTGGCAGATACGTTACTAGTATTGTTAAGACAGAACAGTAACTAAATCTACTTCGAGGATCCGACTACAGCTCTGTCGTGGAGAACTTCGATCCACCTCGATCCACTGTGGAACTTCGTTCTTGAGGGAGCAATACCACGAGAAGCCCCCAGGGGTCGCTGAGTTCACTCAAACACTGACAGGAGTCAAAACATTACTCAAGTTTATTATGTAAAAGAATGACATTAATGATATGACATAAAATTTTAACACATTAAAAAAATCTAATAAAACATTCCATTTATATGTTATTAATAATTACCTGTACACTTTGTTTATAAAGCTGAGGGATTTTGTTCTTGATTAAACATTCTCTCTGATGGGTTAGAAACACGTTTGTCATCTGTAATTGATGCCATTATTGATAAATCTGTGATAAAACATCCATCCTGTTACTGTACATTGCAGATGCCCACTTGTTCTCTACGGAAATACCCTTGAATTACCAGCTAGTGTGAGAAAATGCTCAGACAGCATACTGTTTTGCATGTTTAACAATCATCTCATCTTGGTGACCACGGTTTTTCACACGGCAGAAGGTAGAGATAATGCAATGATCACTATAATTTATGAAAAAAAGAAATGATACAGATTCCTCTACTAAGCATGAACTTATAATTATGCACCCTGTATCAAAACCTCACTTTAACAGCAGCATCTGAGTTTGGTCATGAAGCAGAATGATCCTACTGTCAAATACTTTTGCACATAAAAAAAAAAAAAAAAAGTCCAAATATATACCAGTCGGCATCACACACATACCCTGTCATCACAACAGCATTGGTCAGTTTGTAATTACCTCTGATGCTTTACTACTTCATACCACATATGACTACAGCTACATCAGGTTTGTTACCACAAGTCCCGCTCCAGAGATTCTCTATTTTAATGGCATCTTGTGTTATTTAAACTCCAGTTGGCTCGCCGTTCCAGGAACTTTAATAACAGCATACTTGACTAACAACATATCTGTGCATTTGCGAAAGAATGTAGCATGTGTCTTTCTCCTGACAGAATAAAATCTGTCTTTCAATTACATGTTTATATGATTTATTTAACGGCATTAACTGTACTCCTTTTATTGAGCGTGTTGGCATGAGGGGAATTGCTGAATGAACTGTGGCAAACACACAGGATTATGATTATGACAATGATTGAATCAAAAAGTTATTTCTTTTTTCTTTTTTTTCTGCCTCCAAACATTTAAACCAGAAATCTCTTGCCACGGGGATGCAGTCCAGCAGAATAAATTAGAAATAAGAGGCCAGCACAGAAGACGTTGCCTGATATCAGGTAGGGGTCACACTGCTGACCCCACAGCCCTGAAAAATCAAAGCAGATTTTACATTCTCATTACAGCACATTTCTTAAAACACGACAGCTTTAAAGCATACATTGTCATTTAGTGTAAACAGTGGAGATAGTTTGTGACCTCAAATACTGAACGTCAGTCCCAAAACATCCAATTCATTCAGTGCTAAACAGCCTATCACTTATGCAGGGTAAAATTAGGAGATGGACACCTAATGTGGTAAAGTTTTAGTATCTTGCCACTTCATTTACTTGACTGCAGGATTTCAGCTGCTGGGATAAGTGCTCTGATAACTACGACAAAATGCCCGATCCTGCCCTGTCACAGCATGTTATAAGCGCAACTCTTACAGAGTGGAAAGTAGGCTCCTTCTGAGCGCCCCCGAGACTTTGTTTTGTATCAAGGCTTGTATAATTGAGGCTGCTTCTGCAGCCTTTTTCCGCTGAGCACTCTCTTTCTACATCTCGAGGCCAACTTCACAGAAGAGTTTGGATCAGATAGAGCTCACAATGAGCCCAACGAGGTTTATGCTTCCAAGATCTCCTGTTTAAAAATGCTGCAGTCTCCGAGGAGCATGCAAAGCAACCAGGTCTGAAACGTGGATCTGTCTTGGATCGTTTCTGGAGGTTGTTTTTCAGTGTTTAAATGCTATGAAATCCCATTCAGAGCTCCTGTACCCGGATTCCTAGTACACACAGAAGTAACCTTCCGTTTCTGACACAGAGGGGTAAACGAGAACGGGGAAAACAATTCAGACTGTCAGTACCGGTCAGCCATCAGACGGTTTTAAGTAAACGGGGCAGGATTTCAGTGGTCATAGAAACACCACAGATGTTAACCTACATGTAGGAATGGTGAGATGGCAAATTCATGGATAGATACACTTTAAATATAAAACTTTTTTTTTTCCTCTTGTCTTTTTTTAACCAAATGACAATTTAAAAAACAAACAAACAAACAAAAAAAGAAAGAAAAACAGTAGTTATTTCCAGTGAGGCATAATGGTCAGCAGGAGTGGTTATGATGATGAAAATTCAGCAGTTTTTCAAAAAGAAGAAGAAGAAAAGGAAACGTTAATTTCCTCTGCTTCACACTCTCCAAAAATGATCAATTTCAGCTCGCGGATGGAAAACCATAAAGGAGATGGACAGATGGGAAAAGCCACTCAGTCCTCTTGAATATGAATAAGGCTTCTGTTCACAGTAACGTGTTTACCAATTTGAAGATGATGAAAGCCCCACTTCCAGGCAGAGATGCTGACTGACTGGGCTTTGTACATGCAAATTAAAGCCCAGTTCAATCTTTGATATCCTCTATGCTCCATATCTGGGCTTTTATCAAGCATCGTGTAAGTAGTGCATGTCCTTGACTGCGATTCTCTTGTCTGAGTCCAATAAAAGAGTTTGAAGCACCTCCCAATTTCGATCCTATTGTCTGGGCCCAGCGATAAAAGAAAAAAAAAAGAAAAAAAAAAAAGAGCCTTGCTGATACATCCTCAAGAAATCCAATTTCTGAATTTCACAAGTGCAACAAAGTAAACAAACTCCTCAAGCTCCATATTCAAGATGCAAAAGCTGGCTTCCGACAGCACCTTAGACAATCAGGAATAAAAGATTCACTTGAATTATATACTGCATGCTTTACCCAAAAAAAAACAAAAAACAAAAAAAACAACAACAAAAAAAAAAAAAACAACCGAAATAAACAAGAAACAAAACGAAAACAAAATGCTGCTTGTGTAAGGATAAATATTCCAGTTGGTAAGGATACTCGAGACCAACATCAAAGGTGCTGAATCTACGACAGCATGTGAGAATGAAAACTGAAACTGATGATGCACTTGGGTCACCGCAGCAGCCCGTCTCTGTCACCCACGCAAGGAGGACAGCAAGGAGAACCCGTCCATCGGAGCCCCAGGAAAAGCTGGGCACACAGCCAAGTGTTGATCCGTATCAGTCCGTCTCGGCTGTCAGACAGAAAACTCTGACCCGCCACGGCGACCGTGGGTCACAAGTAGCAGGCGCCGCAGACGGAGGCCGGTGAATGGATTGCACCACAGAAGAGACGGCGGACTCCCGAAAACAGCTTTCATCCCGTCCCACCTCATATGACGCTCCCAAGTGGGCTTCTCGTTTTTAAGACGTTCAATCTCCTGCAAGACATTCATACAAGTCTGATTTCAGTAAGTTTAACTTATTCAAAATCTTCCCATATTTGCAGAGTAAAATCCTTTTTTAAAGCTCAAGATCTCGTTTTGTCACCTTTTCCTGAAAACACTTTCATCTTACAGTACCGAGCTCGTAGGGATGCAGCGGACACTGACCGTTTCATCGTTACAGATGGAGTGGATCTGCGTGCCGAACATTACAGCCGTAAAAGTGAGAAACAGGATGGCTTCGAGACAGAGGAAGATCAGCAGCAGCACAGACACCCCTGGAGTAAAGTCACTGCACTCTGACAACACACAAAGAGAGCAGGACAGAGCTTTTACTGCTGCAGAACAACTCCAAAACAGAAACAAACCAAAGAAACTCAAGTGTGTTGATGATCAGAAATAATCACATTTGTTTATTTTCAGGGTTTTAAAGAAACAACGGTTTCTCTGATAAAACCCTTCAGAGAAGAACAGGTAAAGATTCTCCAAACTCTTTAAATCTCATTAAATTTTAAGAGTTTCCGATCCATTATCCACTATGCGAATGCCCATATTTCCTTTTTTGTCTCACTGATAGCGCAGCTCTCATTGGGGCATGGAATTTAATCTTATATTCAATGACTCAGAGGAATTTTTTTCTCTAACTTAAAAGCTCATTCAGCAGATCATACGTATAGTCTCACTTCTACAAATGAAATAGTATCCTCATATCTTCCACAGAGGAGCAGTACAATGACAGATCTCTGATAATTGGGCTGGACAGGTCCAATGATCTGTGAAGAGCTCGTATTCTAATAATGGGAACCAAAAATAAAAATTCCTTTACACTCCCACCCCATACTTGTCCATGTTTCATTAGCGCTCTAAATAGTTTCAGACGTCTTTTTCAATAGACATAGTTCCAGATTTCTATCAAATATGGATTTTTATTAACTCGAATTTCGAATGTAGTAAATGTTGCGCAATCTTACCGTTCCATTGAACTTTAATACACGTGAAGAAGTGCATACCACTAAGGCCCAGAGCATGGGCAGATATCAAGGCTATGTACATCTGCGGAGATGAGAACACAAAAAGAGGGAGAGCCGTCACAAACAGATACAAATAAAAGCCATTTAACATCCCAGCAGATTCATTCTGATGCATTACAGTGACACAGTTTTTCTTAATTTAACACATTTAGTCAGACTCAAGCTTTATGACTTGAATGTAATTAGAATTGCTGCTTCACCGTCTGTCAAAGCCCGAGAGCTAAACATTTCAGCGGCAATTGACCTTGGGCTACTGAGACACATATGACAGTATCATTTTTCCATCTTCTGGAAGATCCAGTCAGCATAAAAAGCCATAAAAAGCGCTGATGTTCTCAAGAGTCATAAGTGGCAAAGAGAGCACAATTAATGCAGGCCTGTTCCTGCTGTGCACTTCACCCGAGGTGCCCTGGCAAGTAGGAAGATTTGAACGCAAGCCGAGTCCTCTTATGAAATAAAGTTAAACGATAATATGTACTTTTTACGATAAAAAAAAACAAACAAACAAACTCAAAACAAAAAATAACAAGTACAACTGCCATCAATCGATAAATAAAAAAGTGTACTTACAGTAAAAAGAACGAAGAATCTCTGATTCTTTTCTCCCACACAGTTATTGACCCAGGGACAGTGATGATCCATCTTCCGGATGCATCGTTTACAAATACTGCAGGAGGGAGAGAGTGTCAATGCATGTTAAACTCAACACTAACCCAGACGTCATCACATATAGAGCTCCTTTAAATATTAGTGTGCACACTTTTTTACATGTAATTATGGATACTAAAAGATCATCAGAAAAAGGAGCTCTTTATTGTTTTATATGTGTTTAACTGGCCACAATAATTA
Organism: Xenentodon cancila; assembly: GCA_014839995.1. Taxonomy (NCBI): domain Eukaryota; kingdom Metazoa; phylum Chordata; class Actinopteri; order Beloniformes; family Belonidae; genus Xenentodon; species Xenentodon cancila. The sequence continues at coordinate 21,802,682 of CM026197.1, forward strand.
TGACCCGTCCCTCAGGAGTTGAATTTAACGAGTTTTTAAGGTGAAAAAGGTGATCATTTTTCCCAAGTATTGATGGAAGCGGCGCTGCCACTGTGACACATGGCACCCGCAGGCAATGCTTGACAACACCCATTCAAGGTCAACGAACAGCAACACTGAGAACGCTCCCAACACGTATGTGTGAGTGAGGGATTAGGGGGCTTTGTCAACTTTAAAGCTGGGATTTCCAGTGACAAGACGGTGCCTCTCTTTTAACCTGGCTAGATTTACGACGCAAATTTAACCTGCAGGTTATGTTCTGATATTCATTGAACAGCTTGTCAGAGCAGGCTTGCTTTAGATAATATACAGATATTCTAAATTATGCACCGATACGCATAACTGTAAAAAGGGGGAAAGAGGGGGGTATTTTCTTTTTCACGTGATTGTAATTACAGCGATTGCTGGGCTCCAAGTGGCTGCTAAACGCAGGAATAGATTTTCATTTCTGTGCCTGAATACAAGCTTTGAGGACAGGGAAAGACTGGGGCTGCTGCTCAGTCTCCATCTGCTGGGTTCACATCTTCACAAAGTGTCAGACTGACCTGCAATGGTGTGCCCTCTCAGGTTTGATGCTACAGCACTTTGGGCACTTGTAAATGACTTCCCCAGGCTTCAGCTGCAAGCTCTCCATGTACTCCTTTGTTGCATTTCCTTTAGGAACTGCACCCTGGAGAGTGGGAAAGAAGAAAAAACCAACGGCTCCCATTTACAAAAAATGCACACAAAACACATTAGGTATTAGGATTAGACAGGTCAAGCTACGTTTTAGGTGCGATTAGAGGATGAGCTTCCTCAACATGTACACATTTCAGATAGTAATGATGCCTACTGAGTAAAAGTTCAATGCAATCAAATTCAATTATACAGGATTAATCTACAACATAGGTTTTAATTCAAGCAGCAGATTCTTTCTTGAATTTGACACATTTTTTCATGCAGTTTGATATACTGGATCAGGAACTTCTGTGTGTTGCTGCGGGTTTATAAAAACCGATCTTTTGTCCAGGTTGGGGTGTTTTGAAGGTAAGCACCAGCCGAGCTATTATAAGGCATACAGTGCGTTTGTGTGAGAGTTGCATCAGAGTAACATCTGAACTACTAGTATTTAACCTATGAGCTCTAGAGGCCTGACCTGGAAAAACTCAGTGTAGTCACAAAACATCAGTAGTAAAGTAGAGAAAACTCCCTGAATTATCAAAAACGTCGACAAAAAAATGATCAGTTCCTTGAAAATACCAAAGAGCTACATAGAAAACCATATTAAAAAGAAAAGAAACAAACAACTAAGGTGCAAAACTACATGAATTATATGTCTGAATAAAAATGTCTGAAACATTTTTATAGACCCACGTGGAAACAGTCAATGGCCTTAAGTTGATGGTTCAAAAGGATTTATAATTACACAGCTGGAACTGAAGTTTTAACTCGCTTTTAAAATAGATCTAACTGATAAGACATTCATATTCAGTTTATGGTCTGCTGTGCACAACTCTTAGACAGAGCCTCCTCTTACACCCTCTCAGCAGCCCAGATTACATCAGCAAACGAGTCCAAGTGTCAGACTGGGGCAGCACTTTTGGTTTGTGCTGTAGCGTGGGCTGTCACATTGTCTATGAGAAAGACTGGTCTATTCAGGCTGTCAGAACCCCAACGATAAACGTATGTTTAAGTAAGATGATACCCAACTCACGGCATAAATTTGTTGCTCTGACATTTTCCCTCAACTCTTTACCACCCAAGTCCGTCCTCATCCTTCGTACACTCCGTTTTCCATCTGTATCCTCAACCTTACCCACTGCAAAGGCGTTTCAGATCCTTACCGGGTCGGTCAACATCGTACGCAGGTGTGATGCCAGTGCAAGTACAGCCAGGGAGTTGAAGGTGGCTCCATTCAGTAAGGAGTACCAAAAGTTTTTGGCAGGCAGAAGCATGACAAAGTTCACCACAAACTCCGCATACAGCACCAGGAACCAGGTCATGGTCGCACACACCATACCACAGCTGTCCTGAATGAACCACAGTGTGCGATTCCCTGCTGTGTGCCCCGAGTGGGAACTCCCAACCATAACTCCAGCTGCCAAGCTCCCCGTCTCCACGTCTGCACCTGCTGACAGCAGTGGGTGGTGCTGCTCCATATCTCGTAGGCGATGGTTTGAAGACTGCATCCTGCCCTGGGGAACATGGGAATATGTGCACAAAGACTGGATTCAGTCTTTTTTCTCATTTCTGAATCCTAAAACAACAATGCCACCATCCTGACATTATTTTTTACCACAATAAGGGAAGACAAGTACGATTTATGAGGATCAACTTTGTGCTCAAACCCCTAAAACTCAGGACCCTTTGAGTCCTGCCGCTGTCTTTGCAAGATGCATAAGTCACTGAAGCTTTTGTCTTCCGTTTTAATGTCAAGGTCGTGGGGGAATGTACAGGAGCAACTGGAGAAACCAGCTGCACCGCTCCAGAATAAATCAATGTTCATCCGGGTCCCTTTGGGAAAGTGATCCTGCAGCTGTGGCACATACAGGCTAATAATAATCTGTGGACCCAGATACCTGACGCTGGACGGATTCATTGTTATTTACAGAAAGTGAAAAATCGATAAAAACAAGGCGTTTTTGGTTTCTTTGGTATAACGACACTTACTTTGGAATTTACACAACCTCAGATGTAAAACATCCATCTGAGCCCAAATATCATGCATATCTTTAATACATTTCAATGAAATACAATTACAGTTAATTTATTACATATTACTAGTGCTCATTAAGCTGATCATTATTACTGTCTAATACTTCCTAAAACTAAAATTCAGGTGGCTTCTGATCAGTGTGGTAAAAATGAATGACTCCCCCTCCGGCACAGGTTTGTGCTGCAGCTCAAAAATCATACAGATAAAAAGTGAATATAGTATACTGACAAAGCAGTAAAATGATGCAAAAAAACGTCAACATCTCAGAAAGAAAATGTGTTGTAAACGTGCTTCATAAACGGTATATCAATACTCAAAAGCTCCTTATTGTTAAAGTACCAGTCGCAGTTTTCATATGAGTAACTTTCATAGAAGAGTCCTGGTTAGGATGTTTTAGCAACTATCGAGTTTGATCTTTTATTACTGATTACTACTGAGTGACGTAGATGGTGTACATGAAGTGAAGAAGTAAATGACCCCTTTCCTTTTCTAAACATTTAAATGAAACGGCAGCATCTGCGGCGCAGGTTTAAACTATCCGTTTTCGTCTGACTAGATACCCACTGATGTTTGGTTGTGTTTGAAAAAGTTCCAATTAAACTGAAGCTGATTGGAAACCGGATAGCGCGAGACAGGAAGTGCTGATGTCCTTAAACAGCAGACGTCTTCCTCAGAATCACAAAATGGGGAGCAACGATTTAATGCCAACTGACACTCAAACTGTAGATGTACTCTGTGAGAAAAGGAAACAACAAAAAAAAACAGAATAATACATGTCATCTGAGCCCAGCAGCACCTAAACGTAGCAGCTGGTGACACACTTCTGTTGAAAATGAGCAGTGAAAGTGACTTTGAAACGGCTAAGCCAAACACATGCTGCACATTTAACACGACACAGAGGAGTGTGGCCCCGACTTAGGAGAAGTCTGATCTGGGGTTAATAATTCTGACATCTCTAAGGAAATAAGATTATCCGTTTTTCAAGCGGTACACTACTTAATACTTTAAAATGAAGTTTTAAAGTGAACATTTTTATTTTAAGAAAAATAAATACATTTCTGTCTTTAAAAGCATTTGGGAGCTTTAAATTACTACCAACTAAAGAACTCGGCCATGACACACAACCTTTTACTTAGATTGTGGGCCCTTTGGTCTGAAAATACATCATTCAGTGAGATGTTCAGATTTGTGAGATCAGATCAGAGTGGTATTATCCAGCCTCTCCTACGTCAAGTAATGCTGCTTGCACTGCCTCTGAAGTGAAAAGTAAAGTCTCTTTCAGTATTGAGTGTAGAATTTGACTACGTAAAAAAAAAAAAAAATATATATATATATATATATATTTGCCACAAAAAAAGTAGTGATATGATAACAATGGGAGCATCCCTTTATCACACTTATAAATCCACAGCTCCTCCTCTTGAGTCCTTTCTTTGTGTCTGAGCCCTTCCCAGTCACAATGCAACTGGAGGATACAAGGACGAGGAATGTATTTCTTTATTTTCAACATACATACATGCATACATGCATGCATGTATGTATGTGTGTTTGCGTGTATCACATAATCCTTAAATTAACTGGGTAAATGTGGAAAAAAAAACAAAAAACTATTTCTCACACACAAGAGTACAGACAGTTGTACATTTGTTGAAGTTTTAGTGGAGGTTCAATGTTCACAAAGCAGCTACCATCAGGACAGCCTGAAAGACCTGCAGACCTGCAGATTCTACTCATGTACTCTCACGTGGAAAAAAACAATGATCTGACAATCGACAGAGATCTGCAAAGCTTTTGGAGAAGCTAACTGTGAGCCCCTCAGTTAAAAATGCCTGACTATTTTCTTCTGTTAAATATAAAACAAGGATCAAAAACTCTATTTTCCTTAACAGATTGAAAAAAAAAGCCTTGCTAGTACAAAGAGTATTGATTTGACATGGTCAATGTAGGAGTTGTCCATTAAAGTCAGACAAACTGCTTCTCCAGCTGTCAGCCCTTTTCAGTCAGATGGCCCAAGACTTATGTCTCATCGTTTTCTGTTTGACTTGTACGCCCAGCAGTCACCCGAGGGTCATCCTGCACAGACCACCTGGAAGCCAACTGTGCTGCAGTGTCATCACATTAGAAATATGCCTGAAATTTCAATGACACATCAGCTAAGACCTAAAACGCTGATGAGCTAAATCTAAATTTACTAAAATGGTTGTGTGTTTTAGTGTAACCCAACAGCTTTGCATTTTCTTTACATTTTAATACTCGTTACAATTTACATTTATACTGTAACTATTACTGAAAACAGAAGGAGGCTGAAGTGTCCTATGCTTTGGTGCATACATTGATTTAAATTCCAGATGTAAAAGGGAAACAGTTTGGATGTTGAATGTTTGCTGAAATCAAAGAAAAGGCTTCAGCGCTGTTTTTTTTTTTAACTCTCTCAATGAAGAAGCACTCTCCTGTACTGACATAACTGATGCTCCAAGCAGTTTAAGAGTCTCCACTGTCACGTTGCATCACAACAACAATGTACATTGAGCTGTTTTTCAAGGAAACAAAACTGGCCATCGCCACTAACACACAGCTTGGCCACATGTGATTCTGTTATGTTGATGCTTCAACATATTGGCTGACTTGCCAGGTCAATACTACTACTACTACTACCAATAAAATGTATATAGCATTCAGCAAGTCTCCTTTTCATTTGTTGAAGTTATAATGAGGAATGCAACTCTTCCACTCTTGTATAACAGACAACCCGGTGACAAAGTTGGTCAGTCTCTGCATTTATGAAACTGAGAGGAAACATACCTAATATTTTTCAGCTTCACAACAGCATGCTGTGGTGTGTATCTCCAGGATCAGCGTGAAGCCCATATGTAAAAAAGAACGTGGGCTGACACCTAAGAAAAACACCATAGTCCCAAGTTAATCTGCTACGAAAAACTCAAAGCACAACAACAACAACAATAAAGTCTGCAATAAATTCTGCTTTCATGAGAAGAATGTATTGCTTATTAGACTTTCATGACAGTTCAAATGTTTCTTGATCACTGAAATTAATTTACCTGTACATACCAAGCTTTATAACTATATATATATATATATATATATATATATATATATATATATATATATATGTGTGTGTGTGTGTGTGTGTTAAGGTAAATCTCAATAATTTGAAAGTAACACAAGATGAGACAAGTACTTCAAGAAACGCATCCATTTGGCTGCTTACCTTCCCTCTCATGATATTACAATTACTTTATTACAATTACTTTTATTTATTCTTAATCAAAAGGTCTGTTAACCGACATTTCTGTTGACCCTGAATGTCGCCCGAACCGACATCCAATAGTCTTTTTCTCATATTCTCGTTCGGGGTCAAATTAACATTGAGGGAAAAGGCTGTTCGGCATCGAAGTTGGCCGTTCATCTTTGATCTGAACCGGAGGAATCACGAAGAGGCAAATCAGTGATCAGTTTGTGGCTGACTGAGATTTGAGCCCAATTCAACGCAGCGCGTCAACCGCTGACTCCGCCATGAGCGTGGCTGTTCACGGTGAGAAAAGTCTGGGGAGCATCAAGCTCTCGAGGCAGATGTGACCATCTCCCCGCTGCTGCAATGACAAGTGAGGAGGTCGTGACAGAGGCGGCACACGTGCACGCAGACAGCGGCAGCAGCTGGACCGACGCCGATCCGGCGGCTAAACGGAGGCTAACTAGCTCCGAGGGGAGCTAACGCGGCTAGCGCACTAGCCGCGTGTGTAACAACGTAAACAGTCTTCTCAGTGGCAGCTGTGTTTACATACCTTAACGGTCCCGATTCCTTGCGCTGAGATAAACCTCCTCAATGCATTTTGATTGCTGGTTTACACTGAACCCACCAGCGAGATAACCGCGCATTGGTACGGAGAAAACATCCCTCTAACAACGGGCTGACGGTGACCATTAACGACGGGGCTTCCGGGTTAGCTTCGGCTTTGTCCGCGACCTTTCGTGAATGTCCGGCGAATACCACACGGCAAGCGTCACCCAGGCGTCACCTGGTGATCAGAGACAGAATCGTTTCCCCACGATGCGCCTGCAAGGAGTCTCCACTAGTTGGCGCTATTGGTTAAATCGTGAAAAAACTGAAAGGGCTTGACGTAGCATGTAGGTACATAGTCCGCATCGTCTCCTATAAATAAATATACATAAACCATTTTCTTTATTCTTTTTATTTTGTTTAGCGTATCGGACAGGATGTGGGGCACAACCTGGACAGGTCGCCAGTCTGTCACAGTGTCTCAGAAAGTAAATAAATAATAGTTTTAAAAATGTGATAAAGAAAACATTGAAATTAAAATACATAAAATGACTAGAAAGATAGTAAGTCATAAATAAAGGGACCATATGATGCAAAATAATCTTTGGCTAATGAGTCTATTAAGACTCTAAAATGATACGCAACAAAACCCTCAAATGCTGCAAGAAAGACCTCAGCTTGACTAAAAGAATAGAATTGTGACCAACAAAAACTGATACAATTTGAATGGCAAATGATCACAATGAGATGGAAATGACCATAATGAAATACAAAACAATTACAAGCATTTCCCACAAAACACAAAAATGATATGAGAGGCATGATGTTGAGACAGAAAACGTTCAGCACAAGACCCAAAATAATCAAAAAGTGATGCAAAAAGTGTCACAAAAATCACACAGAATAGCTATAAAGTTGAAAAACGAAAGATCACTTGAGACACCAATCAACCAAAGTAGCTCCAATGAAAACCATTAAGATGTGAAAATGAAGATGTGTGTTTAAGACACAGAACCAACAACCACGACAGGTTGGTTTAGAACGATAAATGTCTCTGTCGGTCCGTGTGCCCTGGATTTGATGAATGAAGGGCTTTTACAGATCTGTTGTAAATACCTTGTTTCATGATCTATTCAAGTCTATTCTACTTTTAGTTACAGGGCAACTATAAAATGTTTCTGAGCACACATATGACACATTAGTGGAAGTTCTCCTTCACATTACGGAGCTTTATGGAACCTTCTGTGAGTGTCAGAAGAAAAAGGGCTAATATTTTTGAGTAACCAAATTAAATCATTTTTCTGAATTATTAATCTCAGCTGCATTAAGGCATCACACAACCATTTCTGAATGTATCTTGTACATCTGAAGGCCATTTTCCTATCCATGTCTTGCATTTTGAATGTTTCAAGGTATATCACGCTCACCATTTCTGTGAGCATCTCTTTTGTCACAACCTGTGTAGAGCATATAATTAAATCTGCATTTATTTCTACCACTGTAAAGACTGAGTGGATTTTTAAATATGCCCACATTTGAGGAGCTCCGCACTGATCTGGAAAAGTTGATGAAGAAAATTAGATGATGATAATGATCTGTGACAAGACTCTGGGTTGCCTGCGACCAGATTCTCTTGGAACAATCTCACTGAGCTCTCAGGATGTTATGGCCATTACTATGAACTTCAGCTACTGTAAATCTATGCATGAGGAATTCTACAGAGCAGAAAACTGTCACCATCCTGCCTGATGCAAGACTAAAGCTTTAATGCAAATTACATTTCTGGTTCAGTCACTCATGTCACAATAGATATTTTTAGGTTGTACATCCTAAAAGTGCAGCTGAAGAAAAACACAGTCTGACACAGTGAAATATTTAAGTTGACCTGAACAGAATCTGTTGCTGTCAGCTGGGGACAGATGTCCCATTGACTTCCCCAGCTGGGAGCAGCAGGACCTTCCTGGCAGTAGTCTCTGTCGCCACGTGTCTCCCAAGAGTAGATTATAAAGTCAAGACAAAGCAGCTTGGCCGCTCTCTGCCCCGCGTCTGCAGCTGCGCAGTGAAAGCTCACAGCTTTCGAACCCTCCCGTTTTTGGTTCAGAGCCAGTATCAGCTGTCTGCTTTAGAGGGAGGGAGAGAAAAAAAAAATACCCTGCAATCCTCTAAAGCAGCTTAAAGGCTGAATCTGGGGACTGAAGCTCTTTCCATTTCCAGAGTTGCTTCTCTCTCCATTACGGCTAGATGAGCATCAGAGTGATGAGCAAAGGAGCAGTCACAGTGCCGACATGTGAACTGTGTGCCACATCCTCCCAAAGGTTCTCCCTGTCAGCTACACTTTCCAGCCCAAAACATCTGGATGTAACTGAGAAGACATTAGAGCGTGTGCATAGCTGCAGACACAGGAAGGGGTTATTTGATTTAAACTCTTGATGCATTTAGGAGTCTTGAATCTGATTAAATAATGAATGGTAAGAGCTAAAATAAAATTGCTTGCTGAAGGTATTTGGGATCTACGGTATGCGCTGACATTTTTGGTGCTGTCCCCACCACTTCTATTTGTTGGCACGCAGGCTTTTGAAATGAAGTGAAGCAAAGCAGAGTAGAGTGGGAAGCAGAGTGGTTTGCAGCATGTGATGTCCTTGCTTGCAAGTCCACATGGTGCATGAAAGGGGGACTCTCATGTGGGGTATGGGTTACATCCAATCATCAGGGAATGAGAGAAAAAAAAACAAGCAAAAGAAGAATGGAAAGTGAAGTTCATGACAGCATCAACAGAGAGATATTAGTGTCACCAACGCAGACAGAATACCTTCTTGTCATTTGGCCAGGGAACAAAGCCCCATCTGGGCAGTCACACTTGTTGAATATCCATCAGGTACATTAGAATGACAAATGGGTGTTTAAGCAGTGTGTTGGCATAATGCTGCACATTAAGACAGCAGGAAATCACTTCATTTTCGAACAACACTGGTACTGAACAGCAGTCATACTGGAGTTAGGGCGTCCATGCAGGGAAAGATGCTCTTAAGATACTCTTTGGTCTGTATCTTATGATGTGATATTCTGTGGATGCAGAAAAAATGGGATGCTAAAAACTTGCATATGTCAGAATTTCATGAATCAGTTGGGATAACAATCAAATATTTGGCATTCAAATTCAGTATACAATGTTCTTTTGTAGATAATGCCTAAAGTGCCCCAATGAAACCAATGGCCAGTAGAAAGCCTGGCAGCACATTGGCTTAGTGGTCAGCACTGTTGGCTCACATTAAGAAGGTTTGATTCCTGGGCATGGCGGGAGTCTTTCTATGTGGAGTACATACGTTCCCTCTGGGTACTCCGGGTTCCTTCCACATTCCAAAAACATGCATGTTAGGTTAATTGATGATTCTAAATTGCCCGTAGCTGTGAGTGTGAGCGTGCATGGTTGTTTGTCTCTACATGTGGGCCTGTGATTGACTGGCGACCTGTCCTTGCCTGTAATGAGCCCCTGTGACCCTGCAAAGGATAAAATAGGTATAGAAGATGAATGGAGTTAAAACTTCCTATGATTCCATCCTTTTTTACACATCAAATGTCTTGGATTCCATGAGTGTTTCTGACACTTACAATTTCATCACAAAAAGGAACTGGGTTGCAGCCATTCAACTGTGGGCTGTTATTGCTGCATATCTCCTTGAGCCTTGATGGTTTCCTCTTGTAGCTCTCCCTGTGAAATCTGTAGTCGTGCACTTGGAGATGGTCCTGAGTACAAACATTACATAACCTGGTGCTTTCAAAGATTTACTTGATTGATCTTGCAGCTGTGATTGTACATAAACATCTGTTTCTAATATCCAAGAACCATATGATACAGAGAACCTTCTTCTGATTCTATGTTTTAAATGAGGAAATGCAGCCTTAGATAAACAAAAGTACATGTCATGACATAAATGATGACAGTGTCATTATTTATTTAACAAAAGAATGAGCCAAAATGCAGAAGCCGTTAGTTAAAAAACTAAGCACAATAAATGATCAAATACCATGACTGCTAATTTCTTTCCTCCTTGGTATTATGTTGACACACCTAAACACTCCAAGCGGAAAACTGCCAAAACGTCTCCTTTTGCAGAAGTAACCACACCAGTTGATGATGATTATTTAATCAAGTGTACTTGATTAGCTGCATTTACTAGTTATCCTTTTAATTTCTATGGAAACAGTAAGAGTTTGGTTAGTTTTTACACAGAGTTTCTATACTTCTTGCTTTAAAAAAAAAAGATCTAGATCTAGTAAGATCCCGATACTTAAATCTTTAGAATTGTAAGATGTTGTATTCTTTTCTTAACCAATTTAAACACTCCTTCTGACACACAACGTGACTGAAAGAACCAATGTCTTGACCACTGAGAGAGTTTTTCTGAATGGCATGGAAACTGAGCTCAGCTGAACTGCATCTGACTATCTGTGCTGCATTCCCTCACCCACACAACTCAAACCTAGAGGCCTTTTGAAGTGGATTTCTGTGGGGGAAATATATTGCCTTACCTAAATGTGAAAGGGTTAAGCACAAAAGGGTGGGGACCTAATGCTCTACTTGTACTGTATGCTTACTTGTGTATGATTAATGAGTGTTATAAACAAGTAATAAACAAAAGTGCAACATCATTAAAATACTAATGTATTTCTCTTTTAAAGTACGTTGTTGAGGTGGAGCTCTTCTGAGCGCCTGGAGAGGGACATATTTTTAATGCACACAATGTTTTTCCCCATTCACTGCACTGCTCTGTTTTCTACTCACAGGCACAGGTACAATGGACTACATTAAGGCTTCAGAGAGAGGAGCCGGTGACTAAACAAGTACCTCCTTAACACACAGGACTCGGGGTGATAAGCTCGGCAGACTTTTTTGCTTGAAGGAGTTTCATAATAAACACTACAGAATGAAGTGGACACTGACAAGAGGGACTGGCTGGAAGGAAACTGATACTAAATGTCATGAGGGTGTTTCAAAAAAACCCAACATGGAAAGTAAGTGACACACAGCTGAACCAGCTGTATCGTTATTGGCAAGATATATTGCTTTTCATGTTGATAAAATATTCCTTGGCTTTTCCCGAGCTCACCTCATATGGTTTACCTTAATGTGATAGGATTAGAGCTAAGCCTTGACCCAGCAGCTGTCATGGACCTTTGTGGCTCATCTCAGTTTGGCATGGAAACCCCACTACAGTATGTACTGCAGTGCAGAAGAGAGGTCTTCTCCACTCAGTTTAAAAGTTGAGAAAAAAATAGATGATCTTGCTTTAATTCCATGCAGTTCATTAGGGCTCCTGTTCAATGAGATCTTGACTCTTTTTTTTTTCTTTTTGTGGCTGAACCTTAAAAGCTTTATAGGAAATACACTTCTTAGCCATCTGGGTCAAGTTGGATGAAAAGATCAATAATGCTCTAAAGCGTGTCTGTTAAGACTACAGCTCAACATGAAGACTAACTTAAAGCAACGGCAAAGCCTAGGCGTATCTTAAGAGTTAAAAAAAACCAAGCAAGAGCATGTGTAGAAATAACTAATTAACATGTTATATGCTGTCTTGTCTAATCAGTGCAAAAGCTCAAGTATGTGTTGAGTGGGAGTGATTTTCTTGCCCCTCCTTCCTTAGAATTGCTTACTGTTTCTTATTTAATAATTTAATGTCATTTAATAACACTTTTCCAAATAGTGTTGGACTTTAGGAAAATCCCTGCAGAGCTCAGCATGCAGTTTTCGCAGCAGAGTGCCTTGAATGATGGCTGCAGCTTTTGGATGGCAAAAGCAGAGATTTATTTTTCTTTATAAATCATAGGCTAAATCACACATACACACACACACACACACACACACACACACACACACACACACACACACACACACACACACACACACACACACACACACACACACACACACACACACACACACATCCTACGCTGCATCCCACCTTGGCAAAAAGCTGTGTCACTTTTGCTGCTATCAATGCAATCTACAGCCTACGATGGCTTTTATAATGAGCCGAGCTGTCTTTTTTTTTTTTTAAATATGATCTAAGAAAAACTTGTGCTTTTTTTGTGCATGCTTAAGTGCACTTGTACTGCTTATATCGTGAGGGCATAAATGTGTCTGCTGAGTCCAGCTATGGGCACTTATCTTTCTTTAAGGGGACAAAAACGTTTATTTAATGCAACCTGAGATAAGTCTCGAGGACCTCTGTGTATGTCAGTATGAAGTCATCTGAAGCGGAAGACTGCGTGTGTGGGTACACGGGTGTGTAAGTAAAGGTTAAGTGGGGAGCCCAGAGATTCGTGGAGGCATGACTCACGGTTTACCCCTCTGCTGCGTGCTGTTCTGTGTAAAGGACCACATAGTGGAAAAGGTCTATCAATAATTCAACATAGACTGACTTCCTGTTTCTCTGGCCCCCTTAACCACTCCATCGCTCTCCTCCTCCGTGTTTTCTGTCTCTAACTGACTGAATCTTCCTCATACTTCTACCAACAGCCCACATTTCTGGTCTCACCCTCTTCCTCATATGCTAAGCAGGGCTTCCTTACCCACTTAAAACGAACTATAGCACACCTACAAATAGATGTGCGGCGCACCCAAGTCATCTCGGGCTTTTAAGGGATTTCTCTCGGCAGGAGTAACACGACATCAAGTCAGCTTTTTGGGATCATGTCAGATTAGGGATGCACAGAGTCCTAATCCTGTTGTGGACATTCATTGCTGGGATGTCAAACCTGGAGGAGTGAAATGAGTGGTGTTTTAGTAGTTGTTCAGGCAGTATTTTGACAGTACAGTTCCTCAGTGGTTAGCTGTTATTACTACTTTGCACCACAAAGATCTTCATGACTAAACTCGTACATTATAGAGTTGCTGTTTCAGGACTAAATTTGATCTTGTTTTTTTTTAATTGTTTTTTTTTATTAAACAATAAAATGAACACAACTCCATTTATTTACGGTATTTAAGGGTAGCAGGTTGTGGCTGAAAAGCCAATGCCATGTTTGCTTTAAACAACAAACTTTGATGGTATGCAGGGTAGGAGCTTTTTTCTTAGATTATAAAGGAGGCCAAAAAAAGTGTGTGTGTGTGTGTGTGTGTGTGTGTGTTTTTTTTTTGGGAGTTCTCTAATGTGTTTTCATGGGGAGTTATTGCACTTTGAAGCAAAACATGTTTCTGCACACCCCTTTTGGATTTATGTCTCACGTGAATCTTAGTGAGTGCCTAAAAACATTGATTCCATATCATGAAAATAAAACCAGAGAGATGACAGATTCCATTAAAAGATACATTAAGGGGCATTACACTGCTAATCCCAGGATCTTTAGAAATTTTTTCTAATCTGGATTATGGTGTATATACAGTGTATACAGAGTGCTACATAACTCCATTCAGCCACAAAACACCTGGTACGACCTCATAGACGCCTGATCTCTGTTTCAAGGGCTCAAAGCCTGACTTTATGAAGAAACAGCAGCAGGTTCTCAGTGAAACCCGGATCAACTGCAGGGTTACTGATTCTGTGGATTTATCTATATATTTTTTTTTATTTGCCATTTCTATTTTCTGAAGGATTTGCATTAGACCTATGTATTATCTTATTTATGTATTTAAATCTACTCTTGACTCTAAAAAAGGGATGACTAATGTAGAAAAGACTCAATCCCAATGCAAAAATGTAACACAGATATTTTTAGTGTACTTTATATGTTATTGTGACAGTTACTTCACCATTATTACACTTACGTCTTGCTGTTCTGGCACTTCACCTACTTATGTTTCAGTGTTTGGCCTCTTGATAGAAATTAACCCAGCACAAGCCTTTATAGCAACAACAAAGGTAATTATGTGCGTGTGTTTGCAAGCACACAAACACCAAAAGAGAGCAATTCTTGAGAGACTGTTGTTTTTTTGTAAAAGTGTTTGAGACTCCCTGTTACTGGTTGGTCTGTGTAACAGCAGACTACAGAGAGCCTCTGGACAGGAAATCAAAAATTGAGTTTTCCATGATGTGTTCCCTCTGAGAGCAGACCACAGCATGTCTGACTCATCCTCAACACTTGAATCCAACAGACCAGCTTATCAGCAATCTCATTAGTGGAAATTAGATAGACCGACGCTTCAGCTTTTATTCGGTTAGCAGTTCTGCAAAGAGGCTATGAAGTTGGGATTGACTGGATCTAAAATCCCAAGTTTGGAGTTGTTTACAGGCTGCAGGATCTTGCTTGTCACACTGAGTTTCACTGCATTTCAAGCGCTTTAATTCAGGATCAGAGTAACTTTAAGGAAACTACGCCATTTTTAAAAAATATTGAGCTTACCTGTCCCTGTGATGAGTATAACTGTAACTCTTTAAAAAACTTGACTCAATTCTATATTTCCTGAAAAAATGCACCAGATAACATTCGAGTTCCTGAGGAAATTGACAAATAATGCTTTCCAATCAAGAAACCTACTCCTAAAATAATAAAGAGCTCTGAAGGGACCTTCAGATGAGATGTAAATTCATTAATGTCTAACTTGATCATTCAAAGTGACAGCTGAACATTTACAGCACTCCAAGCAACTGAGTAATACCTTATAGAAATATAAATGACAAGCGCTTGCCGGAAGATGTGGGATTACCATGGAAACATATTCATTAAAGGAAAGATGATCCATTTGTTGAGGTCATATGACTCAGCCCAGGAATTTGTTATTAGTCAGATGTTACTCGTTGAACCACCAGTGGTTCAAATACATCAAACTGTAAAGTCTTCAAGATATTTGCCCAAACAATTTCATATTCATGCATGGAACAGTGCATCAATCAGTGTGTGAAACTAACAAGAGTATTTTTTTTTCCCCCATTGGGAATAAAAACAAGAAATAATCCAAGTACCAGACAAAACATCATGCCATGTGAAGACAACAGTAGGTTGCCTCGTCAGGCATCAATGCGGGGACTTGAGTTCATTAGCTTTACACTCTAGTCACTGGATCATTAGGTCTCATCCACTTTAATAATGCAAAAAGAGCAAACCAGGCAAAGCCACACAGTCTTATGTGACTCAGGGCTCTCACCACAGCAGGAGCCAACTTGACAACACACTTACACAACAATAATGTGTGCAACAACCGGCATCCTCTTTAGCCTTAAAATGTGTGCAGGCAGCTGTGGAAACAAATCGCAGAATTATCTACTTTCATCTAATAAAGTAAAAGCGAATCACACAAATGGGGTGCTGAAAGCAGTTGTTGGTCAAGTGCGCTGTGATTCTGTAGACCTATTCATATACAATTGGGAGGACTCTGCCAGTCATTAGCCATTGATAAACTACTCTCTAGTAATAGTAGTCAAAATATAAGGAAATTCTTATGTGGAATGGAAAATAGTGGCTCTGTGATTTGAAATCCCTGCTGATGGACATGTCAGCTCTATCCACTGTAGACACAGCGGTCAATGGCAGGACAGAAGTGGAGCAGACGCCTGTGTGATAAAACCAATGGGAGTGGAGCTGCTTTGTTTCCCTGACTGCCTCTTAACTGCTCTGTTTTGTGCGCACACGTGACCAGAAGAAGGCGCTTGCTGGTATTTAAACATCATGGACTGAGTGCTGAAGTGGACAGCTCCCCACGCAGATATATCACCACCCAGCAGAACCGCGATGGCTCGTTTAACTCCACGCTGTAAACGCGTTTCCCACACAGAACAAAGAGCCCGGTTTCAGGCGGCTTGCGCATCCCTTTAAAACATTAACGGACTCGTCGCGGCTCCGTGCTCTGAGCGCGAACGGCACCTGTTACTGAATCCGGATCGCAGTGTCATAAAAGCGGAGGCTGGGTTGTTTCCCAGCAGTTCTCTTGCGTTCTGCAGGAGAGGAGCTCCGGTGCTGTTTGATCTCGGGTGGGCGCAAAGGTAACCCTATGCCATTTAGGCCACGGAGGCTTTAAATTCTAAGCCGCTCTTTCACACACAGGAAAGAAGATGGATAGAAAGGAATTTTCTCTGACTGGTGCGCTGAGTGGATTTGTGGAGCGGGCGGTGTGCTCCCGCGGAAACTAAACTGAGGATAGTGACTAGAGCGCAGTCACTATCAGTGCGCCATTTCTCTTCAAGCTTGTATTTTTGTTGTTTGAAATTTCTAACGAGGATATAGGTTCATTTTAAAAGCAATCATGGGAAAAGAGGAGTGCAAAACAATGCTGGACGCTTTGAACAAAGTCACAGCCTGCTACCGGCACCTGGTCATCGCACTGGGAAGCACATCGGATTCCCAGAACCTCCGAGAGGAGCTGAAGAAGACCCGCAAAAAGGCCCAGGAGCTGGCTGTGGCCAACAGGACTAAACTGACCTCCCTGCTCAAAGACAAGACCATCAGCAAAGACGACCGCGCCGAGTACGAGCGCCTATGGGTGCTGTTCTCCAGCAGCATGGAGCTGCTGGAGGTGGACATGAAACGGTCCCTGGAGATAGCGCAGGATTTCCCGCTCAAGGTGCCGACGAGACACCTCATCCAGACAGGCATGACCGGTAGCACCAGCACGGTAGCGGCTCGGGCTATGAGCGTGCAGAACATGAAGTACGAGGCGGACAGCAATATCGACACGGCGGACCTGAAAGACCTGCAGAGCGAGATCACCCAGGTGAGCAACATGATGGAGGAGATGGAGATGAAGGTCCAGGTGGCACCCTGGGCCGTCGTGGCGAAGCAGGAAGCGGGCGCCGAGCTCAAGTCCAACTTGAGCGTGGGAAATTCCTCCGTGGGTGTCATCTCCATCTGCGAAGAGGAGCCGAAAGATGAGGAAGGCGGAGGTGGCAGAGAGGGTGGCTTTGCGTCCATCGGCGCTGTGGTGATTTTCTTTGTCATCATTACAGTCGCTTTGGTTCTAGGATATTTGGTCATCAATATGTCCTGAAGTGTCTGATCAACAACGGCCCACCCTGATAGACATCCCGCCCGGCTGCCCGCGGGGGCGTCACCGTGGGAAAGCGCCAGCTGCTCCACGAGAGGGAGCCTTGAAGGCGTGAAAGATTGTTGACACACAAAGTAAATTGTTTCTTTCTCGGATTCGTGAATGTATTTGGTGGAGTTCAGGAGTTGCACTTGATAAGTTATACTAGAACAATATAGACATTGTGCGTATGCTTGAGAGAGAATGAACGTGGGCTCTAAAAGATACCTGGAAGGGGGCAATTGGTCATTTATTTTTGGACGAGGGTGGAAAAAAGTCAGAAAATTACGTGACAGTGTCTGGCCATCAGGATGACACAAACCACACGTAATCCAAGTGGATTAGTGGAAAAGCTCAAGCGTAAATGTAGCCTACGGTTAAGTATTCTCGTAATGTTCCACTGATTGATGCTTTAACTTTGTTTTGTTTTTCAGTCCAGTAAAGTCAGACGTGTTCAAGCGACAGGGACCCATCTAGTCTGAAAACGAGTTTCATGCTGCAGGCCCAAGGAGACTTACACAGGGCCAGATCCAGCGCAGTTAATCCTTGCTCTTGCCATCACACCGGCTGGATGTGATCAAATCTGCGCTGTTCTGCACTCCCGTTAGCACATTTTAATGCATCCCAATAATCTGCACAGACAGATTGTGGTAGACCTGGCTCTGACTTAACTGCATCACATCTCAACGTGCTTCATGCGAGCCTTGGGACCTTCAGTAAGAGACGTCCAGTCTTTTAGCAAAAGCACCTGATCACTGTAAGCCTACACTTGTTCCTTTTCAGGGTTTTCTTGCAAACAGTGTTGAATGTAAAATAATTGCAACTAGTGAATAGAGGGTTTGTGCATTAAGTCAGTACTAAAGTGTCAGATAATGTACATACATTCAAGTATATTTATTATAATAAAACTCTGAAACATACTTGAAGATCTGCTTGTACTGAAGTTTGAAGCCAACTCTCGTGGCTGCACCTATGACTTTTATGTTCCCTTATGTTGAGAGGCTCTCAAATAACTTATAGTGGTCTTTAATATAAATCTACCTGGTTTCGGAATACTGCAAAGTTAGAGATGCATACATCTAATGTGCTTAAAGGTATTTTAGGTAGAGGGTTATTCTCAGACGTAACAATCTTAGTGTTAAATTAGTGTTAAAGGAGATGGACACAGATGCTTAAACCCACTAATAGTTTTAGTTGTAATAGTCTTTGATGATATTCCTGGACTAGCACAAAGGTTAGACTTTGGGGGGGTCGTGTGGGGTCGTGTGAAGGGAGGGTGTCACGTATTCAGGAGCAATGAATCATTTAATTCAGATATTCAGCCAGAAACAGATGCTTCAAGACCAGCCTTTGATGACAGCTACCGAAACATTTGACATATTGGAAGATGACAGCGGCACAAAGAATTTGACTGAATTCCATAGGCTATGAATCTTACCTATTCATTCAACAGAGACAACTGTGAACCAACTTTAAATACCTGTTTCAGTTAGTAACAAACAAATGAATTACATAGATAATAAGTGGAAAATCAGATCAGATGCACCAATTTTTTGCAGAAGGTTGTCGGAAGGTCCAGATTATTGTGTTTATACTGTCATTTTAATGTATTTCTTCATTGATAGCCAGTAAAATAATTAAAGCAAATTTCTTTTTGAGTCAATGGAAAACATAACCTGAAAAAGAACAAAAAACATATGAATGTACATTTCTGAACATTATTATGAGCAATATAGTTGACTTTGCAAGCTGCGTTATATAAAGAGACTGATAATTAGGTAGAACCAGGTGTTGCAGAGAGGTAAATAAGAGTGACTTTTTTGTTGAATGGTTTCAGCGCCACCTTGTTCAGTACGCATGCAAGCAAACATTTCAGACTCGTTATCATAATTTCACAAATACATCTTTTGAATTAGCTTTGATGTGGAGTCTAATAAAAAGTCTGTTCAAATAAGCACTTAATTGATGCAAATCATCACTTCATCCAGTCAGGGGGGAGGTTCTCCACTGATTGGTAGCACACCCCTGAGATTAAAGGTCCAGGCAGCCTTAGTTGCAGGCTGAAAGTAATAGTCTCAAAGGATCAAATTTAATTATAGCACCTTTCTTCACCTTTGACTCTGCTTGGAGGAGGAGGGCAGTTGTGAATAAACTCCCATACAATGGGATCAGACCAGCTGCGGCACCAGTGAATCCTCAGACTGAAACAGCCTTGAACTGGGCCTCGATGTCTACAACACACCTGTAAAAGTACGGGGACTTTGTTTTGCAAAGTTGTAATGCTTTCAGACAGAAAAACGGCCTAAATAATGCTAATAAACTATACCACACTGGAAGTTGTAATGAGCCATTTTAAAATTTAAAACCTAGAAAGGGTATTTATTGAACATTTCTGAAATTCTTATTTATATTATACTCATCCGCTTCAAAATGATGCAACCAGATGTCTAAACATTTTTCATACCAGGACAAATGACTTTTTTCTTGTCATGTGAATTAATTTTTCATGTTTATATATCCACAATTACATTTTTCAAAACTACAATGAATAGGTGGGGAACTTCCCTTGAATTTACTCCTATTTCAGATATCAACAATAAATTAAATATAACTGTTGTTAGCTGTAATTTGAACTTTAGATATAAAAAAGAAAAACAGTCCTTACACCCATAAAAAATCTTTAAATTAGTAAAAAACAAACCTGAATTAAAACAAACCGCATAAAAAAGCTACTTTGGAGGGGTAAAACTGCAACTTTACCAGGAAAAGTACAGTTGTTGGCTTCCATATAAATATTATGGAAAATCCAGTCTTCCTATGAAAGTTGTTGTAGACACTAGAAGTTGTAAGTGATAAAACTATGATTTTTCTTAGTGCTTTAGCTTTTAATTATGACATGTAATAAAGTCAATACCTCATGCTTTAATGGGTTTTTATTTATTATTATAACAAAGCCTTCATGACAGATATTTATGATAAAGCCTAAGTGTCAGATGTCTATATATATATCTAAAGAGATTTTTTATTTTGGGTATCTTAAATGTAGTTTATGACTAATAACAAATGGGCTTTATATTGGTAAAATAGTTCATTCTTTCTTCTTCCTACTGAATATTACATAGTACATATCACAAATCTTCATTCTTGGGTTAAAGAAAAACATTTTTTGAACACCTGAAATTCAGAGTCCAGTACAAATGACGAGCAAAGGTAGCAGAATGAGGTTTATTTTGTAATGTATTATTTAAAACGATTTTTAACTAGAGCAATCAATGCCAAAGATTTTTTTTTAAATAAAAATTCTACTAGTATGTTTTGACTTGGGGAAAGAATGTGATGTTTCAGTTAGATAGGAATGTGGTTGGACTAAACTTTGAAACAGACCGGCACAGACAATACGCATGAGGAGTTCATGAAACGTAAGTGTGTTGGACCGGCGCGCAAACGGCTCAGCGTTGGAGGAGGAACTGGCTGGCTTGGACTCTCCACTTGTTTTCCCGTCCTAGTAGGTTGAAACACGTCCATGTTTAAACTAAACATTACCTTGGACGTCAGCACCAGTAAATGCATTTTGGGTTACTGGAAAGCTATTGGTGTCCACTAATCTCTGTCCAGACATAAGCACCTAACACCATGTTTATGGTACCTTCTTTTTGGTCGTTTCTGTTTATGTGCGTCACCTAAGATGCAGTTTACAGTGATAAAGCAAACAGAGAGGATTGCAAGGTGAAAACAACCTGTCATTTTATTATTGTGAGTAAAAAAAAAAAGAATAAAAGAAAAGACATTTCCTCGAATTAAAAAAACACTAACAAACTAACAGCACAAACGCTTCATTCAGTATCTTCTCAGACTGTCAAGGTTACAATCCCGTGGAGAAACTCCGACAGAACTACACAAATTGTTCTCCGACTGAGGCCTGAGTGATGATTGATTGATTTATTTTTTTTATTTTTGGCAGGACTTTGATGCATAAGAATCAGGGGCTGTTGTGCTCGGATCTGAGTCACAGTGGGCTTTAACAGACATCTTGTTTATCCCTGATGTCATTTCACCAGTTCTGCCAACAGTGAGTCACGGACCTCGACACTCCACTCCTCAAACTCACGACACACTTGCATTGTCATCCAGAGATCCAGAAATATAAAAGTGATCAATTAAACATGGGGTAGAAAGCGGGAGAGATTTTAAAAATGAAAGAGATAAAGCTTCCTGAAATGTTGCGCTTTAAATGTGTCCCACTTGTTTCAAAGGGAAGAGTACTGTTCATGTAAATGCAACAGAGTCTTCCAGGCATTCCTAAATTATTTTGCTGCAATCCAAGCTAAGGAAGATGCTCCAACAGCCTAAGCATTAACGATTTAAACTGCTTCCCTAGTAAGTCTCTTACAGGTGAGTAAATCGGCTTTCTCTACAGTTATTGAGAGACTTTGTATTTGAACCTGTGCATGCTGGGACCTGTTATTGGCCTACCTTTGTTGCCTGGACACAAATATACCAAGAAGGCTGGTTCAGAGAGGTGGGCCACGCATTGCACACAGGCAGACCACCGCATCATTTCATCTGGACTTAGATGGTAGGTTTCCAAGGCTGTGGGTCTCCATAGAAACCTCAATAGGCTGAAATGAGCACAGAAGGTTGAGCAGTGTTACTTCAGCTCACCTCCTTTCTGCTACCACCATCCTACACATGCAGCAGTTTGAAGCAGAAGGAGGTGATGTGTGATGACAGAGGAGAGTAGCCGGCGAGGAGACGCATCCTTAGCATCTTCATTTGTATGGACAGATAAAATATGTGAAAAAAAAGTGACTTGACCCAGTAAGTCTTAATATTAAAAAAAAACAACAACCACGAGATGTTATACAAAGATTTCTACTGATGCAGAAACGCAGGCGTAGTAGAAATCAATGGACTTAATAGCTGGCAGATCCTCCAGAAACATACATGGACATATTTGTTGCAACCCTACAATTAAAGAAAGGAAAGCCCACAACGGTCCCTGAAATAACTTGAATTTGACAAAAGTCCATCCAGCCATTTTCTATCCTCGTTTTAATCCTTTGCAGGGCCACGGGAGTCTGCTGGAGCCTATCCTGGCTCATTATAGTCAAAACTTGACAAAAGTAACAAATAATTTACCTAAAACTGACTGATAAAAATCAGACACTGCTTTTGAACTGTGATTCAACAGTCTCAAAAAACAAAAGGACAAAAGTTATGATTAATACTTTGTGGCACAAGCTTCTGAATTATTCACTGCAGTCAAGCGGTTAGTGTAACTCTTAGTGAGACTTGTGCACCTGTGGACAGGTATTCTGGTCCACTCCTGAACGAATGTCTCCAGCCGTCTCTGGTTTGAAGCTTTCTTCTCCCGACTGCATGTATCAGGTCTTTCCACAGATGTTCAACAGGATGTAAATCAGGGCTCATAGAGGACCACAGCAGAAAGGGGATATATAGTTTTTATATAGTGTATTCTGGGCCATGGGATGCAGGACCCATGACCTGCGACTAAAAACAAAAAAAAGAAGCTTTCTGACAGTGAGCAGCACATATCGCTTCAGCATGTCTTCATAGTCTTCAGATTTCATTTTATCAAAACAGATTTAAGACACCTAGTGCCAGATGGAGCAAAGCAACCCCAGAACACAACCAAGCTGCTCTACGTGTCACGGTCGCTTCTTTTTTTTCTGTGAGTGGTTCGTTTATGTCAGGACATTCTCCCAGAAGCCTGGTGGACTGCCAACATGCATTTTGACGAATTCCAGTCTGGCTTTTTTTTATAACTTGTGGAGTGGAGCACTCCCCAGTCAGCCACTTTTAACGACTCATACAGTGACGGATCTGACACTGATGTGATGTACCTTTACCTTGGAGTTCATCTGGAATCTCTTTGGAAGTGATTCTGGTTTCAGTTCGTATTATCTGTTTCTTCAACTGTCCTCTACCGTTTTTTTATACAGTCTAAATAAGTATAATACATACTGAGGGTTTTAATAATATTGTTTTAAAAAAGTATTTAAAATTAAAAGTAATGATTGTATCTTCAGTTATTTACACCCCTGCTCTTTTAGAGAAAGAATTTAGATGATGAATATTTACCTGCAAATCAAAACAACGGTGACGTTCGCAGGTGTTAAAATTGTACACATTTTTAATAACAACTCATTTATAAATGGCATACATGCAGTAAACCCTATTTAACAAAGATTATTTTTCATCAATCAACATGTCATGAAGCACACTGCAATGAGGAAAAAAGACCCCCAATCAGGAGAGGGTGGGAGGGATGCAGAGTCTCTGACACATCAGTCCCAGTAAGGCAAATATCCATTACGTCAGAGGACATCATAGTGACCTGAAAGCCAAAATTGACGTTTTTTTTTTTCCCTCTTTTGTAACTTGTCGGTTGAAGGAGGAGGAGTTGCAAGGCAGGTCAAAGTTGACTTTTCAAATCTTAGACTGAGGCTGGCCTCATGACAGGGAGCAAGTGGTTGTACTTGGGTGTGATGGTGATCTGCAGAGTGGGTGTGTAGGGATCTGACATCACTATACGGTGCAGTGCAGCATTCGGAGGATCCTTCAGCTCACAGTCTGTCCTGTTGCCAGCCTCTGTCTGTCTTGAAGTGTGTAGTGGATAAAGTTTGTCACCTAGAAAGAGCAGAAAACCAGAGACAGTAAAGGAAAATAACATAATCGATGAAATCCAATCAAATGGTTAATCTATCACAAGTATTCAGAGTGTCCTCTGGGTGATGCAGCTGCCAGTTGCAGTGTTTCCATGACACTTTTGTTCAAAAGAAAACTAAATGTCTGGAAGTTCAACAGCCATAACAGGTGCATTTCCATCACCTCTAGATTTGCAGAAAACCCAATATCAAAATAAAAAAACCTTTAATAGAAACGAGCTCCAGAATATCGAATAAACATTTTTATGCTTCCAGGAGGTGGTTTTCAGGTGATTTGATAATCCATTTAATCTCGAAAGTGTAAATAGAAATGCTTTTGCGAATTTCCATGTCTCTGGCAGCGCTGGATGCAACGTAGCCGGTCAATCGAAAGTAATCAAAATCTACTTTTCAGCTGTTTTTGGCAAAATTCATGTGATGTAGTTGTCCTGTAACATTATTTAATCATTATACATAACATAAGTGCTTCACCTCTGAATATTTATTTGAAAGATCCTCTACTGCCTTCATCATCTGACTTTTCTCAACAGTGGTAGTGGCAATTGCAATAATTTGTCAAAGTTTAAAGATGTTTTAGTCCATTTTTTTTTCCAATGTTGAGATTTTCTTTTTCACTGTTTTGAAGAGAAGTGTCGCAGGACAGGATACACAGAGTTACGAGAATTAAGCTTATTTGAAAAACAGCGATCAACGGAAACATTTTTATGACTGAGACCTTTCGTCTGTTGAGCTCTATAAGCATCCGAGGCAGTCGCCGGTTCTCACCTCTACTTTGCAAGGTTTTGTCTTTAAAAGCAAAGGTTTCAACGGGAAAAATGCCAACCATGAGATGTTTAAAACAATAAACCAAAGGATGACATCATGATCGCTTTGTGTAATTTAAACAAGAGTGGGGCTAAGTTATGAAATCTTTGTAAACCTGCCAGCTTCACACATATTACCTCAGTACTCACTTATGGCGTGTAAAACTGATTGAAAGAACGTCTGCGTGCTCATTTATACCAATCGATCTCAAATTAACTACTTATCAATTATCCTACAGGAGGTGACTTAAGCAGTTAACCCCATCTTCTGTCCAATTCAGCACTGAGAGGTGAAGTGAAGATGGTTGGATATTAAGTAAGATGCAAAAGAAAAGAAAACAACATTCCTCTCCATTGACTAAACATTACTCTGCTGCAGACAACCACGGTGCGTCTATGATCGAAGAGACGTCTTTAGCGGGATTGATTTCTGATGGGCAACAGCGTGCCTCCACAGGAGTCAATAGCAAACTCTGAAGGTAAGTTTGTTCTTGTGATGTGTTAAATTCTTAAGCAGTCAGGGGACATATTACTTTTAACACAAATTTTTAAGAAATATTTTTAAGAAACAGGTTTTAAAGGTATGTGCATATTGTGAAAATAACAGACTGTATAATGCATTAATGTAAAGTTGATAACGACCACCAATATGTGTGTTCACTCCCTACTCGCACATGTCTACATGTGGTTGGAGGCAGGAGGAGATTTTGTTCGTATCCAAGAAAAGTTCGGTTTGAGGAATTCTGAAACACTCAGAAATTTGGTTCAGCGAACAGCTTATGTACAAACTGGTTCTGTTCATGTGTCATGAATGAGGTCCAGGCTGTGGTTTCAATATACATTAAAAGGAGAGAGTCTAAAACCAGCACCTGGCAGCAGTGTTACATGGTGCTCCTCTTTTGAGAAAACAGGCAACAACTGTTCACAGCCCTCTGTCGCCCGCTGGTAGGCAAAACTGTGGAGGTCGCTCAGCGAGGGGAAGCAGCACATGCGGCTGAGCTCGTAGAACTGCGGGGGCGCGATCAACAGCTGCCGAGCCTGATAGCTCTGCAGGATCTCTGCGGGCCCGGACCACTGAAACACACAAAGACAGTAGCGAGAGTGTAACAAAAGTACGTTCAACACATCAAACGGCATCGCATAGGGCAGAATCCCTAATTCTGACCAGTCACATCTTAATATTGTTTTCTTTTTTTCTAGAAGTTTGTATTTTTTAAGCAGTAAAACCTATTTTGCATAGAATTATATGGTTCGGCGTAAACTGCTTTTGCTTTTCAACCCTGGCTGTTGAAGTACGTGGGCGTTTCTCTTAAAGATATGGATCTTCATCTGAACATTACAATGTTTGAATAATTAAACATAAATAAACAAACAAGTATTTAAAGTGTGACGAAAGATTGACCTTAGTCAATGTGGTGTTAAATGTGAGAAGATGTACAAGGGTAAGGCTTGGAAATGCAGCTGGTTGGTGTGACAGAGGAACATGCAGGAGACAGGTGATCTTCGGAGGGAAGCACCTAAACAGACAAGCTGAAAGAAGAAGACGACAGCTTAAGCTTGGCTGAAATCAGGTCATGAAAGAGAATAATATTCTGCAACAAACCAGCAAAAACACAACAGAGTCACTGAAAAGAACACGAGTCGAGGTACTGCAATGGTCCGGTCAAAGTCCCAGCTTCAACCCGACTCAAACGGATTGATTAAATACCTGTGAATAAGCTGGAGTAACTTTGTTTAGAAAAGTGGGTGAACATTTCTCCACAACAATGTGAGATACTGATAACGTCACACAGACATTATTATGTGAAACTATTTATGCTGATTCTACAAGGTACTAAATCATTTGTTGCTTTATTTTCACACTGATTTTTGTTAAATAAATAAAGAAAAACAAAAACAAATGACGTGGTGAAATATGGCATGTGATCTGGATCATTTGACACTGTATTTACCTCATTGTAAGAACCACATGATTTTTTTAATGTTCAGATACAAAGAACAAAGAACTTGTTTCCGTTCTTGTTCACACGACTGTAAGAACAGGTTTGTTTTACACAAATGTTATTGACAAGACATGAATTAGTTGGGTGATTTATGTTCACATATCATAAATGGCTGGTGCCTGCCGTTAGTACGTAGCACGCCACCAAAAACACGATCGTGCTCCACTCCAGCAGTGCTGGTCCAGGCTGGTCACATGACTACCGCGGTGACCGGAGGCTGGTCACATGACTTCCGCGGTGACCGGAGGCTGGTCACATGACTTCCGCGGTGACCGGAGGCTGGTCACATGACTTCCGCGGTGACCGGAGGCTGGTCACATGACTACCGCAGTGCCATTACAGGATACCGTAGGATAGGCACACTGGACGAATGAAAACTGGGATTTTTTTCCCGGAAACAGCAAACCGTCTTTTGTTTTGAGTAAAATACTCTTTGAGTTAGTCTGTCTGCTTGCAGACAGCATAGTTACGGCGTAGATGCTCGTAGTACGGTCATCAAACACACGAGCCTCACGAGAGTCACTGAAGCCGCTCAGGTTGGGAAGATTTGGCTGCAGGTCGACCTTGAAATGAAGCAGCTACAGCCGCCGCCGCCGCCGCCACCACCGCCACTACCCAGCTTTATTTATAATTTCTGTTACAAATTGCGCTTTTAGCTCAATTTAGGTTCTGTTAAGGCGAGTGGACTTTTTGCTTTTGCAATACCAGCACTTTTTCATCATATTAGTTTCAGTGTTGTGTCACTAAACAATTTAATAGCAAATTAAACGAGAGCTTGAAAAACATTGCAGGGTTTCACTTTTTCTGTACGTGTGTGTGCATTTAAATTAACTCTCTGTGGGTTTCTTCCCTTTTCTTCCCCATTTGCCCTTTTCAGGATGCCGCAATGTTCTTTCTATATTTTTTTTACTGCCTTTAAACATGTTTCTTTTTTCTCTTCAGTGTTTCACCAAAGAAAGTGACAAAAGAAAGGTCATATACCACATTCCTTTTTCATAAGGTTTTTCCACGACACATATAAACTCTTATGTATCACAGGAAAACTGCATTAACGGAATGTGCCAGAAAACCATCTGGGTATTTATTTATTTAGTCTACTGTGGATTGTCTTAAATTTTACGGACAGCATACTTCCACTGTTTGGGAGACAGTGGGACACATTCAAAAATCAATGAATCTGTTGAATTAAAAAAAAAAAAACAACAAACAAACAATGTGGTAGTAAACGTTAGTTTTGGTAATGTAACTGGATTTCAATTATTCCTTTTAGACTCTTTTATTAGTGCATTTGAATACTTCTGTCTCCTCGGCTTTAAATCCAACAAATATATTTGTGGATTTGAGCTCTCTTTTCAAAAACTAAAATATTCCTATAGTTGCAGCTGTTTTTTTGTCTTCCGTCTTAAATTACTAAATTGATTAAATTCTCTGGCTTTAAAAAAGTCCATGTTAGAACATTAAAATTGAAGATGAAACTCATACTTGACATCTAGAAATTTTGGAGATATTTATGAACATAGACCTGTAGTTAAAAAGAACAAACAAATAAAAAAACATGCATTAAGTATAGTACAATAAAAGACACTAGAGACAGTCACAATCAAACAATGAGTAGGCCGGTTTGGCCAATAATGTGTCATATTGTTCTACTTTGATAAGACTAAAAATATTTGCAGTTTGTTGGCTGCTGATGATTTAATGTAATATATATACAAAAAGGTTACGTGTATAACTAGTGTGTATGCTGTAGAGGAATGTTTTTAAACATCTCGCTGTTAGTTTCCATTTATAATAAGAGAGCCGAAGACAGAAGAGAAGAGCCACATTTAATGCTGCTCAACATTTTCTCATCTACGACAAGCTTTCTTTTGCCGGTGCTTGTTCTGTATACGCCGAGTAACCTGGTTTGTGAAATCACCTGGAAGCGCACTATCTCTTTCTCATCTTGACTCGTGTCCGGCACCTCCTGTAAGCAGCACATGAAGAAGGCCGTGTCAAATCTGGTACCGGGTCGACCCGCGGGAGTCAGCCAGTTGGCCCACTCGTGCAACGCCCAGATGTTGGGCAGCAGCTCCAACTGCTTGCACATCCCGATGAAGTTGGAGGGATCTTGGTTCACCAGAGCCCTCCACTTCGCGAGCTCACGGCTGCACAGCTGATGCCCTTTACAGAGCTCACGACCCCACCCGTCCTTAAAACGTTTCTCGTCCTTTTGAGGCACGACCAGAAGCACGCCCGACTCCTCAAACGTCTCCCTCAGGGCGCAGATCCGGAGGGCGACGTCCCCTGGGACCGGAGAGCCGAGCTTCAGTCGGTCCGTTGCAAAGATGGGCGGTCTGCTCTCCGGAGGCTGTGTGACGCCTCTTAAGCCAAAATTGGGGGAGTTCGTAAAGGACTTAAACATGTCCAGCCATTCGCACGAGAAGTCCGAGGAGTCTACCATGCCTCCGGGAAACACATACGTATTGGGCATGAATCCGCTTTTACTGCTTCGTTTAAGCAGCAAAACGTCGTAGTCGAAGCGGGACCAGTGCGGCAGGTTCGACCCGCGGCCGGTGCCGGTGCCGGTGCCGCTCAGCGGCGTCCTTGACGACGAACGGTTTCCCGCAGCTAAAATTAGAGTGACCGCCTCCTTCCAGTGTTTAAGCGAGTTGTTCATCCTCAAACTACGGATGTCTCCGCAAAGTTTTTGATCTGCAAGTTGACTTTCAGCCAGCTGTCTCCAGGACTCTCTCACCAGCCCTGCTTCGGTGGAAGTGACACAGATCCTGGCAGAAACGAGCCGCTATCGCCACCTCTCGCCTGGAAGACTTAAAGACTTACGCATAACTTTTCTCCATAACGCTTTTTTTTTATGACTTATTTGCCAAAAGAAAAATCTAGGAGTGGGCCTGGACTCCTTTAACAGCCACATTAAGACAGTAGTGAAGCCTATTATCACCTAATAAACACTAAAGACGTCTCAGAAGGATCTCTGAATGGTCTCGGGCCAAAATAAATCTGTGATCCTCCGGTCCATTATGACCCAACCAGAACCCTCAGGTCGCCAGGGTCACGCCAATTTTTGTACCCAGAGTTAGAACCAAACGCAGTGAAGCAGCGCTCAGCTGTGCTATACAAATAAACATGCTTCGCCTCGCCATGCCTGATTTTGAATCCTTACGCTGGGCCTTTTACAGAAGGGAAATGAATGAACATGCTTACTTAGTCTCCACTCCTGGAACTACATCCTTTTCTCATATTCTAATCATTAGTGGTTTTTGCACACGTTAGACCAGATATCTCACAAACATTTAAATTTCCCATTGGGCATTAATTATGAATTTGAATGGCAGTTGTAAAATCTATGTCTGTACATGCGTTATTGATTTATTACATATTGGAATTGATCAGTGTGTTCTACCCAGCCTACTGGTGTAACTGGTGTCAACATAGATTCCGTGTAAGAAGTGATTAAAATGCCTTGCAGCTTTGCAAATGAGTTTCACCCTTATTTAAAGGGAGCTGGACAAGTGACATCAACAGCTGCCTCTCGAAGAATAGTCAAGCTGGATTTTTAGGAAATCTGGCTGTCCTGTCGTCAGATCTTCTTCTGATAGCAACAACGTAGGCAAGGATGGATAGACATCTTTGATCAGAGTGAATATAAGGTGATAAAAGTCAGGATCATCATCAATAGG
The DNA here is from genome assembly GCA_014839995.1 of Xenentodon cancila. Classification (NCBI taxonomy): domain Eukaryota; kingdom Metazoa; phylum Chordata; class Actinopteri; order Beloniformes; family Belonidae; genus Xenentodon; species Xenentodon cancila. The sequence goes on from CM026197.1 coordinate 21,833,344, forward strand.
AATTATTATGCTCTGATAAAGTTCACCGAATGTGCTAAGAAGCCAAATTGATGACAGCCAGCTGTTTCACATCACAGACTGCATTACAGCTGCTACTTAAAAAGCCACACCCCTAGTTGAATAATTTATATAAAAATTAACTCACTGTATAGCGGTGATTAAGGTGAAATGTAGCTATGAACACCAAAAATGTTTTTTTTTTTTTTATACCTGGATGTAAGATCTCTTATTTCTGATGTAAAGCTGGACATTTTAAATGGAAATAAACTCACTTTTAGAGACAACCCTAGTGGTCATTTCAGTAACTGCACGTTTTGGTTCCTTCTGCATTGGAGCTATCACTTAAAACCAGATGTTGCCCCTTGGTCACACCTGGCCCTGTACCCGTGTCCCGAAAAAAACGTAGATGCTAGCCTCCCACCCCCACCCTGCACTTTTCTTTTTTCAGCTTTTAAGGCCACGTTACAGTAAATGAAATAGCTCTTGCTAAATAAATTCTTCTTAAACTGGCTTACCAAGACGGCTTTTTATTGCTGTAAATGCACTCAGTCAGATGCTAAGCCCCTTGAATGTGTCAGAAACTTGGTCATACTGTTCCTGTTCTCGGGGTTACTGAGTTCATATGCGTTTTTGTGTTAGCAGATTATGGCTGCGTCTGTGGCCACTGCTCAAATTCTCTAGAAGCCTGAGTTCAAAATCAATCAATCAATCAATAAAATTGAAAACAACAACAAAAAAAAGCAAAAACAAAAAACAAAAAATAAATAAATAAACACACACAGACACACATCAGAGTCGAAAATCCGTATTAGGTCAGAAGGTTAAACCACTGGATTAATTAAAAATTTTTGTTTTTGTGCTTAGTTATAAATATGCTCTATCATTTTGTTGATTGTGTAATTTTTGAGATGGGAGAAAGAAGAAGCAGGACTTTTTAAAACACCTGCGTCTCAAGTGGAAATATTTATAATCCATGAAAAAAAAGAAACGGTCTACTCAGGAAATGAAACTAAGATTACAGTGTCAAGTTCTCTGATGGGCACAGAGCGCTGATGAAATGAGACGGGGGGGGGGGGCAGAGCAGGAAGGGAACACAAACACACACAGAAGTACATGCACACAACCGCGCTGGTGTCATGTATCTTTATCAAAGAGGCATTGTGAATGAAGTTGGGTTAAGTAAGAGCAGAGTTTAGGAAGTGTTTCAAGGTGTCCCGAGTGAAAATGCACTGGTTCTCTGCCTTTACTTTGTGGTCCATTGTTGCATCCTGATGGTTTTGCAGGACCGTAACTGAGCAGGTTAAGATAAATATCAGAAAATATGCCTAAGAAACCATGCAATGCTCATCAAATTATTTTCTCACAGTTTTACCTTCACTGTACTTTCAGTCTCAATTATTGTTCCTCTCCTTGACCCAGAGTAAAACTTTTTAAAGCTCTTGTATCAAGATTTCAGGACTTGTGCATGCACTGTGGCTCGAAATAGCTGTGTTTTATATTTTTTTCTCCTTGATGTTTCCCACTCTTATAGGTGCATTTTATTAACTCTGAAGCCTTGCCTTTACCCATCCCCTTTTTCATTCATCCGGGATGTCCAATCAGATTTGGGAACCTCCCACCAGGCGAGTGCACCCGGTCTTATGGAGCCCCAGGTTTTCATTTGCATCGAACATTCCTACTATCATTCACTCAACTTAGTCTAGTATCATGTTTGCATTCACGTAACTGTGCCTGGGTACTTTTTCTTTTGTCCCATTTCCTTCAGCACTCAAAGTTTATGGAGTATCACTAAGGTGGATTATCTCAAAGGTACTGTATACATAAAACGACAAATTTACTTGTCATCATGGATCAGAAAGGGTGCTCTTAAAGTAATTTTCAATGTTTACGTTTTAAAAAGCTGATTACTTGTTTGATTATTCATTAACACCTTGTGAAGTTAAACGTTAGGGAATATGTCTCTGTTTGCAGTTCTCTCTTTGTTAATGTTTGTGTCAGTCCTGTTTCAGTTTGGATGTCTCTAAACCAGTGAACACAAGGATTTACAACATATTTACAGTTTTAAAATCTGTCAGTGTAAGTAAGAACTTTATTTGGATAAAATGACCACAGATGGGAACTCCTGCTACCATTAACCGCAGCTGCTTAGTCTTCAGCTATAATACAGAGATACTCCAGAATCGAAACACCTGTTGAATTAAATGTGCTCATATTAAATGAAGTTTTAACAAAAAAGTACATTTATGTAAACAGCAAATAACAGTAAAATCTCTCATGTTAGCAGAATAGTTGAAGTTTGCCCTTAAATGGTTCAAATGAACAATGGTTCAAAGAAGGTGTGTGAACTCCTGGAATCTATACCAGTCACTGTGAAACTACAATCCACCTTAAACCAGCGTAACGGCTGACTTTTAGCTGATTTTGATGTATTTCCTTGAGAAGCCAGAACCCGTCAGCCCTATCTGCCGCTCCGCTATCACTTGACAAGTGTAAAATTGTTTGTGTTACAGTCACCAAAGAGTCACTTTACCAAGTCAAAGTCTGTGCGATTGATCTAAATCTGTGCCTTTCAAAGTATTAAAATGAGCAGGATTAGAGGATTAACAATGTAAATAAATTTCTCCTGGGCAGACTTTCACTAAGTTGTTTTTCTTGTGAGTGTGCCATTGTTTAGTGAGATGAAAACACATTTTTATTGTAAGTAGCAGGGCACAGTTTTCTCTTTAAACTTTTATGTCTTGTGACCTGCCAAATAGCTTGATGAGTCAGTGAAAGTTAACCCAACTGGTAAAATGTTGTTTTTCAAGCCGACTGAAATGGAAACGCACAACGTCAGGAAGAGGGAGTCGCATAACGGTTCTGCAGACATTACTAAAGACAAGCAGAATGTGAAGGCCACAGTGCTTCAAAAAGAGGTGAGTGCGTATCTGCAAGCCTGTCCTGGTGGGTCCCTGAGAAAGACTCTCATTAGTTTTTCACATCATAGAATCCCCTCATCTGTACCTTTTTGCAGCAATGGGTGCTGGAGCTGAGTACCAGCCAGTACCACAACACGTGTCTCTGCAAATTATCCCTGCAATCATCCACTCAATGCTGCTGTCCAGGCAATTTAAGCTCTCTGAGTCCTCAGATACATTTAGAGGAACTGAGAGAGTTCTGAGAAGTAGTTCTGATCATTCATATGATAACAGAAAAACCCCCACTGACAACTTGCACAAACAGAAAGACCCCAAAGGGAAACTTATACTAAACAAATATAGATCAGTCTTTCATACTAGCAACAAAACAGCTTATGAAAGAAATCCCTTCTGCATCGTTCACCTCTACAGTACAATCACTCAAAATTAACTTATATCAGAGTGTCTCTTCTGCTTATTCCTTTAGTATTTTACATATACAATTTATGTGTGTGCCCGTGAAGCGATAAGAGCTTTTCAAAGAAGGGTGCAGGAAGGAGGATATCTTTGATTAAATAATGTCTGAATGCCGCAGGTCAAATTGAACTTAAACTGACCTGCACACATTAAGGGGACATGAGATACAGGGTACTGCTCTACATCAAACATTAGTGATAATATGTACCAGCTAATACGAAAACACGGATAATACACCTATTTCTAGCCAATAAGCAGCAAATTAAATATTGCCACTGAAAGTGCTACCTACTGATCAGGTATCGTTCTAAAAAATAAATTAATAGATAAATAAAATAGATACTTAAAAAAAAAAAGTCCTGGTACATGAATTTGTCCAGAGTTTTTCCTGAAGGGTTGGTTTAAAACTTTTTGTTTCCCCTGACCTCTACATGTACCATATTGGTATGAGCTGACACTGCCTAACCCCAGTTAATCCAAAAATAGGCAAATGGGTGGACTGAATGAGCCTGGAGGCTGCTGGGAATACCCCCACTTCAGCTCACTGACCACAAGTTAGGCATTTCAGCTTAGTTAGTTAGTTTCAGCTACCCTATAACTAACTGCGACATTACAGTCATTCTGAACAAATTTGTCCATTCATCCTTATTTCAGATGTCACTTCCAAAACAACATCCAAGCCAAGCCTTGGCAGGCAAAGGTAGCTTCTGTCTGCTGCTTACTAAGGCTCAACTTCCGATCCTTCCGGGCCAACTTGGAAGGAGTTGCTTGCAGTGGTCTGTTAGTGCAATTAAAGGCACAACACAACATATGTTTAAAATAAGAATGGTTATGAAGTGTTACATCTTAATTCACAAGTCAGGTCAAGTCAGGACAGCTTTAAGCACCAAGGAACTTAAAATGATGACATCTAGCCATTATCCATGCCGCTAATTAGGCAAAAATTTGTAAAGCCATCCCCTAGTGGTCGCTAGAGGAACACGTGGATCATTCAAGAGTAGCAAGACAAATACAGCTGGACTGTGGCACATTCATGCTTTGAGCTCAAGGGTAATTTCATTTTGAAAGCATATTCAGGAAAACCATATTACATATTATTGTAAAATGTAAATAAAACAGAATGCAATGCTTTGCGAATTGTAGTTTTAGAACTGGGGTTGAAAAATAAAGTTAATGTGTACATGATTTTTTTTTTTCTTTAATTGACCCATAACAGCCCAGATGGACAAATGAAACTCCTTTTACACTCCTATCATGCACCAATCACACATGTCTGTTCAGACTGCAACACAACGGGATGGCATTTCATTATCTTGCAGGCTGTGCTGAATAACAATCTGTGATAAGCATGTATGATAAGCCCTGATCTGACGCCATGTGACGAGCCAAGCGCACTGTCGCTGCACGGATGATAGTATCACATAAACAAAAATAGAGATATGATTGGAGACTGTTAGAAAAGTTATTCCAAACCGTCTCTTTATGCATTTTTGAGCCCTTTGTGTTGTAGATGTTGAATGACACGCAGGATAAAGGAATAGTGGGGCCTGTTCATATACGGCTGGTTCTGAAGAAAGCTGAATACGTCTAACCGGCAGGAAAAAAAATGATAGATATGAGGTCATGAAGTAAATTATTTAAACGCAGAATCGCAATTTAAAGCTGGATGAAAAAGAAAAGAAAAAAAAATGTCTTTACTTTTATTGGACAGGCCATTTTAGCACTTGTGCCATCGCTGGCCATGTCAATATTTTTTTTTAATAAAAACTTAAAACAGTTGACAGCTTGGAAAAATAAAAAATGATAATTAAAACAACATACCTTACTTTACATAGACAGGCACTGTGATCGGGGTGTAACTCTGGATGGGCTGAGATATGCTCCAGAAGCTCCTGTGTTGCTCATCAGCATTTACTTGGATATAGGAAATGAATGAATGTCCAAGTAGACTTATGATTGTGTTTATTTGCTTGAAGTGATAGCAAATTATTGCCAATAACATCAAGCTGTTGTAAGCTCCACCTTTATTTATGTCTTCAAGAAATGAAGAATATGATCAGATGGAGAACACATGAGTGACTTGACCAATCAGGGACTTCATTCTGGGGGGTTACCCACTTAGCTCTTTGGTTATCAATCTCCATATTTCTAAAATCACCGTGACGCACAAAAAACAAAAGAAATATATTGAAAAAAGAAAATAAAATGAATGAAAAAAAGTGAAAATGTAACCATGTCAAAATCTAAGCTTCCTAAAAACAACTGCTGGCTTTATTGTAAAATCTGCCTGGAATAACACGAACCTGTTTTTATTTTTATTTGCTCAGATTGGTCTGCTGAGCGGCATTTGTATGATCGTGGGGACTATGATTGGTTCAGGCATCTTCATCTCTCCAAAGTCTGTTTTGCTGTACTCTGGAGCAGTGGGACCCTGCCTCCTCATCTGGACTGCCTGTGGAGTGTTGTCTACTCTGGGTGAGGCCAGATTTTAAACTACCATGTTACTTTCTTCAGCATCAGAGTGGGGTCTAATCTCAAATGAACAGTGGTGGAGAAAAACATAAGAAACAGCCATCCAGTTAAAGTGAATTCAAGAATTTCTATGAAGCCTTGAAATGACACTACAAGCCATGGACCAAAAACCACAGCTAATATACTCTAATGCTGGTGACACCGTTTGTGTGTTGAAGACTCCTAATATATAATTACACTTTTCAGTCATTTCAGATAATATGAACAATGGATATTTCATTCTTTTTTCCTAGTCGACTTCATTTTGTTTGTATCTCTCAAAGGCTTGAATCAAAATCAAAGCTTCTTCTGTTATCATGTGTCTGCTTTGCGATTGCTCATCCCAGATGCCTCGAAGCCAAAAGAGCATTCAACACTGTCTCTTGACAGTAAAGTTCCAGTGGCATTTGTGAAATTGGAATTCACAGATTTTCAGTTTAGACTTCCTCGACACCCCGACTCTTTATTTTAATTTGTCCAGATTATGTGTGTGTGTATATATATATATATATATATATATATATATATATATATATATATATATATATATATATATATATATATATATATATATATATATATATATATATATTTTAAATGTCCATATTATCCCAAATTTTTCTGATTTGAGGTTTCATAACAAGTAAATTTAACTTAAATATTTTTTTGTATGGAGGGCCCCGCTCTCTTTAAATAACCCCTAAAAATATCAAGCTGTTTTCTTCTGCTCTCTTACTCGTACCAATTTATGCGACTGAAAATACAAACAGGAAAACACTTTCCTTGAGCCATTGTGTCCTTCTAATTTTTAACTGCACCAGATTTGTTTATCACAATTTTATCAGGAAAATAAAAAGTCCACAATTTTATCACATAGAAAAGCTCTGCTATGACTTCCAGAGGAATTTCAGTTAGTTTGCAAAATGTTCCAAAATATTGCTGCAAAGGACTTTGTCCTTCAATATAAGATTGATAAGATAAGACTTTATCGTGTTCGTAATTATGCATTTAAACTGTGTATGGCACCTCTCAGACAAAAAGACCAGCAGCAATATGAATGAGAGACACAATAATAAAAAGATAAAATATAGATACAGATAAGATATTGGTAAAAATATAATACAAAACATAACATACAGAAACTTTAAAAATATGAAACATTGTAAACAAGTGAGCTGGACAATGTAGACTACTTGGTATTCACTGTAAGAATAAATGTCAGTGCCAGTCAAACGGTGGTTGCTCTGTGAGCTGTCAGCGTTGCTGTGGGAAATGTTTGTACGGGCAGTTTGCGGAGTGGAAGCACACTTATGACCAACACAGTTAAAGTTTTGACAAATTAAGGGAAGGATACAAATGAATAGGCTGAATTTATATAGCTACCTTTGGTATCACATGTTTTCTGATATTTATTGATAAAATATGCAAGTTTGGGGTTAGTAAATCAAACTGGAACAGCTGCATGAATATCAAGAAAAAACAAAGTAAAACGGAAATTGAATCACATCATGCTTAAAAAAAGAAGAGCTCACTAGTATAGCACAGTAATATTAAGAAAAGCAGGCCTTTTGTCTAACTATTTAGGCGAGTTAACGTTGATCAAAGCAGTTCCTAAAGAAAAGAACACTGAAATGAGTTCTTCTTCTTTTGGCTTTCCCTGTTATAGGGTGATCCCCTGTTTGCATCTGTACCTGTCTTGTGCATTTTCCTTTTCAACCCAACCAACTGGATAACAATGACTATAAATAACTTACTTTTTTGTGTATTTTGTGTAATTGTCCACAATTCCCCACCATTTTAAAGTTTTTGACATTACCTCCAGGTATCATTCCCCCAGTTCTTACGTTCTGCCTATTTACAAAGACTCTTAACATTTCAGCTGGATTTAAATCTGGCCATCACATTACCTTCTCGTTTTGTGTCACTCTTTCCTATATTTTACTGTTGCGCTCTAAAATGTACTTGTCTTAATAACCTTTAACTTAATGCTGTTTGGGTGTTTTTGTCCTGGATAAATGAAAAATTGTTTAAAATTTAGTCCAATTAAGGTTGCTCTTCTTTACTGGAGAATAATTTATGTCATATATATAAATTTGGAAATATCTCCAATCCCTCTCAAACGCACGCTGTGACTCATTTTGTTAGACAATGCTGCTGATTTTAAAGTGATGGTACAACACACAACACAAAATACCAGGTGACCTTCAATACCAGTGGGTTCACTGACTGTGAAAAACCATCAGGTGTTTTACTTATATTTCACCAACATTATTGATATTAACATTCCAGGGGAAATTATGTGAAATACTTTTAGAAATAATAGTGTATCTTCTTTGAGTACATTGGTTGTGAAGTCTGCTGAACAAATGCACTTGTTATTACAGGACGACCTTTGAGTAAGAAACCCAGGAGGTGGAGACAGGTAGAGAAATAAAGAACTTCCTCTCTTCCTCCAACAAAAACGACAAACAAGAAAACTATGAGATTCGCTGAAGAGGCAGGGGCCGACAAGCAAGACAAATACACAACAGATAGACACTTTCAAAATAAAAGCCCAGTCATAAGCAGAACTCAGACTAAGCCAAACTTAAACAAACACTGCTTCTTTATCCTAAAAAGAAAAAGTTATTGGATAAAGAAGGAACAAAAGGAGGATATTTCTCCAGATTCATCCCATTAGTAACATGCTGTTGAACTATTTACTGATAAAGCTACGTCACTGGCATTGAATCGTTGTGCTGTTGGATGGTGGTTAATAATCGTTTTTTGACTTCTTCCCCTTCTTCTCTCATGTTCTTTCTCTTTGTTTGCGTTTGCGTGCATGCTCGGCTGTGCAGGAGCACTGTGCTACGCTGAACTTGGTACCATGATCACCAAATCGGGTGGAGAGTACTCCTATTTAAAAGAGGCTTTCGGCTCTATTGTGGCCTACCTCTACTCCTGGACCACCGTCATGGTGCTGAAGCCTTCCTCCTTTGCCATCACAACTCTCAGCTTCGCAGAATATGCCTCTGCTCCTTTCTTCACTGGCTGCAGTCCTCCCGTTGTGGTTGTCAAGAGTCTGTCAGCAGTAGCTATAAGTAAGTACAGCCTTATACAGTAAGCAATAAACTGCAACTTTTTATTAAATGTTTTGTACTGAAAACGCTGTCAGGCTTGTTAATTGTTTAAAATGGTTTTAATAGTAGTTTTAAATAAAAAATGAATGACTTTATTTAAGATAAGGTAGGAGGAAATGTAGATCAAATTGACTTAATTGCTGACTGAAGATGCATATTTAGTGGATGCTGTAAATGAAACTGTTTCTTATTTTTGATAGAAATATAAATGAAACTGTCTGTGCAATGATGCTGTTTCTATTTATAATATTATATATTTCTATTGCAAAAATGTTTTGTTTATTCTCAGTTGTAATCGTCACCGTCAACTGTTTGAGTGTCAAACTGGCAAGTTATGTGCAGAATGTTTTCACGGGAGCCAAACTTGTCATCATTCTCGTAATTGTGGTAGCTGGCATTGTTCTTTTGGCACAAGGTGAGTCATCTTATACTTCCCAAAGTTCATGTTTAACAAACGTCGCCTTCAAAAGGCCTCTCCTTTGACAAGTTAGTGATTAGTAACAATAATATGATATATTTTTGCCATCTTGCTTTGGCCTCCAGGAAACACTGAGACCTTGTCAAATGCTTTCGAAGGATCAACAACGTCTGCTGGAGCAATTGGACTTGCATTTTATAATGGACTTTGGGCTTACGATGGATGGTAACAAGTAACATTCACTTCATTTAGCTTGTTTTTCCACAGACTAGGATGTAGGATGAGGACATTTCTCATCACACTGCCTATTAACCCTTTTTCTGCAGAAGCATCGTTTCTTCTCCATCTTGGGAGCAAAAAGATCTCATTCGGACTATTATACATAACGAGCTTTTAAATTGATAACATTTTTTTTTTTTTTTTTTTACATATTTTTTCTTTTTTCAGTTCAGGATGCATTTTGATCACAGATATTTTTATTCTTGAACAATTGTTCCCTTCATACCTTAAAGCACTTGGGGTTCATTAGTACAGTCAAGTAGACGTCATCAGACCTGCACTCATATTTATGATACCCACAAAACAAAGGTACATAACGTGTCATGGGTCCTGTGAGAGAAGTAAATAAAATATTAGATGTGATGTGGTTAATATTCCTTCTAGTCACTTATGACCTTTGAGAATTTGGCATAATCAGTTTGCAGGCTCCAGCCTGAGAGGAGATGAGATGTTTTTCACACCTACAAGACCAGGTTAGGCATCAGTCAGATGTTGTTATCTTGCTGCTTTTCCAGAACCTGCTGTAAACTCAGTTGTGACGTTTAAACTACTCCCGCCATATCGTCTTGTTGGTCACTTTCCTGTTATCTGCCTTGCTGTAAAGACGTGTCCCCCTGCAGGAAATGGAAGTAAATCAGATTCAGTTCTTGTCAGAGTCAAGTCTTTCCTTTTCTTGACTAGTTAGTCTAAAGGACACAACAGGTCCACAGTTTGGCATTGGACTATTATTCTAACTGGCATTACTACACAATCATTATAAACAAATCTGGTCAGTAGTTGCTACCAAAACAACAACCAAAATGAGCTGGAGCTGAAATAAGGACAGGACCCACTTCCTGCTGCGATTCATTGGCTGTAACTCATTATCGGTCTGCACATGGCTTGTCGTCAGGCGGTGGTGCTTTGCAAACATATTCCTCTTTAAAGATGAGAACAGTGATTATCGCTGTGAAATGACAGACGCACTGCTCAGCAAAAAGGGAAAAGTCTCATTGTATGTTGTCCGACTGTTTTCTCAGGAATCAACTGAATTTCATAACTGAGGAGCTGAAAGATCCATACAGGTGGGAAGCTTCCAGAGGTCCTCGTGTTTAAGAAGTTACTTAAGACATGCTTATACAGTGTTCAAGTTGAAATTTTAAAAAGTCAAATAATTTAAATAGAGTATACAAAGCGCTGCAAATCTAACAAGAATGTACACTGCTAAAATATGCAGTTAATCTTGATTCAGAAAAGTAATTTTGCATCAGTGTATATTCTGTTAAAATGTGCATTGGAAACAAAAAGGTCTTCAAGTCTAATTTTTTTTTTGTCAATTAATCTCAGAATTTTGCCTCTGGCCATCCTCATTGGGATCCCTTTGGTTACCACATGCTACGTGTTGGTCAATATTGCTTACTTCACCGTAATGACCACGAACGAAATGCTGTTATCTCCGGCTGTTGCTGTGGTAAGGAGAGCTGAGCGTCGTCATGGAGAACCTGAGCATCACAGAGTTGTAAAAATAGTCTCTAATAACTGAATAGGGTGGCATAATATGAAATATTGATAGACATTAATGACAAAAATTTTAAAAATAAACACTCACCATTTCATATGTAGGATTCTAGGCTTTTATTTTTGTTTTTCTTTCAAAGAGCTTTAGATTTAACTCAGGAACGGCCCATTTATTTCATTCCCTTGTCTTTCTGAAGGATTTGTTTCTGCCTCCATAGACTTTTGGGGACAGAGTCCTTTACTCTTTGTCTTGGATTGTTCCTCTCTTTGTCACCTTCTCAACATTTGGCTCTGCTAATGGAAGCTGTTTCACCGCTGGAAGGTAAAACAGACGGTTTACACGTTAAACGTAAAAAATACACTTTCTAAAGGAAATATCTCATCCTGTATGCACAAAACTGCATGATGCCTATACTTGTGTGCTTGTTTGTGTGAGAGAAAATGGAAAGATTTGTCAGTGATAGAAGGAAAGATATACAAAAATGTGAAAGAATCTAAAAGCGCAATAACAGTTAATAAAATAGGAATTGTTTGCCTTTCTTTTTTTCCCTAGACTGACTTATGTATCTGGCAGAGAAGGTCACATGGTGAAAATCTTATCCTTCATCAGTGTGAAGCGCTACACTCCCTCACCTGCGCTCATATTCGGTGTGAGTACAACACGTGTAAAATGCTTCTATGTGTACCTGTGCTGTGTTCATGTGTGCGTTCATCGCATATTGTATTCGATACGTGCAATTCCAAGTCCAGCTAAGTGATTTGCCTTTGTTTCAGGGTATTTTGTCTATTTTCTACATCATCCCGGCAGACATAAACACCCTCATTAACTACTTCAGTTTTGCTCAGTGGGCGTTCTACGGGCTGACGGCTCTGGCTCTCATAGTGATGCGTTTCACCAGGAAAGAACTCCATAGACCTGTAAAGGTGAGTTTCACTGATTGAGCAGTTGTCTGTTGTCTCACCGTACAATTGATATCAAATGGGAATCCAGGGTTGGCAATAATGTTTACGAGCTGCGATAAATGCTTCCTGTGTGTTGGTTTGATTACCTGAAGGTGCCGATTGTCATCGCCGGCCTGATGGTCCTAGTGTCTTGCTATCTCGTCCTAGTCCCGATCCTTGACAAGCCAGGGCTGGAGTATCTTTACTGCATTATCTTCATCTTTAGTGGACTCCTCATTTACTACCCCTGTGTCTACCTGAAAGTCGGCTGGATTCACAGACTCATGAGTATGTTCACGTTTCTGTAAAGAGCCATTATTTACCTGATTCTTATAGCTGTGATACCAGGAGAGGTAACGACTGATGCTGATGTGATCTTTGGCCTCCGTTACTCTGTAGGACCCATCACCATGCATCTTCAGCTATTACTGGAAGTAGTTCCCCCGGAGAAAATTGAGGACGATGAGACAAGTTCTTCAACCAAGTTCTGAAAGGACGTCCTGCCGGCTCTGCAAAGAATGGGATGGAAATATGGTGTACTGAGGTGGTCACGCACAAACTTTTTGAGCTCTCCTCTATAAATCTGCATGACAGAGATAAAACAGCATGCATGTTCAGGAACCTGTACCACAATGGGATAAAAATCATCTGAAATCTATGGACAAGGCTAAGAAAAATAATGTATCACTGTGGTGATGGTGTGATTTTTTTTGTATTTTAAGATTCTGTATACAGCATCTCTGTGAAAATATCCATCACATACAGTAGGCAATCACTTTAATCATAATTTAATGGAATCAGATTGTAAAACATCTTTCGCTTATCAAACACAGCTTGCTGTAGAGCTGCATGCATGAATATGGAGTAAAGGAGCTAAGGGACATGGTGAACATTTTTAAAATGCATTAAGAAATCAGGCTCATAAAGGCTTAGAAGATCATGCAAAATGATGGGGGGATGTTTTTTTTAATGTTTTTGTTTCTCTTGAGAATGGGAATGGAAACAACGGATATGCTTTCATGGTGTAAGCACATATTTTAACAATTTTGTTAGAAAAAAAGTTGCACATTGTAACATGCATTTCTTCCCACTAAGTCTCAGTATACTGAAATAATGTACCTTTTTTTTTTTTTTAGGTGTTTATTAAAGGCATGACGTTTTTGAGCACAAAGCCACATTTAGTCAAATTTATTTTGAAAAACGTTGCCTATACTTTCTCTCACAGTTTAAATTCAGTTATACTCAGGTCCGGATATTTGAAGCCGAGTGCAAATGAAAGCAACTCCTTTCGGCTTTTCCCTTTAGGGGTCACTACAGCAGAGCATCGTGTTCCTTATATTGATTTGGCATAGGTTTTACGTTGTCTTCCCTTCCTGACACAACCCTCCCATTTATCCAGCCTTGTGAACCCTTTGTGACTGGCTGTTTTTTTGCAACGAAGCAGTTTAGGGTTCGGAGTCCTGCCCAAGGTTGAGTTGGGTAGTGAGTTGAGTTGTGTAGTGACTCTACCTATTACTCCACAGCTGCACTCTTTAAATGTGATGTCAACATTTGTCAACTGCATTTGGGGCCAGCCACTACGGGCCTAACCATTTGTCTCATAGTGCCAGTTCCAGGCAAGGATGAATGGGGAGGGTCAAGGCATCTGGATATCTGACATAAAACCTATATCAAATCAATATACAGACTCCTATACAATGATCTACTTCGGTGACCACTCAATAAATAAATAATATACTGTTTATTTATTATTATTCTTGCAAATGTTTGCATGCATGTCAAGGACTGTAATTGGAAATGCCTGACATCAGGCAACTGCAAAATCATTCATCATTAGTGCAACATAATTTTTAAATCACTCATTTGGATGTAGCCAAAGATTATCAAGAATATCAAGTAGAATGTCGGTGCATTTGAGGTTTAATTTGAGTCAAATAAACACAACGGGTGTTCTTAAGACTACTTGTGGGGATACTATAAGGACATTTTGCTGAAAGCAGGAAACACATTCTGTGATGTACTACTGCTTTCTCTGATAATCACAACTTTGAGGTCTGTTCAAACACAAACTAATACTGTGCTGTTGTTGTTTTTTTTTTTTAAATAGCTGATTCATTTTGTTACCTTCAGAACTGTAGTTGCACTAGTATATTGTGGATCCAGAGCCGGTAACAACACCACCTCCTTGATTACATAAACTGTGGAACTTCACCACAGGAGCAGTGTACAACGTGAGGCAGCAGTTGTTTTTAGCGGACTGTAATATCACTGAGTTTGTCCACTGGGTGGCAGCAGAGGGCTGGGTTAGACCACAATAGCGAGTTCTGCACTGTCACCATCAAACTTTTCATGACATTTTAGAAAACATCCTACTCAGGCCACCTATTAGAGGGTTACAGCAGCAGATGCTCCATTACAACTGGTACGTGTGCCACCTCAACTTTACACATCTTTTCTACTTTCTCTTTTAACCTTTGGTATTTTTCAACCTTCCTGTATTCCTTCCTCTTGATGTGTACTTGGGATTACTATATCTATCACCACTGCATTCTTCTGGAGTTTGTTGACCCATGTAATGTCCAATTGGTTGGCAAGGCCCAGTTCTTAGTTTCCTTCAGTCTTTTGGGCCATGCTAGGAACTCACAACACTTGCCATATTCCATGTGAAAACCAGTTTATAAAATTTAGACCAGGGTTTCTTAACCCTGGTCCTCGGGGCCCTCTGTCCTACAGGTTTTAGATGCTCCCCTGCTTCAGCACACCATGATACAAGAAGCTGTGTCAGCAACAGAGTTGTACAGACCTTGATGACAAGCTGATGAGGACTGTTGATTAGAATCAGGTGTGTTGGTGCAAGGAGACATCTAAAACCTGCAGGACAGTGGGCCCCGAGGACCAGGGTTAAGAAACACTGATTTAGACCACATCTGGCTCACACAGCAGATGCTGAAACCAAAGTTTGGCACAGTTCACAAAGTTTGGGACATGTCAAAGCACTTGCTATTTCCCATAAGTTGTCCCCGCTATCTGGGACCACTCCTGGACGTGTCTCCTATCTTGACTTCAGGACTTCCAAACCGTGTTTGACACATGTGATCCATTATGTTATTATAACTTGGCTGTAATTAAGTACAATCATTTATTGAAAGTAGTATCAATTAAGAAAAAATGCACAAGAGAAAAAAAATGTGGAAGGAATGTGATTGTAGTGAGGAGTAGATAGTATCTAAAGTAATTTAAATTGATAGTTCTTTGTTGCCCTCTAGTGGCTCTCAATTTGGACGTTGAAAGAGTGTAAAACTTGAAACACTTTCTTTAGTCTACTCCAGTCTGAATTGGCTTTGGAAGGTGAACATTTGGTCAGAGGCTGCTTTCTAACTTTTCCCAAATCAGGTTGTCAGTGCCTGCAGGGGCAGCTTGCTGGTTGTGTAGCCTGTTGTATTTGGCTTTGTTTAAATAAGTATGCTGTTTTTGTGTTCGAATAACCTCAACATGTTCAGCGTGAATGGGATTTTTCAAAAGCTGACGACTCCGACAGATGTGTTATTGAACTCATGGTCGTAAGTGAAGTCTGCTTTCGTTTAAAGCTTACTCTGTATCTCCTCTTCATAAATTTGGGATAGTGGGTTGAAATTTTGCTGCTGAAATTTTGAGTGGAGATGAGCAGTTACTTTCTGTTTCATCATTCTTTAATGTGTATTGGGTCCCAGACAAAAAGAAACAAGATTTTCTTTTTTTTTTTTTTTTTTTTTTTTTTTTGACAATCAAGTAGAAGAACATCGAATCTGAATGTGAAGCATTTTCTGTCTCTATGTGGCGTTGGTACTTTCGAGGTAATGCAAACAAACTCGGTGGTGTTTATGGGTTTGATGACATTACAGGAGCCAAGACATACACTTGTCGCAAACAAAACAAAAACAATTGACTGTCAAAGATGTTAAATGAGTGGATTGGAAATGTGGTTCTGTTGGATATGTGAGTGATATCTTCATGATTTACGCACAGAGCACTCGACAAATGAAGCGCAGTTTTATTGTGATGCTGGTGGTGTTAGTGAAGAGCAGATGAAGCAGTTTAGTTCTCAGATCAAAGTCATGAATATGCCTGCTAAATATGGCAGCTGGAAATAAACTGTGATTCATTGCTTTGATATTGTCGCACACCAGCAGTCAGCAAGCACACATGTCTTTGTTAACACGTTAGGAATTTGGCTCAGAGACTGAAGAAGAATCTGGATATAAAATCTATCAGCCAGATATTTGCAGGGGGGAAAAAGTGCATTATCACTCAGCTTGGGGCGGAGTAAAAGTATGAAGTGAAATAAAGTAGATGTATTGAAAAGTACCTGAAAGTAACTAAGAAAAACTGCTTGGTTGATTTTTGTTCTGTTTTAAATGGAACGCCATGTGTTTTGTTATATTATCCAATAATAATACTTACTTAAATGTGGAAATGACAATAGGAAGGTATTTTAATACATGTGTCTATTCATCTTGAGCAAACCAATAAAACTAACCTAAGCACTATAAAAAATAATATTTGAAAAGCTCAATATATGGTGTATTACAGAATTAGACAAGAGACTGAAGAAGAATGCTGATATAAAATCTATTGGCCACATATTTGCTGTGGAGGAAAACGTGCATTATCATTCACCTTGGAGGAGTAAGCTGAAAAATAATGATCTATTTGAACAGCTCAATATATAGTGTATTGTAGAATCAGACAAGACATCAGCTGAAAAATAAAATAAACAGTTTAAAAGAAAAAAATACCCAAGTAGGCTGTGTGTATGCCGTATAATAACCCTTTAGAGTTATTATTTTTTTTTAGCTTTTGAGTAGCTGATAAACTAGTACCCTTAAAACATTGATAAAACCAAGATAAGTGAGCAGACTTAACTCAAATATACACACAAACAAAGAGTGCAAACGGTATATATACATCCCAAATATTATCCGGATGGTGTTGCAAACGTTGTTTTAGACTTTTCTTGTTTTGGCCCCAAAAACTTTAATTAAAGCTGCACTCATCTCAAAAATCCAGTAACTGACTAGAAGATTTGATGCACACAATGTAGACGCCGCTCCCAACCTCCCCGTCGGACTCCAGAGCTCTGCAAACCAACTGAGCTACTCAGGACGAGAAAACTAGCCTTAGCTTGGGGGTGTGGGGTGTGTGTGTGTGCGTGCGTGCGTGTGTGTGTCTGTGTGTGTGTGTGTGTGTGTCAATCACTTTGTGATTGACAGTTGGCAAGCACGACCCCTGGCTGTGATTAGAGGAGCTGCAACGGGAGCAGGGGAAACGTGTAAACTGCATGGCAAGCTGCAGGTGGAGCCAAAGGAACAGGTTTGCTTCTCAATTTACCCTCAAATTTAATTTGAAGTGTTGACTTTGAGTTATAAATCAACATATTGTTGAAGTGAAGTGGACTCGTTTTTTTTACCTAACAGTGAAAGGATATGTGACTTTGCCATGTTTGTTAAAATATGTTACAAAAGATACTAGGACAGTAAGAGCAGAAGTGCCCCTTCATAATTCCCATCCTTCCGATGTGGAAATGTGGGCTTGGACATGAACCTTCTAAGCTGAAAAGTGGTGCGCCTCCAGCCCTCCGTGCCCTGGGCACACAAGATTGTGTGATTCAGATGTGTGGGTCACCATCTGCTGACATCCACCGAACACTTCTATCACCTCATGCTTTCTCTCTAGACGGACAATTTCACCAGCATTTGTCTACTGGTTAGCTGAAACCATTAAAGTCTAGTGAGAATGGAGTTAAGAATCTTTATTGTCATTGTAAATCCACATAGTACACAGCAGACACACAACAAAATTACGATTTTCACTCTGGTCAAGGCCCATGAGCAATCACACATGCATACATTCATAGGGTAACATGTGTGGAGACATGTGATTCCAGCAGTTGGGGTGGTGGTGGTCGGTTCCTTGCTTCAGGGCACCTTGGCAATGCCCTGGACATAGACTTGCACCTCTCCAGCCATCAGTCCCCATTCCATGATTTGTCCCGGTCGGACCACGAACCTGCAATCCTTTTGTTCCCAACCCAAGTCCCTACCGACTAAGCCACTGCCGTCATTGCCAAAGAGCAGATCCGACCTCTGTGCAGCTGGAAACGAGTTCACCCACGAAAATCTTACTTCTAAAACTTTTTTGAAAGACTCTGGAAGTTAGGGAAGTTTTGGAAGATATGATCATTTGCTTCCGTCTCTCAATTACCGACTATGGCCCAGCTTAATCAAATTTTGCATAGCAATCGTAGCGGTTTGATTGGACATTAATTATAATGTTAAATATTCTGATGAAAGTGTGTGCGCACTTTTACACACATCCTGTACATATGCATGCAGCATTGCCAGCATGGATACACTTGCGCCCGTTCACATCCACACGTACGATACACTCAAATACCGTCCCACTGATGGATAGCAGCTCTGATGAGCGCTCATCTGCATATTATTATCATGGCATTACCGTGCTTTTCCAATCAGTTACTGAATTAGCATTTGGATTAGAAGCTAGCAATCATTCAGCGACCTTTCCAAATACGACAGTGTAATTGCGTCACTAATGAACATATGCAACAAATGAAGTCTGCTCTTGGACTGTTTGTTTTTAGATTATTACAAATAATTGGTGATTCCAGCTTGGAGAAACATCGTCCACTAAATTCCTGAATTTGCTCCAGTTCTGTCTGATATGTTTGGTTGTGGAGGAAAACACCATGAGATTATGATTCTTGTGTGATCCATATTTCCAGGTAGGGAACAGAACCAAGTATGAGTTACACTGTGCGTATATTCAGGAGACGAGTCTGTTTGATCAACATGAACTGCTTTCCTCCATTGGAGGGCACACTTGAATAGACAGAAGCAATGAGCGGAGCCAGAGTCTTTCATGAGTATGTTTATCTTTTTATAGTCAGGGATCCACATCACCTAGATTTGTGGGTGAGCCTTACCTGGCAGAGCTCCCAGAAATGCCCTTGCATTGACTTTTATGTTGAAAAGTTATGAAAAAAGATCTCTATGTCTTGGTTATATGGTTACAAATGTCTCAATTAGAACTTTGTAGGACAGCCTTTCTGTCTGTATATCTTCCCGTTTTTCTGTTGATGCCCTTAAAAATATACTAAATGAATTTTATCCTGTAGCAACCAAAAAAAAAAAAACAACCCCAGCCCACATTTTGATCTTGGAGGGGGTTTGTGGTGGAGCTACACATGATTAAAAAAGCTGAAGAACTAAGTTTTGAAAGGAACTAAGTTTTGCATTTACTCTTCATTTTGATCTCAAATACAGAATTGTAAAGTGTGGTAGCACACTAAAGGGTTCTGACTGTGGCTTGGTCACCCACCTCCTCCTCAAAGCTCATTTGGTCAATTAAACACACACAGGTTTAAGTCGGAAAACAGAATGATGGGAGAAATGAGCGGTGGAGGCTCTCCCTGTGATGATTTCTACACAAAACACATGAGACATTGAGCCTGATAATCCATCTCAGTTCTTTTCTTATTTCTTACAAAGAATTAGTCTGGTACCTCTGGATTCAACTTTGACTCTGAGAGGCCCGTAACAATGGATGAAGAGGAAACTGCCATTAAACATCAGTGGATAGACATACAACCATCTGAGGAATGAAGCACGCGTTGTAGACAGAGCAACGACCAGATTAGTGTCGACATAAGACATCCAAAATGACGTACAGTAGAGCTGGAATGCTGGTGAATAAAAAACTTGGTATGTTTAAATTTTAATTTAAATTCCTCTCTTGTGATTGATTCAATTCCTTTAATGTCAACACTTAAACTCAAACCATGGAATAAAAATGAATTCAGTCATCACTCCATCATTTCTTTGCGAGACATCATAAATCTGTATATCTTTTTAGATTTGCACGCCGTTTTTCCTCACCATCTTCCATCTCTTCCACTTTCCTCTCAACAATAACCACTTCATTTATATTCTCTTCCTTCTCTTTTCGCTCTCTGTGCAGTCTTCGACAGAGACTACTCCTTCTACTTTGATCTTCTTCTTCTTCTTCTTCCCCTGCCCTCACTCTGTTAAAGCTCATTCACAGGTGTGAGCGGCTCTAATCACACTTTGCATGCATGTGTGTGTATAGGCACCCAATTTATCAAACACAGATGCATTTGCATGTTTGAGTTTCAAACCGCTCACTATTCTATGCACAGATATTCATGACTGTGGGTTAAAATGGCTGGGATCACGTGTGAAATTCATCGTGCAAAAAAAGATCGCTGCTGTGCATTCATGCTTTTGCAGAAGTTGTAGTTTCTGGCTGTTTAGTGTCTCTTTGATCAGCACATACTGAAATGGTGGGGTGGACAGTTACGCTGGCTTCCTCGCGTAATACACGGGTGACTCCGATGCACATTCTGCACACAGTGGGAGGTTGGACTTTTGGCGTGTATTTGCGTGTGTGAGAGAACATACTGCTTCACGTTTGAAAAACGGGGTTGAAAAAAAAAAATAAAGAGGAGGAAAAAGGTGCCTTAGAGACCGATAAAGAAAATATGACATGAAAGAGGAGAAGAGGGAGATTTAAAGAGAGTCAAAATAATGAAAGGGTAAATTTAAGGAGGGAGGGCTTGAACGCAGGAGTGTAAACAGCCTTTGCTGACTGCCTGTGTCCTCTCTGATGTTTATCCTGCCTCGTGTGCACTTCTAAATTTTGCCTCCAGCCAGTGTTACTTCACAGCCAAGTTATGATCTATCGCCTCCTTGTCAAAATTGGTTTTCCTCATCTGTCAATGAGCATTTGTGCTGCTGAAAACAGCCTATTGATAAAAACCAACAGCACTTACAGTAGTTCAATCACAACAGCAAAGTCAATACATCGTACTGCATTGCAAACTTATATCAAGAAGGGTGTGAAAAACTGAATTTGAAATGACAACTTTAGTGAGAATACAACAGCTGTCTTCCACTCCACTCTTTTTTTTTTAAATGGTAGAATAATAATCCAATAGTTCAATGAATATCCGTAAAACCCATCAATGAATATTACGTTAAACACTCCTTGGAGAGTCTGCTGTTGACATCTTAGATAGCATACGTACTTGATATATAATTAGGCTGTTTTCACAGTGGACTAAACAATATGATCCTGTTTCACCAGTCTTGACATCTTGCTTGTCCTTCATCAAATCACAGCCAACCCGCCTATGCAGGAAAGACATTAAAAGATAACAAGGAATTGGGTTTATGGATAAATGTGTACGCATAGATTTCCCATCCAATCCAGCATGTTTCTGAGAGTCTTCTTCGCATATTGGCAGCTATGAATCAGCTCTCTTCATCAACACACAGACTACTGCAAGTGTATTAGAGTAATCAGTATATACTGTACAAGCGCTTTGATGTATCTCTAAATAAAAATATCCCTCTGGTTAGATTAGGGCCATGAGATTTGATATATATCCAGGTGAAATCCTTAGGACAATGTGATGTGTCTCTGATTACCTGATCTACCGTGTCTTTTCAGTTCTGGAGATAGCTTTTGCAGCTGAAGCTCTCTATAAACATCAGAACAAGGAGCAGCTGTTGTATGAAGGGTAGTTTTGTGTACATTTTTACGGTGCGATAGTGTTGTTCCTCAGTGTGAGGAGCAAAACTGGCAACGTATCTCATACTATACCTCAAAACAGGATATTGTGAGACTGTTCATGTATTCTGTCATAGGGGATATGAAAAATAAAAATTGGTTTTACATGTGATATCATTGCTCTGGATGTATTCAGAATACTGAAGTTTCTAACCCATGTTTGATCCAGTGTCTAATTAATTCCTTAAGTTCTAGTGTTTAATGCAGGGAAGGTGGAGAGTGGGTATACAGTATACGAAGAGAGGGGATGTGTCTTTGAAGTGGTGTTCTTCAGGTCTCTGGAGGACAGTGAAGCCTGAGGCTGGACTCAGTCTGAAGGGGGGAAGCAACAGCTACTTTTCCTCTGTGGGGCTTTATCAAAAGGTGTGTGCGTGTGTGTGCATGTGTGTGCATGTGTGGGGGTGGGGTGCAATAGTGATGTTTGCTATACTCCAAACTGCCATCGTGTCTTTATTTGAAACAATATATCCCATCATAACCTATTCTCTTAGAGCACCAAAATGTTATCAGACACAAAGTTTGCTTTGACTGAGATGCAGCAATAAAAGACAGCCAAACCTTTGCCAGCATTGCTTCTACCAGCGCTCATATAAAAGGTTCACGGCAGTACTGAAAAACAGATTTTGCATGCCTCTGTGGTATACCTCTCTCCGTGTCCAACTAACTAATGAACTATCAGCTATCTGCCTTCCCTCCACCCAGGGCTCACAAGTCCTTCCCTGCCGACAGAAGCTCCATATTGGTAGGTCTTCCTGAGGGGGGGTGGATCCAAACCTCCAGGCTCAAAAGCACAGTGCTGCAATCTTTTGAAAGTAATTTTGAGGTGAATAACAGACTTCACGATGCTCTTTTTTTTATTTGGGTCTAAACAGCACCAAGAAAAATTGTGACCATTAAAACACCCAATCCCCAGAGCTACAAACCAGACCGGCTGATATCATGAGTCATGACACCAAATATATTGGTTTCTAAATAAACTGCTGGCTGCTTTGTGAAGTATTTGCTGGACATGGGGGACTGAAGCTGTTTCCTTTTTCTGTTTGAAGCTGCTTGAACCTGTTGACCATTTTAGAAATGTTTTGATCTTTTCTTTAATTTTGTATCTTTTTTTTATCAGTGTTTTAAGTAACAGGTTCTGATCCTGCTATCCCAACAGGTGACTGGAGATGAGATTGCACTCTCCACAACGGAACTATAAAAGATATGGAAACGCTGCGGGACGTAAACCTCCTCTGCCAGTACACTGTGCCCTGTCCATTCTTGCAGACTGCAACACTGGTTCATCTCCAGTCCGGTGTCCAGGTGAACACTGAGGTATTGACACTCCTCCACCACCTCCACTTCCTCTGCAATGATGGAAATAATGTTCGATTTATCCCTGGTCCTCTCCAAATCAAAATTAAGGTTCTTTATCTTGCTCACGTTCAAGAGGAGGTGATTGTTTGAACACCATACCACAAAGCGGTCTCTGCACTCAGCCACCTGTCCACCAAAGTCACTCCCCACAACTGCAGACAGCTGAGTATTTTTAGATATAACAGGACTGGGGGTTGTACTGGAAGTCTGAGGTGCACATAATGAAGGGGAATGGTGAGAGTACAGTCCCCTGTGGTGCCCCTTTGCTGCACAGCTCCAAGAGATCAGCTTAGAAGAATGGGGCCTTGTCATGCATAGACTTTTTCACCATTTCCTCCATAAATCATCTCTTCTGAGCTGATATGTCTTTCTTAAAGAGAGGTTTAAATACAACATGGCTATCATCAGCAAACCTATATTCAGTTGATGAAATAAATAAAAACATTGCCCATGCAATCTTACACTGTATCTAGATTGTCTATGGAAAATGTTCTTCAAATATTCATCTTTATATTTCACTGAATGCGCAAACAAGATTTCCTGTCCCACTGCAGATTCATGATTCATCAGTGAATATTTCTTTAATCCACTCATCCACAGCCTACTACTTCACTTTTAAACAATATAATCTCACTTTCCTCCGTTTAAGTGTGACTTAGGATTTACAATTTGCTTTTCTCTATGTGAACCTAATTTCCTTCAGCTAATTTCTTGTTTGAACACAAATATTGATTCCAATTTTTCTCTTTTTTTATATTTTATTTTTCTTTCTTTCATGATGTGAATTATGAAACAGCACCATGTATTATAAAGTAGCTGACAACTGTTCTGACAAGAGCTAGAGCCAGTGCATCCTCAGCTGAGGCTACAAGAGGCACAAGACAGCGTAATGACATGGTGATCTTGTTGTTTTGATTTGCTGAGCCTACGTGCAGGGTTCCTGGTTGTGTTGTTTTGTTGGGTGAGTATTTCATAGCCGCTGCTACATTCACACGCTGATGTTTGTCGGTAATCTAATGATAGCAGATGCGGGTTCTAGTTGCTGTACAGGTGAGCGTATACATAGACCGTTCACAGGCAGTGGCAGGAGTCAGATTCTGAACAATAATCACCTCCAGCTACAGGTCCACCGTTCTCAGCTGGACACAGCAGCTGCAACTGCTTACAAGCAACACCTGCACAGTGGCCTTACAGCATGAGTAATGAATACTGAGGGAGATTTTCCATTATATGGTACAACTGTGCACGCAGAGTGGATATTTGAATTTACTTAAATTACATTAATTTAACAGCTGCTTTTATCCAAAATGTCTTACAAGCTAGAAACACATTAGGCGGCGATATGAGGGTCAATATCTTGCTCAAGGACGCTTTGTTTTTTTGTCTACGAGCAGAGTGAAAAGTTTTTACCTCCTGGACTGAGCAAGGTGTGGACTTGCAAGCTTGTAGACTGTTGAAAGACACATCCTTGAAACAAAAAGGTAGCTTCTGCTATTAGCCTCACATATCTTTGAAAAATAGACCTCTTTATTAGGTTTTAGCATATACCCCACGACAATTCAAGTGAAAACACGAGTACAGTTGAAATCCTTTGCCTTGGGATAAATGTAGGCTAGCAACGTTTTATTTATATGTAAAATGTTTACACCGTTGCTTTAAATTTCATTCGTCTGTTTTTGATAGAAGAAAAATGCATTTCGATTGTGTAAAACTGAAAATCATTATTTTTTAACAGCCCATTTCTAATATAACTACAAAAAGATTGACAGACCTACTAGTGTGAATAATGGTTAGATCAGAAGTTTAGAAATAAAAAACATTCAGAAATTTTACATATATCCACAAAAATATGGATCACCGCTCCTGGAGAATTAGTTATTATTTTGTATGTGACAAACAAAATGGATTCATTTGAAAATAAAACATTCCAGGCCTAAAAAGAAAAAAAAAAAACATTGATGAAACATGTGATTGATTGATTGTTTTTTCCATTCCCTGAGATCTATCATTCCTAACTTCATATATAGTTGTACAGACCAGGTTTGCAGGATGGAGCTTTGTCCTGAACTTCTCTCTTCCTCTTCTGCTTTTTATTCTTAATTTCCTCCATAAATTCTCATTCAGATGAACCTGAACTCTTTACTGGCATCTGTCTTTCGTGAACAAAGGTTGTTTTTTTTTAATACTTTTTGCCCCAGAATGAAATGCATTATCATTTTGAAAAATACAAACCTACTTTTGATTGATGAAATGACGAAACTCTCCAAAATTTGAATGCATTCTTAAGCATTAACTGTAGATTTAATGCATGATATCTCATCTGGTCCTTCATATGACAAGCAAGTCCACACTGTATCAGCATTCTCTGTTGAAATGCAACTATGTAAATGTAACTGCTCATGTCATATTGGTATTTTTCTTTGGATCACCAAAATCAAAACAGAAAAACAAACAAAAAAAAAGAACAAAAAACCCCCCAGAAAACAAAAAAAAAAAACCACACATTCTAGCATCATGTACTTGCCTAGTGTAGGTTCATGATTCATCACACACTGCCACTTTGATCTCTCCTTCTACAACCTATTACCACTTCTCTTTTGCCCAATCCAACCTTCTTTTTTTCTCTTTAGATACTACTGATGATTTATGATGAGCTTTTCTGCATGTGAACCTAATTTCCTTGAGTTTTACAAATATTGATTCCTGTTTCTGGCTATTTATTATATATATTTTTTCTTTCATGGCACACTTATTTGACATTGACAACCTTCTATGGTCTTTTGCAATCTTCCCATTCTATTTTACAAAGTCTGATTACAAAGTCGGCCTTCTATCGCCTGAAGAACATCTCCAGGATCAAAGGACTAATGTCTCAGCAGGACCTTGAAATACTCATCCACACGTTTATCTTCAATCGAATTAATTACTGCAACAGTGTCTTCACAGGTCTGTCTAAAACGTCTATCAGCCAGCTACAACTAATCCAGAACACTGCTGCCTGAGTTGTCACTAAAACTAAGAAATTGGACCACCATTGGTTCTCAAATAAACACAAATAGATAATCATAGAGGGCAGCTACATGTCTATTGATGTTTTTTGTATCATCATTTTTTGTACTGTTCTGTATGATTTTTGCAACAATTTCCTTTCTTCATGTACACACTTTTTATGGTCTAAGTATAGTATAGTTTGTGAAAGACTTTGAAATAGGTGATAAATTCATATCCAAACGAAGACTTAAATAGACTTGTATATTTTGAGGTATTGACATAAAGGGCAGCACAGTGGCTTGGTGGCTTCCTCCCACAGTCCAAAGACATGCATACTAAGTTGATTGATTATTCTAAATTTCTGTATGTGTGAGTGTGAGCGTGCATGGTTATTTCTTTCTGTATGTGGTCCTGTGATAGACTGGTGACCTGTCCAGGGTGTATCCCCGCGTCTCGCCTGTAATGAGTCGGGATAGGCTCAGGCAGACCCCCGTGACCCTGCAAAGGATAAAGCAGGTATAGGAAATAGAATGGATGGACTTAAAGATATTAATAAAATATCTAGGGTGAAAGAATCTTATTAAAAATGCCATAAATAACAAAAATCCTTTATTCTTTCCTTTGAGAAAAAAAAGGACGTGTCAAAGGTTAAAAGGCACTGGTAGTCAGAATGCAGTGCAAAAATAATGGATGTCAAACGTTAAAAAACATGGCACGAAAAAAAATGAAAACAAAGTCAATTTTACCTGGAATGGTTTTTCATTTCAGTTGGTTTTGCATTGTTAATTCTGGTTTCAATTTAGTTTTAGTTTTATAAGAAAATTAACTTTTTATTTTTATTTAATTTACTGGGATTGTTTTTCCACTGTTTTAGTCTTAATTTTTGTTAACTACAACTCTGATCTTGTTATGGTTGATAACACTTTCTCACAAACTGATTTGTTAATTTGGGTATTTTTATTTCTATCTTTACATCTTATGAGTCATCTTCTCTCTGGTCACCATAACTCACAATGCAATCAAAAAGTAAAGATATTGAATAAGGCGTTTCATCATATTTAGAATGCCAGTAAATTATTAGTTATAACTCTTTTTTTTTATGGTGGGAAGCGAGTTTAAAAGCTTAAAACATTCACTTGAATGGGAGTCCAACAATTGGTGGATGTGACGGAAGTGTAGACCTAACTCAGCCTTTTTTCCAACGTGCACTAAAAATGATTCATGCACTGTGCTCAGCTTTAAAAGGGCTCTAAATGCAGGAGGGTACTTTTGTATGGATCATACCATAACAACACAACTTCTTCTAACATTCAGAACTTAAATACATTATTTAAAGAGACCAAATGGTATTTAATTTGTTCGTATTTTTTGACATTTTGTATATTAACATATATTGTAGCTTTATATTACGAGCAAACATCAGTCTGGTTCGGACCCTCTAGTTACGAACTCCCCTCTCCGTGCGTGGTTCGCTCCGCACTCCCAGCTGATCGGCCCAGTGTGCCCGGTGGCGGTGTCCGTTGTGAGCTTTTGACGGTTCCAACGTCGACAAAAACTGATTTAATTCTATGGAGCCGGGGGCCACTTGTGTTGGCAAGTCGCTCATTTTAGGCTAAATTCCTCGGTAATAATTTAGTCAGAGGACTGACTGCACATTTTGTCGAGGCGAAGAGGATCTATAGGCAAATACGAGGCCCTTACTCCATCCCCGGATTCACCTGCTACGCGGAAAGCTCTTCACGTTAGCCTGACATGGGGGACACCGGGAGTGAGGGTAGCAAGGCTCCGAGCAACGTCAACGTTTTACCCCCGCGCTGCCCCTGTGGCTTCTGGGGGTAAGTCGAAAAAAACCTGCCACATTTATTGCGTTCATGTGTCTTCTTTCCCTGCCAACAGTTAGCAGAGTCGATAGCCTGTAGCTTTAGCAGCTCTAATAGGACAGGGATGAGCTGCTTTTCTCGTCATTACCCCTCCTCATTGTTTTGTAGCATTAGCTGCTGCTAACGCCGGCTGGCCTCGGTAACCTTGTCCCGTGAAGGAAAAAAAAGAGAAAAAACAAGGTGGGGAGGTGGGAGAAGCCGACAGGTAATGTGGCAGGTGTAGTAACTCCAATAAAATATAGCCTACTCAACGTACCAACTTCATATGTCGAGCAGTCGTTTGGACCGAAACCGCTCGGCTTCTGAACCGCAAACGGTGTTTTTAAGAGTAAACATGACAGTTGGCCGTTAAACTGCTGAAACGCGTGTCAGTTTCAATAACTGGGGACGAAATGCTTCATTTTGATGTGTCTAATGTCTTTATAATTTCCTTTCCTTTTTCTTATAATAACGTTATACTTGTTTAAAATTGGCACGAAGTGACAGATTACTGTATTTGTTTAACTTGACAGCGTGTTTCATCCAGAATACTGCCAAGCGATGGTCAGATAGTCAGTAGATGCAAATGTGGTTGATCTCTTTATTCTCACCCAATTTTTATTTATTATTTGCTAAAACCATCATTTTTTTTGTCCTTTAATTATTCACATAACCTGCACAACATGCATAATTACAGTTAACAAAACTTGCACAAGTACACCAAAGGTGTGATGTAATATTTATTATTGGGAAATTATTAGTCAGTGGATGACCAGGCCACAGCTCATCCACTGACTTGCTAATTAAGCATGAATGTGATTTTTAAGCAAAAACATTTGCATTGTCAGCCACCATATCTCAATATAAATGACATTTATCGTGTTCACAAGCAAAGTTTATATGGTATTCTTGATGACATTGGATTATTCAGGAGCTGTAATTGAGTTTAGTTTTGCTTTCCCTCTACTCTTTGTGGTCATCTCTTTGAGCTCTGTTAGTGTGTTAGTGTTGCTTTGATGTTTAATTTTTCTATAATTTACAAGGTGTGGCACACAACTGACCATTGGTATACATCCACAATATGCCTTTAAGTCTTATTATTCTTGATTTCTACTTATTTAGTTTTGCAGACACTGTTTGACTGTTTTAAAGATTTTTTGGCAGGTTAGTGTATCTTTGGTAGGTTTCAGATCAGAGGTGTTTGGTTTGCTTCAAGTGGACCTGAACTAATTTCCTCAGATCACTGTGTTTGGGCAGGTGAGAAAGCTAGTCTGAACTCTGGTTTGGACCAAACAAGCAAACTCTGAATCGGTCTGTAAACTTGGGTCTCGTGCCACTTGTAGGTGAACCCTCGGGCGGTTTGTTTACAGTGGGAAATGCAAACAGACTGTCCAAAGAGAGAGTGATGTAAAACATGGTGCATTTTAGGTAGAATATAAAAACAAAGCCAATGGGACAAATCTGAAGAAGCAGAGGTAAACAACAAAAGAGTTGAAAATGTCTGGTGGACAGATGTGGAGTACTGAGGGGGTGCAGAGGCTTATTGATATAAGGTCAGATGACCATATATCACAGTTGCTTGTGGCAACTGCGTTTTTTTTTTTTTGTGGTGAACAAGTCGGCTGAAGGAGAAGGAGTGGGTTTCCATTTTAAGACCTGACCAATTTATGAGTCGGATTCTCCATGCTTTTTTTTTTTTTTTTGTGTGTTTTTTCCCTTCCTGGTTGGCACTTTTTTGGCTGGTATTGCTCCAAATGGTAGTGTTTTTACAGTGCTTCTGTCATCAAGAATCACAAAGAAAATATTTTAGGGAAAAACTACCAATTAGTTAGAGCCATGTACAACAACAGCAGGACACTGTGATCACTCAAAGACCCAAACAATGTTAAACTAGAATGAAAAACACAACATATTAAGGCCATTAAAAGCTCACGGTCCAATAATCTACATTTGTCACCTGTTTTCCAAATTTGAAAAATCTTAAAAAAAAATAAATCAACATTTTGAATTCCACAGCCTGCACTCTTGTAGTACCAAAATGAATGGAAAATATATTCATTTAAAATTTTTTTAGGCTTAAAGGCGTGTACAGCAGTAACTCTTTTCCTAGTCCTATGCTAGTTTATTTGTCATTGACACGTTAAGCTGTTACAAACTGTCTTAAATGTGTTGTATCTGATACATTTAGGGGTGCACTGATTACAGTTTTCTCAGCTGATTTGAGATTTTTAAGTGAGGGTGACCTGCCGTTTTTCCTTAAGAACTCTAATTATCTAATTTTTTTTAATAGTCTGAACAAGTTTTTTTTTTTTTTTTTTTTTTTTTAAATCATAGTGTGTATTATTTTACATATATTATTATTTTTTTTTTTGCGTAAACATATTAGTAGGAAATGTAGTTATATAGTTCTTTGCTACTATGTATAATCTTTTTCATTATTATAGAGACAGCAGACTATCAAGCTTTCCTTTATAACTTGTCTGGGATCAGTAACTGATCATAGTGAAACTGTAGCTTATCGTCACTGAACCTTCTCTGAAGGGCCTTCAACAGTGTTGTTGCAGCTATACTGTATTTGACAGTGGCAACAAATAATTGTAGACGACAAAAATCAATGACAAAATTAGTTGCCACTCAACCTAATTATCAATTTTTAGTTGGTGACATCACAGATCTGTTTAATGCTGTAGATTGGAACTTATAGGACTTCTCTAAGGAATAAATGTACTCATTAGTCTTTTAATGACATCAGTCAATACAAAAAAAAGAAAATTCACCAATATTTTTGTCTTTATTTTAGGTGGTTCATGCAATATTTTTTTTTTCACGCGTTCTCTGTACACTGGTGGGACAAAACTCCCAAACAAAACCACACATGGAGTATTTTTTTCTGAGACTAAAACCCAAATATCGTCAGAAACTGCTGTCCAAAAGTCAATAAAACTCTCCATCATTCTATTATCAGTTTCATCTGTCCCAGTCACAACTTAAAGCTGACTCCTTTTGCTTGTACATAAACTGTAATGTTTAGTGTATCGTACAGTACTCTAGGGCTGACATGCACAAGTCTAGAAATAATTTTTTTTTTTGCATAGAATTGAGTTTGCGATTGTCCAGTACAAATTGAAATGTTTATTGTAATCTCTGTATATCTGTCTGTATAGATGTCTCTGTTGGATACCTACTGACATCCTGACCTGCAGTCCCACCTCTGACCACCTCAGTGTCTGCTGTCTACACCTGTTTATATAGTCGTCTTTTTAATCCACCAACTAAGCGTGTATCAGTAATAAATAGATAAAACTCTTAGTTCTGCTGCTGACGGATAGTTGTACTTATGCATCTTGTCCTTTGTACATTTGACGGTGTGTCTGTGTCTCTCTTTTCTCTGTTCTTTATTCTTTCTTTCTGATTTCCCTTTTCCCGCTCTACCTGGCTGGCCTTCAGCAGGAGGGTCCCCCCTTATGATCCAGGTCTTGCTCCAGGTTTCTTCCCTCCTAAAGGGGAGTTTTTCCTTGCCACTGTTTGGCTTTAAGTTTTTTTTTTTTTTTCCCCCACTAGGGGAGTTGTTACCTGCTGTTGTTTATGTAATACTTGCTTGGGGGTCATGTTCTGGGTCTCTGAAAAGCGCCTAGAGACGACTTGTGTTGTAAAAGATGCTTTATAAATAAAATTTAATTGAATTAATGTCACAATAATAATGTCACAATTCCAATCCTAATCCTTTTTCCTGACTATAGGGCAGTGCAATGCTATTGAATAATATTAGAATAATTACATGACTAAAAAATATGTAACAATAATGATAATCTCCTGTTCTAAATGTATTTCTGCTTGTATTTACTAACATAGTGATGATATCTAGGTAACTCTTGATATTAAGGAACTTAATTACATATTTATTTAGTAGTTTTCTTTATTTATCAATTGTTTTTATTGTTTAAAACGGGTCTCTTGAAAATGAGACTGTGTCTCGATGAGACAGATTTTTTAGTATCATTCATTCATTCATTCATTCATTCATTCATTCATTCATTCATTCATTATTCAATATCACTTGGTCAGTACCATAAACTAAAAACAAGGCCAGTACAGGATCAGCCAATGGAGGCTTCACGCATGCGCATTTCATTTTGCTGGATGGGGAAGGGTGAACATCTCCAGCTCTGGCTCTGACTGGGGCTGGGAGCTGCTGTTGAGTGAGCTAAAAGCTGCCTTGAGAGTGCTTTTGTGAGGCTCAGCAGCCCATGGCAGCACCAGCTGTTCAATGAGACACTGAAAACAATACCTGCTTTCACATTAGTCTCCAATACGACCTGAAAAAATGGCTAGATTTGTTGCTAGACAGGATCTAAAAAGTTCGCCACAGCAGCATCCACCTCCAGTGAACCCTATCCTCTGCATCCTCCTCTCTTACACCGGCTAACTTCGTGTCCTCTTTCATTTCTGATAGTTTTTTGAATTTTTTCTTGATATCTTAAACAGTTCAGGAGTTATAGTTACGAGAAGTACTCTGACAAATGCCTTTGGCAATGATAGGATGGATATAATGGGGTTTTAACCTGCCCTAACAATTTTTTTTTTATAGCTTATGAGCAGCAAAGTTTGTTCATCACAAGTTAAATAACATATTTTTTAATGAGTTCTTGTTAGCTGACAAACAATTTTAGGCTAATCATAAAACCTAATAGCTAAATACAATGATTTATATTATGGCACAATTCATTATCTGGATAGTTAGTTAATCATTTCAATAATTGATAGCTTAATTGACTATAGAAATAGCCATTAGTTGCAGCCCTAGTGTGAGTAGCCTTGAACAGAGGGTTAGAGCGGGTGCACCAGGCGTGCTGTCCAGGAAGGACGTCATTTTGTTTTACTGTGTTTCTGTGCTTGCTTCCTGCATTCTGTACCTCCTGATAATCAGTCTGTACATGGTTGTTATGGGGACGCATAGAGTAGTGCTCACCTCATCTTCTCTGTTGCTGCTGGTGTTTGCAGTGTCACTGCAGCTACAGGAGGGAGATGCAAGCTTCGATTTTAGTGGGAAGGAGACACCTTCAGGAGATGGAGGCTCCTTTGAGTTGCTAAGTACTGTGACAGGGTCGAGTGACAAAGTTCATAATGCAGCCAGTCAGAAGTAAATACTGCCCAAGGCGGAACCTGGATGTAACAGCAGTGCAACTTAATGTTATGCTGTTCTGCTTCTGTGTGATTCACACAGCAGGTTGGAATAAAGGTGCGACAGTGGGGAATATACTGACTGCATGGAATTGTGTGGCAGAATTTCATGTAATAAGTTCTTCATACCCACAATCTCTGCAAAATTATTAAGAACTAAATGAAAGAACTAAAGCGCAGAGTTGCACATTTTCTTACCAAGTTATTTATTTATTTTTCCCTCCTTTATTTGCCATCAGTGTTCTCAAAAGGTCAGTGTATGAGAATTTGCCCCTTCCAGGGATGCAAATTATTGATTAATTCATTAATCATTAGTTGGTTGACGATGTTGATCGATTAACAATTAATTGATAAGTTGCGATTTTTTTGCCCTACATTTCTGTTTCAATAGGGTCTATGAGAATGAAAGCTAAATATAGATTATATACTGAATAAAAAATGTATGTACTCCTTAATAAATGATTTATTGTAGCATTAAGGACAGTACAGACAATGGCATTTATGTAGTATAACAAATAAATTATTTATGGAAAAAAAAAAAACATGTAGGCTATTTTTAAGAGGAGCATAAATTGTGGACTGGCTCATATGTTGCATGTAAAACATTAGCAATTTAGCCAAAGAAATTCTAAACAGAAAGCCAAACAGAATGTAATTTCTTATCAAAACTTCTCTTAATCATGCTACATCCTCAGTAATGCCCTCAGTTTTCCTAGTATCACAGGATACAAGTTGCATTTCCATTACACTTTATCACAAAGGAAAAACAAAACTCTGAATTTGTGACAAAGGTACAGCTGCGGGGGTCAGGGATATTAATTATTACGATTGCCGCTACCGCTGTTGCGGAAATAGTCAACAGAGGATGAAGGCAGCGGAAGAGCATTTAAATTATTATTTAGAGACAAAGCCCTCCTGTAATACAGTAATGCATAATGATTAAAAAGTGTAATAGAATAACTAGATTGTATGGAGGACAAAAACAACTAGAAACAAGATTTAGATGACTCGAGACTGACCGGCTACGTCATATCCAGTATTGTCAAAAAGCATTTCCATTACACTTCAGTAATAAACGGGATTACTAACACGTCTGAAAAACCACCTTGAGATATATTTTATGATATTTGGCTTTTTTTTTTTTTTTTAAATTATAGTTGTTTCCATTATAGGATCTTCTCTGCAATATTTAGGTTTTGCTCAAATTTGGCACTAATGGAAGCACAACTTCCCCACAACTTGCCTTCCCCACATTGCTGTGATCATAGGTTGTGAAGATAATGCACTTGCTCCATGTGGCACGGCTGCATGCAAGCTATTTAGGTGGTGACTTAGCGAACTCGTACTTAAAGGTAGCAATGTAGATTTAGCTTCTTTGCCATGATTAGTTTGAAACGGTCCCATACTGCACTACGCTTTGACTGCTTCATGTTTGTGAGCTGGGCTGCTTCTTCTGAGCTTGGCATGACATTTTCATGCTGTTTTTAAGCCTTGACGCCCTCTGCCAGTGGTGAGACAAGTGAAAAAGGAGATTGATTGATTGACAATTAATTTGATTCTATTAAGCAACTTATCAACAATTAGTCGACAGTTGATTAATTGTTTACGCCTCTACCCCCTACTCCTTTCAGCATATTTGACATAACTAATCTGGAGTCCATTTCACAAAGCAAGGTTACTTAACCCGAACAAGAGGGTCCAGTTGAGCTGGTTTCAGAAAGCGCGGTAACTCATACTCAGTCTGTTACTATGGTAACTCGCTTTGTAAAGTAAACCTGGTCAAGAGCAGGTTTACTTTGACATACCCCAAATTACTTACTCTTTCCTCCCCTTTATAAAGCTAAAACGAGTTCAATTTCATCTTACAATCGATCACATGATGCACATTTTAGAGACGTCTGACTGATGACATGTCACATTTGTGTCAGAAAAGTGTTAATGATCCAAGTAGATTTTATGCAGTAATATAAGATTTGTACTCTTGACAACCTAATGGTTTTTAAAGAGCGTTGGGTCTTTTTTTGGTGTTTAAAAAAAACAAATTAATTATGATTAATTAATTGATTACGATTAATTAATGAATCACGAATACTTAATTAATTATTAATTTATTAATGTTAGGAGAAAAAAATTATTTGTCCATTTTCTTACTAATAATGTGAATATTGAACATTTTCTATTTTATTACATTATAAAGTAAAGATGCAGAACTGTGAGAAGTTTCCCCTTTCAACTCACACACACCAAGTTGCCAAAAGTATTGGCTCACCCATCCAAATAATCAGAATCAGGTGTTCCAATCACTTCCATGGCCACAGGTGTATAAAATCAAGCACCTAGACATGCAGACTGTTTGTTTTTACAACTGTTTGTGAAAGAATGGGTTGCTCTCAGGAGCTCAGTGAATTCCAGCCTGGAACTGTGATGGGATGCTACCTGTGCAACAAATCCAGTCGTGAAATTTCCTCTCTATTAAATATTCCACAGTCAGCTGTATTATAAGAATATGAATATGTTTGGGGACGAAAAGGTGCGAAAAGGTCACCAACTTTCTGCAGAGTCAATTGCTACAGACCTCCAAACTTTAATGTGACCTTCAGATTAGCTCAAGAACAGTGTGCAAGCGTCGGATGCAGAGGTGTAAAGCACACCGCCACTGGACTCTAGAGCAGTGTAGACAGGTTCTCTGGAGTGATGAATGGCGCTTCTCCATCTGGCAATCTGATGGACAAGTCTGGGTTTGGGGGTTGCCAGGAGAACAGTACTTGTCTGATGGCATTGTGCCAAGTGTAAAGTTTGGTAGAGGGGGGATTATGGTGTGGGTTTGTTTTTCAGGAGTTGGGCTTGGTCCCTTAGTTCCAGTGAAAGGAACTCCGACTGCTTCAGCATACTAAGACATTTTGGACATTTACATGCTCCCAACTTTGTGGGAACAGTTTGGAGGTGGCCCCTTCCTCTTCCAACATGACTGTACACCAGTGCACAAAGCAGATCCATAAAGACCTGGATGACAGAGTCTGGTGTGGATGAACTTGACTGGCCTGCACAGAGTCCTGACCTTAACCCGACAGAACACCTTTAGGGTGAATTAGAGCGGAGACTGAGAGCCAGACCTTCTGTCCAACATCAGTGTGTGACCTCACAACTGTGCTTCTGCAAGAATGGTCAAAAATTCCCATAAACGCACTCCTAAATCCTGTGGACAGCCTTCCCAGAAGAGTTGAAGCCATTATAGCTGCAAAGAGTGGACCGATGTCATATTGAACCCTATGGATTAAGAATGGGATGTCACTTAAGTTCATATGTGAGTTAGGGCAGGTGAGCCAATACTTTTGGACATATAGTGTATATACATTCTGGCCTCATCCAGAGTCATGTTTCTTAATGTTTATAGGCCTCCCAAATACTGTGCAGACTTTTTGATCTCAGTGAACTGCTGTCTTCAATCTGTGTTGATTTTGACCATGTCATTATCTTTGGGGATTTTAGCGTCCACGTAGACAACCCTCAGGACAAAAGGGCCTAAAGACCTGCGTAACACTTTAGACAACTTTAGGCTGAATCAGCATGTAACAGAGGTCACGCACAATAGGAGACATACACTTGCTTACTGATCTCTAAGGGTCTGAGCATTTCAAAGGTTACTGTGTCGGATGTTAGCCTACTGAAAACAGTAGTGATATCTTTAACCAAGTCTTCTTTGTAACACCTGCCTTGTCCGATGGATCAGTCAATGAGCTTGTCAATAGCTTTAATGCTCAAATGTTAAATGTTATGGACACTAGTGCTCCCATTATGGTGAAGGTTATCTCTGGAAGGAAGAAGTCTCCACTCTGGTGAAAAATGGAAAAAGAGATTGTTGGAAAGCTGAGTGCAGATGATAAAACAACAAATTTCCAAGTTCATTATGATATCTATAAAGAGAAACTTCACTCTTTATTATTTACAACTGAGGAATGCAGGAAGTACTTTTCTGACATAATCACCAAAAGCAGTCATAATGCTCCAGCCTTATTTGCTACAGTTGACAGGTTAACATCCCTCCTGTGTCAGTGGCAACTGAACTTCATTCAACCATGGCCTGCAATGACTTTGTGAAGAATTTGGCAGACGATATCTAAAATATTAGACAAGCAGTTGGTACGTCAACAGCAGGTTCAGGATATGTACTGTGTTCACCGAAAACCGGTTTAAACACCATGACACAGTTTCACCCCATTACCCCAAAGATCTGGAGGACATCTTACATCAACTGAACTCCTCCTTTTGGCTTTTAGACATCCTACCAATGGATTTTTTTCAAAAAGGTCTTAAGATTTTGGAGTCAGACCTGTTACAGATTGTGAACTTGTCGTTAATGTCAGGTGTGTTTCAAGAACCACTAAAAACAACTGTAATGAAACCTCTGCTGAAAAAAGACAAGCTTGACAACGCGCAAATTAACAACTACTCTCAAATCTCCCATTTTTAAGTAAGATAATTGAAAAAGCAGTTTTTCAACGTTTTTCAATTGCTTTTTGACACAAAATAACTACTATAATACCTTCCAGTCAGGTTTTAAGATGGCACCACAGCACTGAGACTAACCAAAGTGTGTAATGACATGCCTGAATACAGACAGTGGAAAAATATTTCTTAGTTTTGCTGGATCACAGTGCTGCATTTGATACAGTTGACCACAATATATTACTCAAACGACTAGAGAAATGGGCTGGTCTTTACGGAACTTTGCTAAACTGGTTGAAAACGTACTTGGAGAACAGGCAATACTTTGTGTCAATAGGTAACTTTACATCTGAGCACACAAGAATCATGTGTGGAGTTCCCCAAGGATCCATCCTGGGACCTCTTCTGTTTAACATCTACATCCTCCCATTGGCGCAAATTTATAAAGAACAGCAAAATAAACGACAACAGCTATGCAGATGACACACAGATGCATATTACAATGTCACCAGGAGACTGAGGCCCTGTACAGGCTCTTGGTAAATGCATTGAGGAGATTTATGACTGGATGTGCCACAATTTTCTCCTGTTAAACAAAAACAAAACTGAGGTAATTGTCTTTGGAGTCAAAGAGAAACAGTGACAAGTCATCACAGAGCTACAATCTATACACCTAAAAACCAACAACCGGGCCAGGTGTATTGATAGACTCAGACATACATTTGGAAAAACACATAAAGGCAATAAAGTCAGCCTACTATCACCTCAAAAATATATGGAGGTTAAAAGACCTGATGTTTCAGCAGGACCTGGAAAAACTGGTTCATGCATTCATCTTTAGTAGGCCTGATTATTGTAGCAGCATCTCTACAGGTTCACCTAAAAATAATTTAGACAACTGCAGCTCATTCAGAACTGAGGTCTTTACACTGGCTGCCTGTCCATCAGAGGGTAGACTTTAAAGTTCTGATGGCGTTTAGTAAAGCTCTGAATGGTTTAGGATCAAAATACATCAGTGACCTCCTGATCCAGTATGAACCTTCCAGACCCCTCATGGCTTTTTTTTTTTTTTTTATTGATTTTTTTTATCATTACCCAGAGTCAAAACCAGACATGGAGATTTTTTCTTTCAGCTTCTATGCTCCACATATCTGGAACAAATTCCCAGAAAGCCTCAGATCAGCTGAAACACTCAGTTAATTTAAATTCAGGTTTAAAGACTTCCAGACTCACCTGTTCTCAGCTGCATTTGAATAAATGCTCCAAATCCAAATCCACACAAAACTTGATTACATTTTAACCACTGATTGTATCTATTGTTCTTTTTCTTTTTCTGCTTTTTTATTTATTTAATGTTTTAATGTCTCTGTAAAGCACTTTGAATCACCTTGTTGTTAAATGGTGCTATACAAATAAACCTGCCTTGCCTTATGTATAAATATATGCTTATATTTTAATATGTTCCACTCTAGAAAATTAAATAGGAAGATTACTTCTGCTTACTATGTATTGCCATGGTGAATCATTGTATCGGAGCTCCATTAAAGATGGTTTTTTTTTTTTAATTTAAGTTATCTTTTTTGACTCAGTTTGTTTAACCTCTTTTGTTAAACAGACCCTTTTATGCAAAGCCACCTCACATACTGATTTCCTTTAAAACAGATGCATAACTATTTTAATGATTTAATATTGGCACAACAAATATTTAAAGCTGAAAACAATTATTAATAGTATTGTGAGTTATTAGATTAGAAAAAGTATAAGAAACTAAATTAGTTTAAATAAAAGAAATCGTAAATGTAATGAAGTGCAAGTACTTCATTTACAGCATACTTATTTTGCTGCTGTAAGCAAGCTTTTTACTCTAAAATCACACAAAACAATTGCACAATTGTTTCATGTTATAATGAACACATAGAAATTACACAAATTTCTAAAAGACTGTCATTTAGTGTCAAAGTCAATATTCTGTTAAACTTGTTTTCCTTCATGAGAGAATTGTTTCTGGTGCAAATGTAGAACTGTAGGGCTTTTCTAAAATAGTCTGTTATGCTCTTGCATGTCATTGTGTTAATTCCCATCGTACCAGATAACCCAAGAACTTGTAAGTAATTATAAGTACTCTCTATGTATGCATGACAAATTGTGGGTGGATTTTGTTTGGAGAATTATTGCTATTGTCACTATTATTGTTATAGTTCTTATATATTTTTTTTTTTTTTTTTTTTTTTTTTTTTTTTTTTACTGCTACAGACTGTTATCTAGTAGCACCAATTTTCCACCAGCCTCTTTTGGCCATTCAGCCTATTGGTCCTTTTTGTTAGTTAAACTCAAGTTAAGTCCACCTTTATGTCTGTTGTAACCAGATATTGTAATTAATAACAACAGTAAACCAGTGATTAAATAGACAGATCGTTTGCACTTTCTTTAGACTTCTTTCTGTAAGGGAGGGTTTTATTTAATTGTATTTCTCATCAGCCCTCCCTTCTTCTTTCCTTAATGAATCTCTGATGTGTAAAGTTGATAGCAGAAAATAAACTTGTTCATCTGTCTTTCTCTTTGTGTTTCCCATGATGAGATTTCTCCTTATTCTTGCCTATTGTTACTTGCTTTCTCCTTTACACCAAAGACTACACACCTGCAAACTGACAGACAGCCCTCAGGTTGACTGCAGCCGACCCTACATTTAGAAAAGAGGACAAAGGTGTGCAACAGAGCGCCCAAAATAAATAGTATGTGACTGATAGCAGCGACCGTCACGCTCCATGCCCAGACAGTAAGGACAAGGGCTGGTGAGGAAATGAGAGGATCCTTCTCAGGGGAAAGCAAGAGCCATCTGTTATAATAGTGCTGTGCCACTTTAATGGGCAAGGCTTCAGTGATCAACTTCACAACAATAACTGTATTTTTTTTTTTTTATCTTTTTGTTTTTTCAATGCTCAGGAAGGGATAATACCTTGAGGAAACAAGAGGATAATATTCAGTTTCAGACATGTAAAACTCAAAAAAATAGAAAAAGTCATATAGTTAATAAACGGGGCAAGTTAATGTGGTTTCAGTTCTTGTATGTTGAGTTATTAAATGGTTGTGATGTTAGCAGTGCACATTGCCAACACAGCCTAGGTGACTTGGCAGTTACATTGGAATTCACTTGTTAAATGTAGCTACCTTGCATCAGCATACTGATTCCTTCAACCCTGTTGCCATTTCCTTGCCTGGAATCGTTAAAGTAGAAATGGCTTACCATTAACTTCACAATTCAGTGATTTAAAGTAATGACCATTGAATGTAGTCATGTGTTGCAGTTAGGTGGCTGCAATGGGAATGGGATCATATAACGCCTGTGG
Organism: Xenentodon cancila; assembly: GCA_014839995.1. Classification (NCBI taxonomy): domain Eukaryota; kingdom Metazoa; phylum Chordata; class Actinopteri; order Beloniformes; family Belonidae; genus Xenentodon; species Xenentodon cancila. The sequence continues at coordinate 21,874,312 of CM026197.1, forward strand.
AATTCCACAAGTCATGCAGGACTGCAAGTTTTTAACATTGCTTTAGGCATTTACAAAAATAAAAATGTGGATCTTGCATTAGTACAAGCTCAGGTGCTTGGCTAGTAATGATGCAGTAAATATGACAACATAAGAGGTTTCAAGCTGGGCTTAACAAAAGTGAAACGGGATGAGTCACATCTTAATAAATTTCACTGTAGTAAATTTGTTTTATACAATGAATAAGACAAAACAATGCTTTTTGTAGATAGAGATAGATGGATAGATATCTAAATATAGATAGATTTTTTTAAATATATAATGTAAAGTCAGAATAATTAGGGAATTCAAGAGTAGACATGGTCAGCAGTCATTGTTGAGAAAAGGTTCCGTGCAAGGTTCCACAGTACAGTTAGACCTTTAGATGGGATCACTCATAACATTGATATTACCTGTCAATCAATTAAGATATTGCCCTTGTACTGCTAATACAAATGTTACTGGTTGTGACAGACACATCACAGAAGATGTGTCTGCACTTCTTTGATTCAAGCTTTTTCAAAAGCATCCCTAGCTGCAGCAGAGCTTACTGTGCTGGTGAGCCATCCCAAATCACTGCTAAAGTTCCTCATCACAAAAACATTGTATAGGTTCAGATCACTATGATCCACTAATGCTAGTTAATTGAAAGCTAGGGCAGCTTTTGGTGTAACTGTAATTTGAGAAAGTGGGAGAGAGTGACAGAAAACGAGGAATGGAAAATAAAAGGGATGCTTATACTCTTGTCACCCTACACTGTAACTTACTGACCGGACATCCACGGTGCCTGCTGTATCTTTTAAGAAGCTGATCTAAACTTGCCCAAATGGCAGATTAACCTGAAAGAACTGTGGGGTGTGGGTTGACCTTTGCATCACTGGTGTGTAGTACATGGGCAACATCAGACAACTTTTTTCACCTAGTTTGAAAACAACACTAAACTGTTTTTAAGCATATCAGCATAGATAAAAATCAAATTGTGCCTTCCGAATCTCAAACTTAAATGCAAAATAAGGCTCAAAGGCATAATTGTCTCATGTTAAAAAAAATGTTATGTCCATATGTACCAGCCTCTTGTGTGACATACTACAAGCATATTATTCTTATTTGTTGTGTTTAACCTGGATCCTCTGCTTAGAACCCCACCACCACCACAACACACATGTCAACATGTGACCATTATGTAAATGATAACTGTTATAAATGAGAGTCACAACTCATTAGTTCTTTACTCTGCTGTTAGTTAAAGGCACAGCCTGGATCACACTTCTTGTCTGAAAATACCTGCCAAGCTCCATAAAGACCTGACATAAATATGTTTTTTCTTTCTTTCTTTCTATATGTACATCCACCAACAAAGGCAATTTGATTTTCTTGCATACGATTCTGCATTTGTACATTCTTTGATAAGCTATTTAAATAACACAGTTCTCTCTGTTATCCCCCAGGTCGAGCAAAACTAAGAATCTCTGCTCAAAATGTTTTGCAGGTAAGCTGTTTTTGTTTGTGTCTTCAGCTCGTCTTATGTCTAAAAGTTAGTCATATAACAAAAAAAAAAGTTAAGTCAAAGAAAGAAAAGGAGGTGTGATGTGGAGTGATAGCATTAAGTATAATTTATCTGTAGTTATGATGTGAAATGAAAGTAAGTATTCCCTTCTTTAACTATGATACTTGTTTTTATCTAAAAGGTGGTAATTTAAATGAGCTCTATTGCATAAATTAATTGTTCTGATGTGGATGCCAATATCAGAAATACTTAAAACCATGTAACTATAACTAACTAAATACCAATTCTTCTTTGTTGCTCTAAAAGCCAACACAGCCTGTTTTGAGTCGCCAGGTGGAGGAGCAGTGGCACATGGGTTATTGTATAAGAACTAGCTATTCAACATGTTTGAAATCTGGCATTGTTGTTGCCTGGAAAATCCCACCATGAAAACATATGCTCATTGTGGCAGGGCTTTGGTTTCCAGAGGTGGAGAGAATTTTTCTAAAAATCACACCAGCAACCTTATTAAGTATGTAAAGAGGCATCTTGTGAAAAAGCACATGAGAAAGGGAAAGAAGGGTGCACCGCAGCACCAAACTCTGGAGTTTGATTTTCAGAAGTGAGAGACATTTCCTGAAGTAAACCAGAAACCCATAACCATGACGGACCAAACTGTAGCATTCATTGTCCTAGATCAGTGGTTCTCAACTGGTCTGGCTTCGTGACCCAGAATCACTCCTCAATGACGAGCAGTGACCCAAATTTTGCATTTCTCAAATTTATTTAATGAAAAAGATGGTGCAATTTAACCCTCAAATTGTGCAGAAATAACAGTGTGTTCATGCAAACATACGAATTAAAAAGTATAAGAACTAGTATGTAGCTTTAGCTCAGTACCCTTTCATTGAACGTATAACAATCAGCATATTAGTCAAAGTAATAATCACTTAAGGAAACTTAGAAATCTAACATAGCAACCAAACATTTCAGTAACAGCCATTATTAACAGACTGTAAAATACTTTAAATAAAAAAGTGCAGCCATTGAGAAGTAGTTTCAAAAGGATTTCGAAGTATGTAGCCTTACCTGAGAACTTTACCTTTACCCGAGGCAAAGGCCCGCGGCTCACTGAGAACAGGTCCGTGACCCACTTTTGGGTTCCGACCCACCAGTTGAGAATCACTGTCCTAGATATGTGGCCCCTGTTGGTCATTGAGAATGTTGAGGTTTTCTCTGTAATTGAACATGTGGACATGTGGCACAGTTTTTCCGGTTGGAAATACATTTCTGAAACTGAGTGTGACTGACAGAACATATTTAATGTTACCTCAATGAAGCGTATTTAGTCTGTTTCACAACGGACATGTGGGCCTCCAATGTGTTCAAATATGAAAATATTTGAAATATCTTTTATAGCTGCAGTTGGGAACTTCCCAGAAGTCCAGTAACTTGCTAGAAAATTTGAACGCATACAAAAGTAATATGCCTCCCAACCTCTCTGTGCAACTCCAACTTGTGTGATGAACAAACTTTGCTATTAATAAGACTAAAAAATAAACAAAGTTAGTTCAAGTTAAAACCCCTTTATGACAATCTTGTCGTTATCAACGGGACTTGGCATAGTACGCTACTTATCATAACCATGACTCCTAGACTCTTTAAGATATCTAGAAATTTCAAAAACTACTGGAAGCAAAGAGGACTTAAGAGAAGAGGATGCTCATGATAGGGTTAGATGGAGGCAGATGAACAGCCAAAAGGAAGAGAAGACCAGAACGCAGAGAAATAGAGCTTTGCTCGTGTATACGAGTCTTTACTCCCAGGACTTCTGAAGTACGACCACAGAGAAATCACAGACCAGAGTCACCAGTGTGTAACAGACCTATTTACAGTCTGTAGTCACACATTTGTAACGTTAACTTCTCACTACTGTTACTCCTAAACGGTTTGTGCAAATCAAAAATTTAAATGGCGTCTGAAAGTAGAAAACAAGATCTTTCTGATGGTGTATCGTGTGATACACTAGACATTATGGTAAATGTACGCTGAACCACCACCTGCAGCTTTAAATACTAAGAGGTACCAAGGAAACTGACTAATGAAGTGAATTATGGAATTTTATCAAGTTTTGTAAAGCTGGTTCTGAGATATTTGGGCCTTAGTGTCAGAAATAAGGCTGAGTCTGGCTTTAGTCAGGCATTTACAATTTTTTCCACACACACAGACACACACACACACACACACACACACACACACACACACACACACACACACACACACGCACACACTTGTGTGAGCACACTTCTGAAAATACATTGCATCAACCACAAAACAGATTTTTTTTTTTGTTTGTCAAGCTATTATACTGACTGACATTATTGAAATATTAACACCAATATTCCTTAAAGAAGTCTTGTAAATTCCAGCCCACAGCATGGAACAACGTGTGGTGACGTCACCAATCAATTCGAACATTGCATTTTTTTTTTTTTTTTTTTTGGGACTATGTTAATTATTTTTTGCATCCCAATCCTAAATTATTATAAAGTGCAGTTAACGAAGAGATGGTGCATCATTTCCACTTTGTCAAGACTTCTACACCTGTTTTGGGTGTATTTCATACATTACATTCAGAATTTGTTTACATTACTTATTATTATTATTATTATTATTATTATTATATATTATAGCATTTCAATGGACAAGAGACAGTATTTGCAAAGTCTTGTAGTTTGTTATGAAAGCTTTGAAAGATTGCTGGTTCCGTCCTATGTAAGGTAGAGGAGAATTTCCTTAAAAGCTCACGTACTCTCGCAATTCATGTTCAAATGAGAACTCGCCTGTCACATTATCCCAACATATTCTTAGATCCTCCAAGGAGCCTGTGTGTTTTATAGCTGGGAGGATCGACTGCTTCTCTCGTTTAAGATTTGCTTTGGTTTCCAAGATGACTCTCTGTGGCAGAGTAGATGGAATTACTTTTTCCTGTCCAGCAACGGGTGCTGCACGGTTTGGCTACATCTTCAGTGTGACCAAAGGTCCCAACAACATTCAGAACTTAGTATAAGGACGAAGGATGTACTGCGCTCTGCCTGTGCCAATAAGGCAGATCCCTGTTGTTTTCTAAACGTTTTACTACTTGTATTTCTTGGTCTTTCTTTCTGAAATAAGTACTGCCTTTTAGAGTCGTGCTGGCCCAGCGCTACTCTAGTGGCACCAAATATTAAAATAATATTGCTCGGAATTGGCATTGCCACATTAAAACAGAGTCAGTGAAGATACTGTAAATGATTTCATCATTTTTGTGGCATTTTAGAAAGCTTGTGTTTTCATGAAAAGGGGGTTTGTAAAATAATCATTACAGACTTGTAAAAAGCACAGCACACTGCATCTCCTGAAACAATTAGCACAGTGCTTTATTAACGCTTGTGATTTGTGATTTTTACATGGGAAGACTGCCACCCTCTTCAAAAAGCCCAATCTGATCAGAGAGCACACCTGCGTTGCTGTGATCAGGGATGGCCTACCAATCTGCATCATCACTGGCATCAAAATCAGGATATGCCCCTGAGAGCAGGATGAGACATGAACATTTTTAGAGTTGTTTCTAGTAAATACCATACTCCAACCTACCATTAAGAATACCACTTAAGGAACCTTCATCATTGCGTTACTACGCAATGGTGTATGAAGATGTTTATTACAAGATGGGCCACATAAAAACATGAAAAAATAAAATGAAACATTTTCAGGGCCTTAAATTGTTTATCTTAAAACAGCTCTTTTGAATTGCACAACTTTGGAAAGTTTTGAAGATCAACTCTCCAGGTCTCAGCTTATTTGTTAGATCAAGCTGATGTTTCACTTCACTGCATTGCATCATGTGCAATCATAACTAGGACAATAAAGTGGGGCGATAACTTCTAAAATTGCAGTTTTACATTTTGTTTTAATACAACCATTCCAAAATCCAAACTGAAATTGCCCTATGTTCTATTAACCCTAGTGCTATGCATTCTGTGTGTGTATTTGTGTAATATAAGGATTTATTTGGGCATTACAGAGATAAATCTGTTTCAAATATTTTGTTCCATCTCACGTGGGCTATAATTATGTCCTCTGACAAAGTCTGTGCCAGAACTATAAGGGGAAAGATGCCTCAGAGTGCAATATACTTCATATTTGGTCTGGTGTTAAAGTTAGCTGTCAGTCGGTACAGCAGAGATGCCTTGTTGGAGTATGTCCCCATCTATCCGTCCATTAACTTCTGCTTATTTGGAAGTTAATGGACTATGTAACATGGAAATTGTGTATATAATGCAGAATCTTAAAAACCCTTGTCATTTTCACTTTTTTTTTTTTTTGTAGATACTCAGAAGAAACAGCCAAAAACTGATTGTACCCCAAAGGCCTCTTCAAGCACCAGCAGCAGTCAAACAGACATCTTCTGTAATGAAACAAACAACAGCATTAGTCAACCCCTTGCGATGCCTAACACCTCAGAGACCCCTTTGCCAAAAGAGACTGGAGTGGCATCTGTTCCTGTTCAGAACGGTAAAGACAGCAGCTAATAATTGTGTTCCTTCATCGACCTGTGGAGAGTGGAGCATTCCCGCTCTGAAATGTAGCACAAGAAGGCTGTATTACTGTCTGTGGGCTGCTTGATTTGTATTGTTTACTTTCACATTGAAGTAAGTAGTCATAGACATCAGAATATTTTAGCTTTTAGTGGAAGACTTCTTTCATTAGAAAACCATTAGTTGAAGCAACAGTTGCAGCACCTTGACTGCCCCTGACATGGCTATATTTGACCCCATGGTATACAATGAGACAATGGTTTAAAAAAAAAAAAAAAAAAAAAGCCTTACTATTTCCTGGGCATCTGTCATTGCGACACAGCGACAGGGTTATTTGTGGAGGCCAAATTAGTACAGGGCATAAAAAAAACAAAAGAAAAAAAGTGCATTTCATACAATTTCCACACTAACCTTGGCCACTGTTGGAAAACTAAATATTTTAGCATGCTATCAAAGTGAATGATTACACACCATATTGAAAATTTCTTCTCTAATTAAAAACACCTCTACTCTTGATATTGGCCTGTAAGATGCTCTGAGAATGACAGACTAAATTAATCAGTGCCTTGTGTAATTTATATCTTACATATTTGCCTTCTTGGTCCAGTGTCTCAAAAACCAACAAATTGCAGGAGATTCCTAAATAGTATGTCATTGTATTGTATTTTACTTCACACTTACATGGACATACAATAATATCACAAAAAAGCATAGTTTTGTGCAACTTTGCATTATTATAGAGTTCAATTTATCTATTTGTCTCAGATGTATTAATTTCACTACTGACTATTAAAACAATATCAAGAACAAGGGATCAACCATGCATACTCATGACTGTAAGCTTTCCTGACATCTGTCTGGCGTCAGGCTTTACATGTGCACTCTGTTCTCTTCTGCACTAATATTAATCATAGTGACAGAGGTAGAAATATCACAGTATAACAAATGCTCACACACAGGCCAGTATTATTCCTTTCATCCTGGTACGGTGTGGAAAGTGGTACCAGAGCACAGACGACCACAAATGGGTTTTCCCACAGCTTTCCTCTTCCGGCACTCATGATTTAAAAGTTGTCTCTAAGAGTAATACAACAAGTTTACCCATCTGTCAATCTGTTGCAGTTTGTTTATTTTTTTTTACCACAATTAAATTGATTGTTATTTGCCTCTTGAAACTATTTGCAATTCAGCTTTTTAATTTTACATTGTTGTTTGATTCATTGCTTGTGATAAATTATAATTTTGTCTAATGAGGAAGAAACGAATGTCTTCTTGGTGTTTCTTTTCTTTTGGTCATTTTTCATCTTTTTCTGTCTTTGTGTTTGCCCACCTAAATATTTTAGGAGTGTCCAGCACGGACACAGTCTTGGGTTCACTCTCCACTCCTACAAAACGTTCATGTGAATCAGGTATGACTTTTCTCTACCACTTACCTTTACCAATACAGTATTCATTTTATCAACTTTATTTGAAATATTGTTTAGGGTAACAGTTGTTCTATGAGAAATATCAGGGATACTTGGGATGTCACAATCTATGTCTGTTGTACCATGCAAATGAAAGACGTGGGTAAGACGTGAAGAATTGTTTGTACGATACTCCCTCATGTCGTGGGCTAGAACCTAATGTGGCTTAATGTAGGTTGCATGTGGAGCGGTAAATAAAAAAAATAAATTAAAAAAAGTAAAAATGAACCGCTCTGTAGTCATTTTTTAATGCGAAAAAATGCTTTGAAAAATAACTGTCAAACGAGAACGTGTTTCCTGTCATAATTTAGCAGAAGAGACCAACTTTGGATGTCAATTTTGTAAAGAGAGCGTGTCGTACACCGTAATTTGACCCAGGCTGCAGATACAAACGTTATGTACGACAACTTGCAATACCTTCATAGTATTGACTTCTGTTACTGCAACTTCACCAAATCTCATTCTTTCTTAGTCTAAAAAGATTTTATTTGATGTTTCGCTTTTTTTTTTTTTTAATTTTTTGGAAAGAATTACGTTGGGTCCCATAAAGTCGATTTCAAGTACAGTAGAACCATTTTTTGCTATAGGTTTGTAGCAAAAGCTAAATCAGAGCATAATTAAATTGGCCACAAAGATGTACTAGGATAAGAAAGGAGGGTTGGGAGAGTCTGACTGCTTTAGCTTGGCCTAGTTCTCAGAGATTCATTGAGCGCTGATCTGCATTTTGGCCTGGCCAGGGGAAAAAGTCTTCAGGATTGATGAGAAAAGTCGACCAGCGGAAACTCGCTACAGGCTCCTCCTGTCACTGATGCAGGGCATCATGTAATCTAAGGCAGGATAGCCATTAATCTCTCTGTCTCTTTTTTGTTTTAATTTAACATAAAGCAGAGTTTTGACCCAGTGAGCCTACAACTGATGTCTTTCAGTTGCAGACTAGAGTAACATGTTTTCATTCTGCTATTGTTGGCGAATATCTGAAATTTTCTATACATATTTTTTTAAATCTGCGATTTGTTCTTTTTTTTTTTTTTTTACACAGAAGATTAATGCTCCTTGGATTATTATTTAAATGGGGAGTAAAAAATGGCTGACGAGTTTTGCTTGAAAATGTTTTTCTATATTATTAAAAAATAATTGTAGAAGGTTAACACAAGTAACCTGAGAACTGCAAAACATAGACGTGAAGAGGCAAAACATTGAGTTAGAAGACCTTGGTCATTTCCTGTCTCTCCTCAAAAACTGAAGCGAAGACAAAGAGTTGAAGAGAGTTTACCAGCCAACACAACTTTTAGGAAATCAAGGGGGAATTTCAGAGGACATTTTACATTGAAAGGAAATGCATACATGTGGAAGAATAAACAGGAGTTTTTTTTGTGTTTTTCTTTTTTTTTTTTTTTTTTTTTTTTTTTTGTGGCTGCAGAGAAGAATAGTTGAGACTGTGATAAAGCAGAATCTGACCCCACAGATACAGTGACCACCTTGGTCCCTGAATGTTTTTAGCTTGTCAGCTGACCATTGACAGTCACCAAATTCGCAAATACATTGGAAAACGTCAATCAGGGGCATTTGACTGGTATTTTTTGTGAAACACACATTCAGTCCATTGAGATCTGTCTGCAAATCCCCCTGTGCTGCCCCCTCACATCATGTTTTGGGGTACTCGTGCTACCCATATTGACTTCTCGTGTTTTTATCTGTTGGAAGTAAACAGATTAATTTTTGATTAGTGTTAGAAATGTATACTAATTTTCTTTAAACCTCCTTCTGTTGAAATCTGTAACTGCATTAGATAGACTAGTTTAACTGCAATACAGAGTGACATTACACTGTAAGTTGATTAAATTCAACTGTAGACTTCATTGGCATAAACAGTTTTTCCAAGAACCTGTTTTAATGGAAGAGTTACAATATTCCTAATCTGACTTGATATGAAAATTAATGTAGTTAGAGTAATACAGCACAGTTTTTGGCAATTATGATTTTTCATCTTAATAACTATTTGCCTGTCTGCAGCCTCAGAGTCAGAAAGTGATGCTTCACCTGAGAAGAGAGCAAGAATAGGTGAGGTCCCAGAGGCCGAGGAGTCGTCGTCATCTTTGTGTGCTTCATCATCTTCATCTCGCAACGGCCCTAAACAGCGGAGCCGTAAACGTTGCCATCGCTGCCAAACCAAACTGGAGCTGGTTCAGCAAGAGCTGGGTTCCTGTCGCTGTGGTAAGATGATGCATCTTTACATTTAAACATGAACATCATGTGTCCCATGAAGAAAAATATATGTATGAGCAGACCCACTCTAGTTCCTAGAGATAATATATCAACTAAATACACTGAGATATGTAAGTAGTAACAAAACTATATACATAAATAAAAAAATAAAAATGATAATGTATATGCAACCGACATTAAACTGAATTAAAACTGAGCCAAATCAATGTATGGACTATGATCATCCGTGGCAACCCCTCCAAGAGTGATATATTGTGTGTGTGTGTGTGTGTGTGTGTGTGTGTGTGTGTGTGTGTGCGTGTGTGCACGTGCGTGCGTGCACGCGTGCGTGCACACACAAATAATAAAATGACACTGGGTTTAAAAACCAAGGGCAATAAAATGACAATAAAAAATAATAAAATGGCAGTAATATGATAGATGGACATTATTGTTAACGATAAACTGTATTGTAATAAGGACAGTGAAATATACATATATATAACAGTTTTTAAAGGTGTGTGAGGAAGAGCTGGGAGAGTGTTCAGCTTCCTGACGGCCTGGTGGATGAAACTGTCCCTCAGTCGGCTGGTTCTGGCCCGGAGGGTCCGCAGCCTCCTCCCTGATGGCAGCAGACTGAAGAGGCTGTGTGACGGGTGGGTGGGGTCTCTCACAATGCTGAGGGCTTTGCAAGTCAGACGGGTCTGTAAATGTCCGGAAGTGAGGGGAGAGAGACACCAACGATCTTCTCAGCTGCTCTCACTACACGTTGGAGAGACTTGCGGCAGGATGCGGTGCAGGCTCCATACCACACGGTGATGCAGCTGGTCAGGATGCTCTGGATGGTGCCTCTGTAGAAGGTGTACCTGATGGGGGCCGGGCTCTAGCTCTTTGCAGTTTGCGGAGGAAGTAGAGATACTTCTGTTCTTTCTTGGCGAGTGATGCAGTGTTAACAGTCCAGGAGAGGTCCTCTGAGATGTGGACACCCAGAAACTTGTTGCTGCTCACCCCCTCCACAGCAGCACCGTTGATGGTCAGAGGAGCATGCTGAGTGTGTTCTCTCCTGAAGTCAGCAACAAAGCACTTCATGATGATGGGAGTCAGTACAACTGGACGGTAGTCATTGGAGCAGGAGGGAGATGACCGTTTTGGGACCGGAAGAATGTTCGTGGCTTTGAAGCACTTTGGAACCACCGCCTGACTCAGTGACATGTTAAAGATGTCTGTGAAGACATCCGTGAGTTCTCCTACACAGACTCTCAGTACACAGCCAGGTATTTTGTCAGGACCCAGAGTTTTTCGAGCATTGATCCTGCTGAGGGATCTCCTCACACTGTCCGGTGACAGCGTCCGCACCTGGTCGCCAGGACGGGGTGGTGCTTTATGTGCAGCAGTGGTGTTGTGTGCCTCAAAGTGGGCGAAGAAGGTGTTCAGCTCATTTAGCCGGGCATTTAGCCGCCCATTGTAGTCCGTAATGGTCTGAATCCCTCGCCACAGGCTCCGTGTGTCCCTGCTGTCGCTGAGACGGTAGGCTATCCTCCTCGAGTACTGAATCTTAGCCTTCCTGATGCCATGGAACAGGTTGGTCCTAGCTATCCTTAGACCCACCTTGTCTCTGACTCTGAAGGCAGCATTCCGAGCCTTCAGGAGTCTGTAGACCTTCCCTGTCATCCACAGCTTCTGGTTGGCTGTGATGGTTTTGGAGTCTGTTACATCATCGATGCACTTGGTGTAGGCAGTAACAGATTCTGTGTACTCCTGGAGGTCTGTGTTGGTGGTGGCAGCTTCTCTAAACATGCTCCAGTCTGTGGAGTGCCTCTGAGGACCCCTCTGGCTACACTCGTACCTGCTTCTGGACTGGTTTGGCAGCTTTAACCAGTGGCCTGCATGATGGCATTAGCATGACAATGAGGTGGGGGGAGGGGTGGGCTTTGTAGGCTGCCTTCATGGTGGTGTAAATTTGGTCCAAAATGTTGTCTCTATGTGTGGGGAAGTTTATCTGATGGTGAAGATTTAGGAAGATGGTCTTTGGGTCTATGTGGTTCCCCACCAGGCTGAGGAAGGCCTCAGGGTGGGCTGTCTGCTCCTCGCTGATCCGCTGGTACAGCTCATTCAGCGCCTCTCTTCTGAAGTTGTTGGAGGAGCTGGGGGGATGTAAACACCTGCGAGTAGTATGACTGAATGTTCACGCGGTAGATAAAAAGGACAACATTTAATTGTCATAAACTCCGCCAGGGGTGAGTGTGTTTGCGAACCACCACAGCATCTCTACACCAAGAATCACGGAGGAAAACACATGGGCTTTATGTGCCTCGGTGTGCTCGGTCCGCACCTATATATATATATATATATATATATATATATATATATATATATATATATATATATATATATATATATATATATATATATATATATATATATATATATATATATATATATATATATATATATATATATATATATATATATATATATATATACACGGTTACACAAAGCCTGAATGTTTCTCATTGCACATAAAACATAAGGCAATTACCACAAACACTAATGCTGTTTAAACCAATAGTAGGCTTGCTAATCAACTTGTTTGCTTACAAATTAAAGTACTTATAAATTCACAGTTTTTCACTACTTAAAGAACAATTTTCTTAAACCAATGCAATAATGCGTAAATTGGAAATTGACGCTTGTTCTTCCACTAGTCACCTCTTAATGTGCAGGCCATCATCCTTTATAGTCTAATGCTTACCAAGAAAACATGCTTTTTGCAGACTAAATGGGGAAATGGTGGCAATTATAGTGATTTCTGACTATTGCAGTAATTGCAGCTTACTTTGTTAATGGTCCTGCAGCATATTCCTCAGTGTGTAAGCCAAGACGATCCGGTAATGCGTTGAGAGCATGAATGCTTATCAATCTGTAAAATAGCAGAAATGATGGCACCAACACAGACTCTGATCTAATGTTGTTGCTGTCAGTAGGCATGTGTTCCTACACACTGTCTCTACTATTCACATTTCTATATGTTAGTATTAAACAACTTTAAGGCACTGGTATTAGATTTTAATGAAGTCACTATTTGATACAAGTCCTATTAAAAGTAGGACCCTAACTACTGCCATTCAGCCACCTTGCAGGCGTAGGCCATACAATCAGAGACTGACAATGACTACAGCGCTCGAAACTTTCCTTAGACCAATGTCTCAAACAACCACTAACCTATTTTAGAATTGTGTCAGAATTTGACCAACTATGCTGTAAGCTTTACACTCATTATATATTTTTTTTACTTTAATAACAAGTTATAACCATCCATGGGCCACATGACTAAAAATTACCATTAAATGTGACCATGCATAGGCTACATGACCAAAATTAATGTGGTTGCTGGCAGGCTGACCTCTGTTCAAAATGTGAAGAACTTGTTTGAGCACATTATAATCCAGATTGGCTGCACTCAATATGACCTTGCTCATATAGTGCACGCTCCTCAGCAGCGGAGATGGTCAAAACGTTTTGTTGTAAATAATTAGCCTATTACTGTGAGTAATGTGCTTTCTGAAATAACTGGTGTGTCAATCACACACTCAACATCCCCATCAAAATAAGATATAGAGTTTGTCTTTAAAGGGGCCTCCAGGAGGATACTCTAGGAGGATACTCTAGGAAGAGTAGTCAAGGGCATAGGAATTGTGTCTTGAGGAACCACTGAGGTGGAGGTTCTCATCCACTGTAATTTTAACTGAGGTTGGAAAACTGCAGGAATATGCATTTGGTTTGAGCTGGTAAGTTGTGAGTTGTAGGGCCATTGCAGCCTTGTTTGTTTTGCTTGGATAGGGACAGAGGTACAAGGGTGCTGACATGGAACAAAAATGTGTTGTTTTAGGAGCATGTGAGGGACTGAGTTGGTGAAGGATGCAAAAGTAAACAGGTTTTATATTACCCCCCAAAAAAGATATTTAACAATGCCCTTAAAACAGGTCAAATGGACAAAACCATACTAAAGTCCTAATGCAAACTTAAAGTAATTTTAAACTAACCATTTAAATAATGGCTTAACATAGAACCAAGCCAACAAAATCCAAAGAATATATCTAACTATTTAAAGACAATAAACTAGTTATGAAGGTGTTTTGTTGTTACTTTTAGTAGTATTAATATTCATGACAGCAATTATATCCTAAAATGTCAGTTTCAATTTTATATGAAGCAATATTTAATTAATTTTAGAAATCATTCCTTAGGTCTTCCAGTCTCCTGTCCATGGTATTGGCAAAAACCACACCAAGTTTGGACTTCTATCTTGGTGTTTTTCTGGCAACTAAGAGATGCAAGCAAGAGAAAATGAAACGGAGACCGAACAAGAGCAAATCTCAGTGTGCTGTAAACATGATTTAACCTTCACGCCTATAGGCCTCCTGAGCTGATAAGTTCTTTTGTGTTGCTTTATTGTATTATTATCTTTAATATTTGAAACTGTATTATTTGCATATATAATTACACTATCGCAAAATGTTAATGGGCCTGTTCGTAAACTTTAAATTTGCAGTTTAATTGGGGGAATATTATGTCAGGTGTTATGCAGCCATCTCTCTTACACTCCATTTGTGTGCAGTAATTGTAGAGCTTTTAATTGCAACCAGATGTCAATCTGGGCTTTTAATCGCCCCTTGTTTTTTTGCCAGTAGTGTTATGTGTAATAATGCATGAAGTTAAGATGGTGAGAGCCTCCAAGCTTGTGGAGCCTCTAACAGCGACAAGTCTATTGTTAGAAGTGCCAAGGTGGAGGCAGAGCCAATGAAAGATGTGAGATAGTCTGCAGGATGAAACTACAAGTGGAGGCTGTTGCGTACAATGTCTTCATTTGTTGAAGGGTGACCAGGACACATCATCTCCCTGTGGTCATATAAAATATGTGTAGGACATGTTATGATTTACTTTAGTGGTCATCCAGTAGATTAACCACTCTCCATTTCTTATACCTACAACCCCCACCCTCCCTCCAGGTTATGTCTTCTGTATGCTACATCGTCTTCCGGAGCAACACGATTGTCTCTTTGACCACCTGGGCCGTGGACGTCAGGAGGCTGTCCTCAAGATGGTCAAGCTTGACCGAAAGGTGGGCCGCTCATGCCAGCGTATCGGGGAGGAGTGTTCATGAGCAGCCTTTCCCCTAGAGCAACCTCTGTGTTCAGATGGTGTCTCAGCACTAACAGGGATAACATTTTTCTCTCCTTCCCACTTAGTTTTTCAGGGTTTTTACAGGTGTTTTTTTTTTTTTTTCTTTTTTTTTTTTGTAATACAAACTTCCATCCTTTTTCTTTTAAAATTAGACCTGTTATTTTGAAATTCCACCGTTACCAGCATCTTGTTTGTTTCCTGCTTTTGTTGGCTTGATCATATCCCTGCTGCTAAGATGCCTTTTGGAAAAAAGCAAATCCAATAAAGACTATAAGATAAAACAACAGAGAGCAAAGAAAATATAAATTCTTCACTTTCTTGCAAGCTCTTGATTACACAAGTATGACTGGTGTAAAAGTGAATACAGAAATGGCGATACAATGCTTTATACAAATGATTGTCTTGGAAGACAGACTATACTCTTTACCTCAGAAAAGAAAAGGAGAAAACAAGAAGAGGAGAAGGAAGAGAAAGAAATGGTCATCGTTCTTGTACACTATGGCTTTGGCGCTGTTTATAGACTGTCCTCTTTACCTCAAAGTCAGACCAGAGCTGCTTTGTTTTTTTTTGCGCCAAGTGTAGACTTTCTGAGGCAAGTGGTGAGCTAGCCACCCTCAATTTTAAGTCTCGTCTTACACCCAGACTATCCACCACTTATAATCCTAAACCCAGTAGAAACACACCATTCGTCACCCACCTCAGGTAAGCTCAACCTGCCGTCATTCCCCAACCCACTTGCATCCCTCGCCTCTGCCGGACTCTTATTTACTCCTTTGCTTGATTGCTGTGAAAGAGTTTTTGCCACCATGGACGATAAGCAGTGTTGGAATACTGAAAGTCCAAATTCAGAACTTGCAGCATAGAATCAAAGACATGTTGGTGGTTTGGACGGCAAACTGGTTGTTCTTGGATTCCACATAAGTTGATCTTAAATGTCAAAAAGTCAGATGTGATTTTATTTGTTTAGGATTTTCTGTCTTTTTTTTTTTTTGTCTCTCTTTTCCCTTCATGTCTTCTGCATTTTAGAAATATCTTCTTTAAATCCATGTTTTTTTTTTTGTTTTTTTTTCAACAAGTGTGTGGCTTGCGTGTACTACATGTGTACACACTTCAAGAAGACAAATGTGTAGGACATGAGGGACAAACTACTTCTGAAAAACGACTGGACCTGAGATATCTGCATTCTTGCATAATACTATACTTTTGCAAATACACACAGCCTGACTTTTGTGTTATTTTGCGTGTTCAGCCGTTTCCACGTCAAGCACAAACATTGATGGACTGAAGGTGCAGAAGTCCCATTTGGGATTGCAATAGCTGTTTGGGTATTGGGTGTAATCACTTAAGATTTCACTGCATTTCATTTTTGGTGCCAGCTTTGAAGCAAGATATCTTGATTGAACTTGTTTTACCAATACTTTAAAGCCCCTTACTATATGTTTTGATTTTGAACTAACATGATGAGATCATGTGCATCTTTCTTCTTCCTTTCACTTTATTTTTTCCCATTTTTTCCAGTATTGATTATGTATTTCATCCCCTCTCTTTTCCTTCTTCCCTCTTTGTTGTTTTGCTTTAGATGAAAGAATAGGGCTGTGGTGCGCAGAGTGCTTAAAGCTAAAATCAGCAAATAGTTATGTTTCAAATGTTTTCCTGATAGACTGTGGAAAGGATGAACAGAAAATGCATAATTAATCTTGGTTATCTTACAGAAAACCTTGTTTAACCTCTTATGTTTTAGACTTACTTATACTTAAGTGTTGAGTGGTGTTTTTGGTTGCAATGTGGTTATAAAATGGATAAATGAAAGTGGAAGATGATATATTTTGTTTCTTTTGCTTTTTGGTTCTGCTTTCCGATTCTTTTATTGAGAAAAGAAATAAACAGGATTAGACAAAAAAAAAATCTATTGTATTTACTTATTTACTATTATTTCGTAGAGTCGAACATTTACTTTAATCTTTATTTTTGTTTGGGATTGATTTTGATATGATACTGCATGAGCACATTTGGGCTTAATTTTTTACACATATTTGTAATATATATTTTTAATGATTTCATATGTGGTGCGAGAGTCACTTAGGAGTTGTTTTTTTTTTTTTTCCCAATTTGTTGGTTCATCTGAATTTTTAATCCTGATGTAAACGCCTGTTTACTTGTCACAGAGGGCTACGTTAAAGCTTCTTCAAAGGGAATCTCATTCACTTACAAATAGGATTGTGTGCATATGTGTGTGATCATCCATACTTGCTAATCAAGCCATTAAAGACAGAAACCTTTGCATTGCAGTGATGAATCTTGCAGTTGCACAGATTAATGCTCTGAAAAGAAGAAAAATGACTGCAATGATAAAAAGATATAAATGTTAGAATTGCTTGTCTTTACCTTCATTCAAACTTAACCAGTTCAATAGAATTTGGCCTCCAAATTTCAGATAGTTGTGTTGTTTCTTCTCTGTCAAGTTTACTGAAGCTTAAACACCACAGCTAATTGGAGACAGAAATCCTATCCCTCACACTTGTTCTGTGTTCTGTTTTTTCTGAAACTACATTCAAACTATATGTCTGATGTGTTTTTTGTTGTTTTTTTTTCTTAAGAGCTGCATCAGTTCCGGTTTTTGGTTATGCATGTGATTTGTACATATATACATACATAAAGAAAATTTTTTTTTAAACATATTTAGACAAATGGATATATAACATTAATTTTAACAACATGGAGATGCAATTAGTATAACTAAGCATTAAAACTTTTTTTTTTTGTGGCACTAGTGGCCTTTTTTGGGAAACTAGGTGGACAGGAAACGGGTAGCGAGAGAGGGGCAAAGAGACGCAGCAAAAAGCGATAGGCCAGGTCTCAAACCTGCGTTACCTGCACGGGGGCGCCAGCCTCTGCAAATGGCGCCTGCTCAACCCAAATTACTGTTGAAACATTCTGTCAAATATAATTTTAAAAGGAAACTTCCAGTAAGGGGTGAATTGGAACCCCCCCCACCATTTATTCCCACTTAAAATGGATGAAACCTCGCACAGGTGTTTCACGTCAGGTTCACCTGAATAGAACATCATTAGTCTGCATGTTCAAGGGGGCTTCTCTTGTTTGAACCTCAGGGCACGTTTGGCATAAACCAGAAAAAGCATTCCAGGAAACAACCTTTATAGCAGCTGTGAAGCATGGAGGTGGGAGTGTCATGGTCTGGGAATGCTTTGCTACAGCAGCCCCTTGCCAGCTCACCATCACAGATTCCATGAATTCTACATGTATCAGATGGTGCTTGAGTGTGAATGTGTGAGACCATATGTAAAAGAAAAATAAATAACTTGACATGGAATAAAGTAAATCCCGTTGTGATGCTGTGAGCTGTACATGCGAGAAACCCCTCAAACATCTCACAGCTTAAATAATTCTGCAGTGCGGAGTGGAGCAAACTTTCCTTAGAACAATTTCGGAGGCTGTCTGGTGGCTACAAGACGCATCTCACTGACGTTATTTCAGCCACAGGGGATAACATTAGCTATTATGGGATAGGTTGTCCTAACTTTTTCTCAGAAGATGCATTTTGTTTTAATGATTAAAACAAGGTTATTTATTCTTGTTTACTATGCAATTAAAACCCTTTAAATGTTAAGAGATAAATAAAACAAGATTAGGCATTGATATGTGAACATTTCTTAATAAAGAACTGAATATTTATTGGGGTGTACTAATCCTTTAACATGCCCGTATACATGTGTGTGTCCATATCAAAGGTGGATCCACTGGCCATCACAGGTGTTTGTATCCGAGTCAGGGCTCATCTCCAGTCGCACACCTCAGGCAAAAACCATGACTGAGAGACCAAATACCATGCTGAATCCAACATTGCTTATTTTAACTAGGTCTGCATCAGTTGTTTTGGCATGCTGATGAGAAATGGACTACTGAAGCAAAACATACATGGACAATAGCGGTCTGTTGGAATGCTACTGCAGGCACCCCAGTGAGAGAGGTCATATGCAGAGGATTTAGGATCTTTGGGTTCTTTGAAACCCAAGGATGAAATGAAAAAGATCCAGAAACACATCCAGGAGATGGCCCCCACTGATGAGCAGCTATGTTAATATCTCAGGCAGCAGAAATCCAGCGAGAAGCAAGAAGGAATGGAGGAGAAACCATCATGGATAGAGAATCCCATGCATGACATGCATGGGATTGACATGACATCACATCATTGACAATCCACCACAACCATGTAGTTGGAATAGTGTACTGGAGCGTTATATTGAGTATCAGCTGGAAGTCAAAAATATAGAGAATTTAAAAAAGCCAGTGAGATATACCTCCGAGAGTGGTGGAGAGTGAAAAGCAGAAACCATGTGGGACTTCCACATCTAAACTGGTAAATTGGTGATGTGCTAACCAACCACGCATTATAGTGGTCGACATACTTCAGAAGAGGGCAGCAGTGATAAATGTAGCAAATGTTACAAACATGAAGGGATATGAGAAGCTGAGAAAATGCCAAGAGTTGATGGAAGATGGAGAAAAGATGTAGAAGGTGGAGGCATTTGGAGCTCCGACCTTCAAGCTGTAAGAGTGCCTACAGCAGATCCCAGGGACAACATCAGCAGAAGGGTGCAGTCCTTGGAACAGTCAAGGTGCTGTGTAGAACTCGTAGGCTGCCCACCGAGGAATGAAGTATAATCCGATCTTTCTGAAGTGATTTGAGCTGATCTGTGTATCCTTGCTTCTATTCCATTAAACGCATGGTTGCTATAGTAACCTACATGCATAGAATGGATGTAAGGTAACGCTATCTATCCGAGGAATTCCCCATCCCTTCCATCACTCTCGTTGAAGTGGTCGTTGTACCATATGGCAACTGACAAAAAGGAATATTGTACTGAGATACGTCTATGTACATCAGATTAGAATGACTTTTTTGAAAGCGCCTCCATATGTAGTACGACTCTGATTTGGAAAAATCCTTTTTCATGTGGTTTTGTTTGCTCAGACTGTCACCGGCCCAAATGTTATCAGGTGCATACCTAAAGGGAGAGAGAAGACGAAGGAAAAGAAAAAAAGATTGAATAAAAGGCCAAAAGGTCTTGGTACAGTATGTGTCAGAATTAAAAGACTGAAAAGACAATATTTAGTTGTGAGATTGTACGTTTATGACACCTGCTGATTTTGACTGATATGTACAAATGTGGCTGCTTTTCACTTTTTGCTGGAAAAGGCCTTTGCTTAAATTCTTTCAAGTTTCTCCCTCAGGTTTTTTTTTTTTTAATCCTCCCTCTTTGTTTTGGCTGTCAGTGTCTACACATCCCTCCGTGTTTTATATTGTCTTGATTTTATTATGTTAACCATGTGGAAGAACTGTGCCAGAATAGGGTGGGAACACGGCATATGAGATCTGTGTTTGCAGGAGGCTGCCTGGCGTTAGAGAGGGATTTGAGGGATAAGATGTTGTGGCCAGTGGTAAGTAATCTCCTTAGAGCTCAACAAACAAGGACGCCTGCCATTCTTTCTCCCTTGATTGGCTACCAGCAGCTTTCTACACCGTCCATGTATTGAATATTGCCTTGTTAAAGGCTTTGTCCCAAGCTTCCCTCTCTGAGCCTTCCTTTCACTTTCTTTTACACTCAGTCACACACCCCTTTTTTACTGCAAAAGTAGGGAAATAACTGAGGTGCTCGGTTTTCACTTAAAAAACCAGCCACTGGTTTGAATCTGAGGATAGAGTCAAAGAAAGATCTCATGCAGTAAACGCTTTAGAAGGTAATGCTAAAAGCGAACATTGGATCACTTTCACTGGGAGACTCATTACAGACGGTTTTCCAGGCAGAGTTGGTCTTACACAACGTAAAGATAAGGTCACTTATTAGTCTTATTACATTTGATGAGCACTCAGCAGTGTGAACGCATGTCCCTAATTACATCAGCTGCATCACATCCTCTTAAGCACAGACAATGTTCTTCATTTGATATGCACACAATGGCACAAACTGAACAACTGACATCAGATAATGCAGCATAAGTATAATATTATCTTTCAAACATAAACTCTGTGTAGCTAGTCACGATTTTTAAAATTAAAGGTTGTCAGTGCCAGATTTATTATTTCACTCTGCAGGAATATGCAGAGGCCAAAAGTAAAGAAGCTGCAGAGAGAATAAGTAATAAAATAAAGTAACATAAATTGAAAATCCTGCGTATACTATATAAAAACTCAGTGTCTAATAGATATGCCAGATGTCTTCGTCAAGGTTTGCTGATTTAGATTTGAAGACAGTAATTGAGAAGTACTTAATGTTAATGGTCCTTACATTCTTCTATTCTGGATAACAGTATATTTAAAAGTTTCCGTGTGTCACAGATGTGAGTTGGCACAGGGAGCAAAAAAGAACTGCTCATGTCAGCCGTGGTACAACTTTATAACTCAGCAAATCAGTTCATACTATGACAAAGACACGCGTGTGCTCATGGATCTACTTTAAAGCAGAAAACTAATTTATATTTTGAGTTTATAACATTATAGAAAAATGTGTTTATATCCACCCAAAAGCAAATGAGTTGAACAAATGCCAAGTATGTGAAATTACCTTTAAACTGATAAAAACAGAGCTGTGTGCTCTTGTTCCTGTGATGTGGGTGAACTCATCGGCGATGCTGGCTGACAGCACCATGGCAACAAATGGAGCAGAATTTTACGGATCCAAACTGATGGATAATCTCTACTGCAGAGGTGGTAGTATATAATCCAGTGAGCTGGTTGTGGACTGAACGATGTTAAATTGTGAAACTTACATGAACGTGGCGAGCAAGTCCCCCTAACGACAGTGTTGGCCAATGTGAAGAGGAGGAGGGAAGAGGATGAAGAGCATCAGTACGGCTATGAGAAACTAGCAGCACCGCATCTGCTTATTCCAGCGGTCTCTAGTGAGTTAGATAACAAAAAAAAAGAGCTGGTATGATCAACTTTCCATCATTTTGGCTCTGTAGAAAATCCATCTACCTTAGGGTCCTGACAAAAGTTATCTTACTTTCCTAACTTCAGTTCCCCGAGGAGGTACAAAGCCCTCAAACCTCCATGGTGCTACACTCTTTACAAAAATGTTACATGCTGTATAGCTCAGTAAGTCGATGCACTTATGCAGTCTCTTGACAACCACATTGCAATATTGTTAAGTAGGCTCTTGAATCCACCGAGCATAAATCTCATTCTCTGAGCTGCTGCGTAGCTCCTGCAACATCTGTGTTGCTGCATTTGAACTTCATTCTTTACAAAACTAATCCAGTTCCTCAATTATTCATTTGTTTTTTGTTTTTTTTTTAATCAGGCATGCCTCAGTCCTGGTCAGGGTGGGATGTGAAGCACAAACCAGCTGTTGTTAAGTAGAGGTGGGTTTCACTGTTTGAAGGTGTAATTGATAACCAATGTGGTGTGTTTATGTACCACCAAACCAGAAGTGGCATAATATGTGAAGCACATTAGACATGTTTTGTCTCACCTTTGTGGGCTTTGAAAATGATGTACATTATTAGTTACTCTATGTTGTCCTGATGATATCAGGAATAAGCAAGGGTAATGTTTTGTTTTTCCTTTCCCGTGACGAGAGTTCAAGGTTTGAGTTTTGTGCTGCTTCTTGTTGTTGTTTAGCGGATTTATGCAAAAACCATTGGGCTGAATATCTCCAGCCTGTTGGGGAGCAAGATCATAGACAAAGAAGAACGCCCTCAAAGTGTGGAGCGGATATGGTTCACTTTTCTTCAATATTGTGAGATGTGGGTACTGGTGGAGCTCATTGCTCTCAGAGTACTCTTCGTCTTTAATATTCGTTGAGGGTGATGCCTTACTGAGACACATGAAACACAATCCCTTTTCATATCATAGCTAATGACTCCAGAACCATCCATTACCATTCCAGCCACCAAAAAACTGACAGTATCCTGAAGGGGCTTCAAACAGGCCTGGTGCTGACATTTGGTCAGGTTTAAGAGGAAATTAATAGCAACGGTGGAAGATTCAATCCCAGTACAGCTATTACTGTCTGTATGACTTCTTTCCTTGTGACCTTTAAGGAACAAGCTGACTGCACACTTCTCCTCAGCTGCCGGCTGACTTCAGCCAAGTAAGGTCAAGAGTAGGAGGATGAGATTTTAATGAAGAATTGCCAATAAGTGTGTGTGCCTGTATTAAAGCGAGAGCCTGTAATGGATGACAAGCAGGAGGAACTGATTTCTTTTATAAAAAATAATCGCTGTAATTGCATATATCAGAAGCACAGTTCTCCATTATATTTATGTACAAAGCTCCAAAAAGCACAAACTTTTCAACCAAATGTATTTGCTTAAGACATTTTCACTACTACTGGATGTCCAAAGGGGTCTCTCTGGAGGGAAATGCATCCAATTTGAGAAAATGCTTTAAGTCACACGATAGCTGAGGCTGAAAACATTGTGTTTGGGGGATAAATTGCTGGGGCGGTGCTGGTCTGTTGGAAACCCTGTTTTGAATTTAACAAATTGATGCTCAATTCAAAAAAAGGCCTTTTGTGATTTGGCAGTCAGGCGGTTGCAACAGAATGCAAATTACACTAACTAAATTTTACAACAAAGCAACATGATAGAGCCAAGCATATTATAGAAATTTATGCAACGAGATAAACACGATGAGATCGTTTGGTGAGATGAAAGCGTAATTGAAAAATTACTGAAGCGCAGTATAAATATATGACTTAGATGTACATAATGTAATCGTGTTCTACTTCAAGTACTATGTTTGCAAGTATTTAAATTGTCAAATATTCATGTTGCAGATATACTTGTTGACATGATTAAAGCCAAAATTAAAATTGTGTTACTTATAAATAATGTGCATAGAATAGTGTGAACGTGTGTTTGAAAAGTTAGTGTAATTTATAAGACATAAATGCATAAGTTTACATCGCATAACAAGGGCTGGTACTAATTTAGTGCTGTGTACAGTAAAAATGATACAAAGATTGACTTATTTTATGTTATCCTTTTTCCTGTTTTCATGATTGTGTGTAGTGTTAGTAGACGTTGCACAAGCCAGAGCTTTTCAGGATCCAGATTAGTGTTCCCGACCTAATGGATCTAATGTTCTTTCCTGAGCCCATTGTGTGCAGGTAAAAAGACGAGACCTGACTGCGCTTCTGTAACAACAAACATGACTGTGTTTACACTGAATTATTATATAACGGTGTTATACAGTGAAGCAGGAGACCGACGGCAGCTAATGGTTCACTCGCTGCCGAGACCCCCACTCTGTTGATGCGAGTCACATCCACTCTGGATTTTATATCTGGGGATCGGTGAGCTTCCTCCGGCTTGGTTTTCCAAGTCACAGTTTTGTCTTCAGGAGGCATTTTGATTGAAACTTCATACTTGGAACCCAGAAATTCCAACAAGTGAGCACAAATGGAAAGTGCCAAAAAGCCCACCAACTGATTCTTGGGCACTGGTTTCTGTTTTGTGAGTAACGAATGTAATCATCTTCAGTTTTATTATAATCTAATATGAGATGGAAAACTTTGCGGAACACTGGAAACAGCGTTGACAATTGTTAGCAAATGTCGGTAACTCACCATAATATATCATAAAACCGCTGTGGGTAAACAGTTTTTATTCTCATGTACTGACCATAATAGCGTTTTCATATTTTTGGAGCATTCATTCATCTGCATGTCTGCTCCTCATTTCCACAGTCTGACATTCCATCTAAAATCCCCCCGAAACATCACTTTTGTTATTAATGTGAAGTCATTGTTTGCCACAGCCCACTGGAAAGCCACAATTATTTGGCTGTGTGGGTGGCCGCCACTATTGATATCCTGTTTCTCTTTTACACGAGCCAAACTTGGCATCTTGTTAGTGTCTCTTTTTCTCTCTCTGTAACTTTCCTCTATTGTCCTTTCCCCTTCCAGACACCCATCCTTTAAGTTCATAACATTTAGCTCAAAGCCATCCCTGAGCCGTTGTATTTTTTTTTTTCAACCTCTGTTCCTGCCAACATTTCATGAATCTCATGGGAATCCAGATGCCAAGCAATATACAAAAAAAAGAAAAACAATCCTCTTTTATCCACCTTCTGACATGGGTAGATACGCCCGTGTTCAATGTAAATTTAAAGAAGTTATTGCATTCATGGCACAACAGAGAATTTAAAGTGCATTCAAATGATATCGCTCATCCACATATTTGAAAATAGTTGTGTAATGCGATGTGTGTCTCTACGCTTGGCTTTATAAAATCCGAGAAAATAATCCTGATGACAATGGGAACCTACTTATCGTTGACCAAACTAGGACTCTGGATTTAAACGTGCACCCAAGTGAAATCTTCTCTTGCTAGTAGCTCAAGGAAAAACCCGGCATCAGCATGATTCACAGACGTCATCGTATAAACGTCTGCACAGCCTTTTATGGCACTAGCAGATAGGAAATGTCAGTCTGGAGCAAAATGCTTTACACACAGAGAATCTTTTACCACAGAGTCTCCGTAGCTGACATACATCTCATATTGTGAATTTGAAGAATCTGCAGGAGGCAAAAATATGCACTTATGTGAGAAATGTTTCGAGGAGAAAATAACCGCTTATTTTCAAGAATTTTTCACAGTAATTTGAGAACATATTGGCTCCACAGTAAACTTGAGATGTTATTTGTTTACGTGAAAACCAACGTGCCCTTTTGCAACTAAGAAAGATAAAGAAAGGAACGTCTTATCCTGGCTAGCGATCCTAATTCTTTCCCTCGTTGACACTAAGAATTTCGTGGATTTTTTTTCTGGGTTTGATGGTGAAGAAACTGCCTCTGGACACGTTTGAATAGACAGACAGCCAATCAGAGGAACTAAGCATGTGAAATCATTTGAAAGTAAAAACCGTTTTGATCCAATGTGTTGTTAGCAATTCTGTGTGTATTTTGGTTGTTTTGAACACTTGCTGCGAACGCTCCTGTGTAAATCATTACTGAAATCACACCTCCTTGCTGTTTGGTCCGATCTGAATGTGTGGAAAAGGCTGGGAATGAGAGGCGTGCAAGATCGATTTCGTGAGGGAGGATTTTCACGAAGTGAATAGGTGTGGCTGGCAACGCTGTCATTCGCTACCAAGAGTCCGGTGAAACTAAACTTATTCAGTATTCAGGAAGACACACAAGCCCGCATTCACCATTTTAGATGATCACGACAGACATCAAGACGAAAATTCAGCAGCAACAGCTTTTTTGAGCGGAACATCAAGAGCCGGTTGGGAAAGCTGGCTCTGCTCCTCGTACAGGTCTCATATTCTTCAAAGACTTAAAAGATAACACTTTTCATCAGTCTATGCAACAGTTTTCACAGCTGAATGTTACATATTTAGATAAGAGTCTGGTCATGTATAACGTCTTGGTATTCATTTTTGTGGAATAAACAACACCATATGTTTAAATCTTCAAAGGATGTTTCATTCACACACAAGAGTCCAGTGAGCAACGGCATCTCAAGCAAAACATTGTGTGGAAAAACCCATGAAAAGATTTGCAAGCGTGCTTTTTTTAAGGTGGAAGCTAAATCGGGCTTTCGTTTGAAAGTAGTTGTTACCAAAAACAATTCTTTTTTTTAAATATGGTAAGAACTTCCATCAGTTATTTACATCAGAGTTTACAGACATTTACATAAAACCAGCAGAGACATACGTCAATGGGTTTTAATAATGGATTTGTCAAGGTTACTTTTTGTAAAAAAAACCCTCTGATGCAGAACAAAATGTCCTCGGACCAAAAAAAAAAAACGCAACTAAAGTTCACAAAACACAATGCGCACACTATACTTTATTATTATTGTTTTTCTTTGAAGGGTTATAGTCACTTGTGGGAAAGTATTGTATTTTCCTTGTTGTTTTATTTAAAAAAAATTTTAATACCATCCTTTTGATTTTATTCTTGTGTTTTGCACCTCAGGATCACTTTTAGGTTAAAAAAAAAAAAAGAAAGAAAAAACACACACACACACACACACACACACACACACACACACACACACACACACACACACACACACACACACACACACACACACACACACACACACAGAATTTCCTGTAGTTTATAAGGCCTATATTGTATATTTCCTATAATTGACACATGCTCACTAGTTTAAAATGTGGTAAATATCTATACATTTAATGCAACTAGAAAGAACAGCAATACGTTTATCTGATGGCATAATTGTAATATAATATGCTAATTTTAAATACAATAATGGTGTTCATGTGGTACTGTACCTGTGCACAGGCGCTGCGTCTCAAGCATCCATTGTTAGCAGCTGAACAAAGCAGACATTGCTCCGTACAATCACTGACTACATCTGCTGAAAGAGCACGATTCACAGTCACTTTCCCTGCCTTGTGCTTAAAACAATCCTGTGACTTCAAATGATGGATCCTTTTTTCTTTTTCTTTTTCTTTTAATCTTTAAAGTGCAAAAAACTGTCAAGATTTCACAGAAAGCTGCTGCATGCAGGGAGGATGTTCCTTTTGCAGGATGGAGGAAGAAGGACTGAAAATCAACATTGATGTTTAGTGAAAGTAATTGTGTAGCAGTAATGAATGATTATTGTACAATCACACTTCAAATGTCAATGTCTTTGGAGGTATATTATTGTGTTTCATCGAGAAGGCAGTTTTTCAGTTTTAGAGCTGGATTCTCTGTTTCACGCATGACAATGTCAAAGTCGTGTTTATACTGAGCGAATAAAATAAGAAAAAACCCATGCAAAGCAAACAAAACAAAACAAAAAAAGCCTTCTTAAGTTACCCTTTTAATGAGATGTTCTTTTCTGAAATGTAGAGCTAAAAAAATTATGAGTAATGGAAGCCCTACACACACAGCCGTGGACAAAGACACATACACACACATCTCTGCATCATGTGAAGCTCAATCTAATGCAACAGCACGTCCGTTTGCCACTGCCTCACTTTTAGACGCACAGCACGGTGACCAAGTGACCAATGAAAACCACACATAGCACATGATTATCAATCCCGTGACAACCATATGCGTATTTTTTTTTAAATAATTGATTCTTTGTTGAATATCTAATTATGATTGGACTTTATAACAAGACAGACCCTAACCCTAACTATCTTAACACCAACCAAATCCAGTATCTGCTTTTTTTTCCCTCTTCTAATATTATGTGCTTCGTGATTTTTGAGAAGTGCTGACATACATGCACAAAAGCACAGTTTCTCTCCTTTCACCTGAGCTATTTCTGTTTTCCACTCCGTCTTTTTCACCCATGTTGGTATTTGATATGCTTGACTGTGAGCGTGTCAGACCAGGCCCACAGTACGTGTGGCAACAACTGGAAAACAAAACCTCCCCTTCTGAGCACTGCATCCGCACCGGCTCAAAATCTGTGATCATCAAACGCTCGCCACTGAAGCTTCTCCTTCGTCTTCATTGTCTGTTGCAAAATAAAGGTGTTGTCAATGACATATTTTCTGTTATCGGCTGCCTGCGCAATTATTTGAGATTGACTGCCAGTCATAAATAACAGGACATCAGTAATCACCTCAGGAATTACTCAGCCTCTTGAAGCAGATACCATTTATGACCCTCCATTATTGCCAAGGCATAATAAAGTGCTTTGGCAACATGCCCGTTGTTTTATTTCAGATCAGACTCTGGGATGTTTTGAAAGTCCTTCTCCTCAATATGTGTCTGATGTGGATGAAGTCCAAAAGAGGAAGACATAGAAAACAAGTCGGAGGGTGCCAAGAAATATATATATATATATATATATATATATATATACATAAAAAACACAGTGATTGCCATGTATCGAAATTTCCACAGTGTTGGGGCATAAAGTGAAATACCGTGTGACCAGGGGACCGGCCACTGAGAGGCCATTCCCAATGACTACAGGATCACGAAGGTATTTTACCGTTTAGTGAGGAATTATTATAAGAGCGCAGCACAACTGCCATTAGTAAGCATTATCTCACATCTATCCAATGAGAGAGTACAATGGGCCTAATTTATTAAATCTCCATAAATCTGCAACAAGATTTGCACATAAATCACCTCCTTACTAAAAATTTACTCAGGATTCATGAACGCCACATAAAACTCTGATTTAATCGCAAGAACGTGTGTACGTTCGCGAAGGCCAGAGAATCATAAACTGTCAGCACGCTCCCGCTGTTCATTCATTAGCATAAATCACTGCCCCGGGGACCATCTCAAAAGGAAGTAATCATTACTGTGTAAATGTGCATTGTCATCATGCGCGTTTCTACTTGTGGACATGCATGTCAAAGAAAATCGGCAATAGGGGTAATTATTATTACTCTGTTGGTGTGGGCACAGGCCTGGAAAGAGGTGACCGCGGCAGTTGATGTCATATGTCTTGTGTCCAAAGAAGCATTGGATAGAAAAAACCCCCCAAAAAAACACAGTTGGACAGTTATGTTGTACATGTTTTGAAAGCTCCTGTTTTAGTGGAACAAACACAGTAACTTGATCTTTTCTTCATTTCTCACATCATACAAACTCGGTGACAGACATGCCGTATGGATGAATAGACGGTTGCGGTGTGGCAGAAAACGAGACTGCAGAGACCGTGCTTGTGTAAAATGTCTTTACAGCTTGTAAGAACATTTTTTATAACAAGAACAGGGAAAGAAAAAAACAATACAAAACTTATCAGTTCACTGACCTGTCTGCTAAGGCTTGTGGTGTAAAAACAAACAAACAAACAAAAAAGATAAATAGCTGGAGCAGTGTCAATTCTTTTAATGCAAAAAGCTGTTTTTGTGTCAAATTTCCTGAGCGACTCTCTGGTAAATGAAAACTGCTGACCCATATTTCTCTCCCGTGTTTTTTTCGATGGGGCACTGCAATTTCTCAAAGTAAATCTAATCCATATTTGTCATAGTCGAACATCTTTGTTTTAGACATAGAGCCTCTCAGAATCTGATTTCCTACTATAACAGCCGTAAACAGAATACAATATTTTGTCAAAAGTATTCACACTCATCACTCACTCATCGCTCACCCATCCAAATAATCAGAATCAGGTGTTCCAATCACTTCCATGGCCACAGGTGTATAAAATCAAGCTTCTAGACATGCAGACTGTTTTTATAAGTATTTGTGAAAGAATGGGTCGCTCGCAGGAGCTCAGTGAATTCCAGCCTGGAACTGTGATGGGATGTCACCTGTGCAACAAACCTAGTCGTGAAATTTCCTCACTCCTAAATATTCCAAAGTCAATTGTCAGCTGTGTTATAAGAACATGGAAGTGTTTGGGAACGACAGCAACTCATGTCATGAGTCATGAAGTGGTACGCTGCGTAAACTGACGGAGCAGGTCACCGGATGCTGAGGCGCATAATGCGAATTCTGGAAGAATGGTCAGAAATTCCCATAACCACACTCCTAAACCTTGTGGACAGCCTTCCCAGAAGAGTTGAAGCCGTTATAGCTGCAGAGGGTGAACTGATGTCATATCGAACCCTGTGGATTAAGAATGGGATGTCACTTAAGTTCATATGCGAGTCAAGGCAGGTGAGCCGAAACGTTTGGACTTATAATGTATAAAAATGCTACAACTTTAAACTCAGTTTAAGTTTCTATTAGATCTTTAATCCTGGATTTGGGAGGTTTATCCCATTCTAAGTAGCAAATCTTGTGAAGTTTTGTCAGATTAGATGCAATGTTTTGCTTGCTGCCATCTTCATTTTGGCTACCGACGGATGAAGCACTGTCCCATCCTGGAGCTGGTTTTCTTCAAGAACCCGTCTCTCTGTTCAGCTGCATCCATCTCTCTCATTTCTGATGAGCCTGAAGAGGAAGATGACAATATAAATCAAGCAGATAAAAGCAATGGTTGTTATATTAATCAGACGAATCCTAATAATTTTAGATTTATATTCAGAGTAGATATGTACTCTTCTATTAAACATTTAATAATGATTGTTTAACAGACATTTTTTCCACATATAAAGGTGTGCAAATATGTTAAGATAAATTGATATCAGTATATATAAAGTCTTATATGCTGCAAATATTCAAAAAACTCACCCGGTAATGTATATTTGGTGCAAACTCATTCCAGTTACGTCATATTTACCAAGAAAACTCTGACATGACAAACAATCGTTCAGTGAGCAGTGTTTCAGTGTTTCATGTGTCTAAAGGTGAATACAGATGTATTTGATTGAAAAAGTGATTAGCAAAGTAACTGGTTGATAACCTCAGATGTCTATGTCCTCCAGTAACGGTGTGTCAAGATTTGTGTCACATGAATATTTCACAGAGATAAGAAATGCACGACTTCATCATGAGGTAGCGGCATATAAAAATATATGGTACGGGAAGTGACAGGTTTCTGCAGAGTGTTAAGAAGATTGTGCTCTTTTTACCTAAATCTGTCAGTCCAGCATGTTTGATTACCAAGGTGACAAGTACCTCCCCTGATTGTGGTAATGACACCATAGTTACAGTGAAAGGTTGAAGATTTATGCATCCAGGTAGGGCAGAGACTCAGTCACGCTATCGTTGTTGTGTTTTTTAAGGGATGTCAGGTTGACCAAACCAAACAAGCAGTTTTTGCTTAAAATTGACATGTAATACTTCTACTTGTTTTTGTACTTAAAGTGTTGCAGCAAACCTTAGATTTACTGTGAGCTCAAATAAATAAATAAATACATAAAAAAATCTATGTAAAATTAACATAATGCAAATGTAATTCTGCCAAACAACCCAATAAAGACGCAGGAAACGAATCATGAATTTAATTATGTTTGAAGCAACTGTTTATATACCATGCAATTTTGTTCAAGTTTGCAGCGACATAACACACATTTGACTTCACTCGTACACAAACGAACAGGTGATATCTACTTTAAAGTGTTTTCTTTTTTTTTTTTTTTAAAGATTTCATGGACAAGATAAAGATACACCGTTGTTGCTAAGCTTTATAAAATTCTGCTGCTGTCCTTTTTCTTTGACTAAATTGCATCAGATAAATGTAAAATGGTGTGTGCATGCCAGAAGGAGGATCTGAGGTCTTCTGAGGCCAAAGCTTACCAAGCCAGGTTAGCCACTTAATTCAGGATTTACTTCCTTTTCACACACGATCCCTTTACGAGAGAACCCTGTCAAATTAACTGTAACGGTTGCATTATGTAAGGGGACCCTGAGGGTGCTACATCATTTGTTTACCTGAATTAGCTTTTAAATTGCTTTATTTATTGCTGTACTAGTGTGTCCCGTGAGGAAAGGTTAGAAGAGTACAGCAACAGCGGAAAACAACAGGGTTTGAAGGTAATGGTCTCCGCATGGTTTCCAAGTACCTCTGTGATGTTTTACTGCGTATGCACACAGGCTTGTTACTAAGTTACAGCACACACAAGCCCTAACTTCCTCAGGATCAATAAAGGTTTATGATGTAGTCTTACGTATTATTTGATTTGATTTGATTACATTATATATATTGCGAGTTGCGCTGCGTTTTCTGAAATTTGTGTAGAGTATTAAAAGGGTGATTTATTTAAATTAAGTTTAAGATTTTGGATTGCAGTTTTAAAATGTAGCAGTGCCTTTGTGAAACGCAACCTGGACTAGACTGTCTAATTTCATTGATCATTCTGGATAAGTAATTTACATCCCTCTCTCACCATCTACACACACACACACACACACACACACACACACACACACACACACACACACACACACACACACACACGCCACAGGTCTCTGCAAACTGTTTACACCCAGTGCCTGTAACGCAATATTACAACAATTAACAATCGGACACCATAGAGCACATTGAATTTATGTCTCTGTCTGTGCCTCTTGCAGATGCGATGGTGCTGGGTGTCACTGGGAAATTTCATCACTTTAATAGAATCAGGGAGCGTGGTGGGAGGGGTCTGAGAGATTGTGTTGTCAGGGCTCCCAGACAGAGTAGCTGAGCTTCTCCTTCAGAGCCTTCTCATCCTCGTTCCATCCCCCATACCCCCGCTGCCTCGCTTTCCTTTCAAATTAATGTGATTCATAGTTGGATAAAACTGCTCACAAACATATTGCTAAAGCAATTACATAAAATTGATGCGTAATACAAATAATGATATCTTATGTGAGCACATAATTGTGAATGCTTGCGTGTGTGCGTGTCTGTTTGTCCTGGTATTTTTCACCTCATTAGGACCTTTTCTGGTATAATAACTGATCTTGCTCAGACCAGTAGTCCATAGGCGCAGATGTGTAAATCATGGATACACACAAAAGCCAGTGGTACGTGCTTTCTTTTACACACACTCCTATTTTCTAAAAGAAGTACACGTGATGAGAATGCACATACAGTCTATTCGTGCAGCTCTTACCTCATGTAGAGTAAAGGATTGTCAGGATTTGAGGTAAAAGCTTCAGAGGGCTTGTATGGAGCAGTCTCAAAAGCCAGCAGGGTATCGGACCACCTATGACAACATGATTATACTAAATTACTAAAAATTAAAGTATTTGAACCAGAAAGGATACGACCACAAGAGAGATCCCTACAAACAGGCAGCGACTTAAAATGATCAAAAGTGAAGAAGCAAAAGTGCAAACAATGTCTGCAGAAGGCGAACTCTGTAATTCTTTGCATTCACCTTCCTACAGGTGCCCGCAAAACATTTTTTTTATCCACTGTACAATGTACACCACGCGTTAGTTGAAATATACCAGTGTCCCATATTTTTTGTACCCCCACCTGCCTTTAATTTGTGTTTGTTTGTCTGTATCGCTCATTTTTAGATAATCTTTAGCAATCTTATGTAAACCTGTTTGGAGCTTTTACCTACTTACTGTTTTTTCATTGTCATGGTTTTGGATCCCTGAACTGAACAATACATCCATCCATCCATTTTCTATACCCGTTTTATCCTTTGCAAGGTCATGGGGGGTCTCGCGGAGCCTGTCCCGGCTCATGATAGGCGAGAGGCAGGGGTCCACCCTGGACAGGTCGCCGGTCCATCACAGGGCCGGAACAATACAACGACATTTAAACTACTTTGATTTCCTTAAATGTTGTATTTAACCTGTTTTTACAGTGACAGGCAGAAGTGAACTTACTGATTTTTAAAAAAAAGATGTATTGATTTATTTTTGTTTCCTTTTACAGACTTTGTGTATAAAAATCTCTTTAACGAGCCCATTCTGACTTGTATGAACAAAATGCCATTGGGCCAGTGTGTGCATCACAAGTCTGAAGCCTTCTGGATCCCCCCTGTGGTCAGCAGTTGGAGGAATCAAGCAGGTTTCCACTGGCCTGTTCTGAGTGGCAAATTTTCCCTAAACTCTCATGAACCTTTCTTTTATTTCAACCAGTTTGGTTGGTTGCCATTTCTTATCAACATTATGAGGGAAGAAAATTCTTTGCGGTCATCTTAAAGTCCTCTAATTCTTTGCGGTCATCTTTTTTCTTTTTAATTTGCTTTTAAAGACTGTAACGTCCAAATGCTCGTGCCTGCTGCTAGTTTAAAAAAAGAAAAAGATTTAAGGAATGAGAGTGTTTAGAAAACCGGGAAATTTGCATTGCTCAACAATTTCTGATGATAATTACACCTTGGCTCAACAAGCTAAATTCATATCTGAGGTACTGATTAAAATGATTATCTTTTCATGAAATGTTTTTTTTTTTTTTGCTTTGAAAATGAACAAATGAAGCTTAAAATGTTGAAAATAATGTTCAATGGTCAACTTTTATCCCTTTATCCCTATTATCTTAACTCCCACTACCCAGAACTCACAGTAGACAACATTTGAGGTGCCCAAACCTTTGCATGACACAGCCTGTTCTCATTCATAACTGAGTCAAACGAGCTGCAAACATTTTTGCTGCATAACCTTTATCACAAACATCCCAGAGGAATTCTCTCACACAATCATGTAGAAAAGGATCTTGCTATGCCTGTTTAAAACACGCCGTGTATATTCAAACTAACGATGGCAACATTTTGTTATATTTTGAACCCTGTTCTGTCAGAAGTGTTTCTTTTCAAATTTACTGTGTAGACCCACAGTTACTTTAGGCAGCACTTATTTTTTCTTTTTTTTGATAGATCAACCTAATCATTTTTCACAAAGCATAAAGCAAACAATGTCACAACGTGACTTTAAGTGGAAAACCCAACGCTGTTCATTGTGATGAAATTTGCATGTATGACTGCATAAAAAGGAGTATAACTTTTTAAACAATGCCTTTATTAGTCAGGGATAAGTTATACTTTGTAAAAGATGAATCTGTTTCTAGTATTTTGCTTATATGAGCCCTGCTTTGTAGGAGATGAAGTGAAAATACAATTTGCAATTGTAATCACAACGCAAAACCCAACATAGCTGCAGGAATAATAAATATGATCAGGATTTATTCACTGTGGGTATCACGAAGGGCACCAAGCAAATATTCGGATTCACAGAACTGCAAGGTGGACAAATGCTTAGGAGGAACATGTGCATGATGCGCATGCATGTTGACAGTTTTTGTTCACATCAGTGAATCATATCTTTGAACTAAAGAGTGTTTGCTATTTGCAACCACACGTTTCATGACAGCCACAGCAGCACACAGAGGAGCTACCACTGGTACGGTCATTTAACTCAGTGAATGCTCAGCCTTAAAAGTCGTTGTTGAAAGAAGACATGCATCCTGTCTTTAAATTAGCCTCTGAGGCCACATTGTTCACTGTGCAAGTCATGAAAAAGCAGGATTTGTTTGTGGGTAACGCCACATGTGGCATGTAATACACTGAAAAGCTGAAAAGCTGAAAAGCGTAGATGGTAGAAGGAGTTCCTGGGCTCGACAGTGTCTGCATCATTTATAAGTCAGAACCTGAAAGAGACAGACAATTAAAGTAGACAACAACTTATTCAAAGTAACACTAACTCCCAGTGGATTCATCTCTGCTGCTCTCCAGTCCTAATTGGTGAAGGAGATGTCACACTGTGATTGCTATTGGAAATTGAGACTCTCAGTCAATTCTTATCACTCTCCCAGAGCTGATCAACGCCTGAACAGGAAGGTCTCATCTCATGCGTGCTTGTTCATTGAAGCACTCAATTAACACATGCTATCCAAAATCTCCTGAGTGGTTTTAAATGACAAGTATATAACCATTTTTCTTTTCAGCGCTTTATTCATCCAATTTTGGATACAGAGTAAAAACCACTATTCCTGTCTTGTTCACAATTAAAGATCAATTCAAAAACATCTTTTAAAAACATGCAAATATCAGAGTTTGTAGGGCTGGTCTGTATATGTGGTCAGGGAGGCTTCAGGCTCTTTTGCTTTACCTTTGCCATTGTACGAAGCACAACGTCGTTTGAGCCCTTACAAAGGGTAATTATTACATTTTTATTGGTTGTGTAGAAATTAAAGCATTTGTTGTAACACAGAAGAAAGTGAACATTTAACCTGTATGACCCCTTCAAATTTAAAATACAAATAAACCTTTAATGGCAATTTGCCTTGTGTTCCAGCAGAGGGCGCTCCGAAACTCACCCTCGTGGACGCAGCCACCCAGTGCAGAAAACAATCCCTCAAATACATCTGTGCAACAGGTCAATTAAGTATTATGGATCCTACACAGTAAATGACAAAGCAATTAACCCCACAGAGGCCTGGTATTCAAAAAAGCAGCATACAACTCTCTCACATGCTAGCTTTCCAAACAATGTAAGCAATGAAGGGACCACAGAAGAGGACCAATGCTCTCAGAAACCTCTGTAACCCTGAGGCTATGCTCCAAAATCACAGCCTACTCACTGAATACTGTACAACTGTACTGTATTTGCCATTTTGAAGTGCTGTCAGAATATGTAGTGAGAATTTCTATACTTTTTATACTATAGACTGTATAAGAAGAACTGGACAAACCTCTTCTGACGTGACATGTGGGTTTTTTGAGGAGTGTTTCCAAAGTGTCTTTACGCCTTTCAGCCACATTGCAATTGGGTGGAATCGAGCAGGCCTGAAAGCCAGCTGGAAGGCGCTCACCTTATTTGAAGTTACAGTTTTATATATATATATATATATATATATATATATATATATATATATATATATATATATATATATATATATATATATATATATATATATATATGTGCCAATTATTATTAGTTTGCATTCATTTTGATCAAATCCATTTAAACGTCTTCATTTCAAGTGTCACAGCAGGAAGGATATTCTTTTTTCCAAGCAGGCTGTGAATGTGTTGTTTTTTTTCTGTTTTCTTTTTCCTGGAAATTGGAATATTGCCACTTGTTCTCAAAATGGATCAGTGGTAGTGTGCAGCCAATTACATGAGTCCGCGGTGATCCACAAACAATATTGATTGCATTAATGTTTGTGCAACAACATTAATGCAATCAATAGCGCCAACAAAAATGATGTTAGTAGTCTACAAAAGCTCATCCTGATGATAAAATGTCTTCATTCACAATCCCAGACGAAGAACTCCACTACATATTAACTTGGGAGTCGTGCACTAATAAGCGAGTAGGCGATGCTCGTGGACACGGCGTAGGTTCGGTCACTTTTTCTGCTGATCGCCATCGAGGCGAGCTTGATGATTGTTATCGTTTGTCATGTAATGGTGGTAGCTGTACAGCTGCAAATTGTTTTGATCAATGTAGCACAAAAAAAAATGAATAACTTTTAAGTAATTTCTCAAATTATTCGAAAAGAATATGCAGCTACACATTGAATTCAGCAAATGTATTAAATTCTTAAAATACATGAGCTCTCTTTAGGTCCAGAATCATTTATGAGCCAGACTGCAGTGAGATTACAAAAATAAATAAATAAAAAGAAGGGATGTATGTGGGAGCGTTACCACCCAGGAGTGCTGCTCTCATCCGGATATTGAGATGAACGCTTGCTTTGCTCACCCTCCTCTCAGATGTGTCCATGGTCAAATCTGATCGCGCAGCATCGTAGATGATTAGTCATGAGATTATTAATGCGGAGCAAACTCAAAATAACCAATGGTAAAAAGGTCAAGTTTTTGAATCGGATCTGCTGAGGATGAAATCGAGGTTGTTTTCTCACTTGACTTAAACAACACACCCGATATTTGGCTTACTATTATTTCCTAAGAAAAACAAGAAAAAAAAAAAAAAAAAGGAGCCATTTCAAGAAGACAATCATGCTTAACAGACACTCTGGGCAAGCAGCCAGCTGCAGCTCGGACTATCAGCGAGATAACACACCTTTCTGTGGGGTAATTGACTGTGTGGATGACTATTGCAAGGATGCCATTGACTTGACTACCATCAATACAGGCATTTTGCGGGAAGTATGTCTCCACTGGTAACCACACACGCACTGAAACGCACACATGCATAAAAGTAGATGGTGATTCCAGATCTAAGATTTGGGAATGCAGAGACATACACAGAGTCTTTGTGGCAAATCATTATTTATTAAAAGCTGGGTTTGAGTCACGTGCAGCATTTGATGTCAAAGCAGCCGTGCTGCTGTGGGGGCACGGCGTATTTTTTAGGCTGTGACCGAGCTGAGATAGCTAGTGATTTATCTGCGGGGTCAAAAGACGAGGACCGGCATGTCTCCTGCTGATGATTTTCTGTATAAATTCTGCTTTGTAGACACTCTGCCCTTTTGCTAGATTATCTCAGGATCTGCTGGCTGGCCAGTCAGGCTTTGAGCGAGTTTGTGTGTGTGTAGGTGCCAGCATCGTGCCGGGTTAGATGGATGGAAGAATGCATAGCTAATCAGAATAATCAGTCTCTCTTCTTTCTCTTTCTCATGCTCTACTCATTACCATGCAGGATGCAAAGAGCTGACCCTCAACATGCCACAGAACCAGGATTATCCCCTTAGGGGGCGGCATCTCCAATTTACTGCCTTCTCTCCTCCTCCTCTGCCCTGCTAACAGGCCTATATGGGGAAAGCTAGTGTCAGAATAGACCAGTAATTGAAAGGGAGAGAAGAGTTTTGACTGCTTGCTTGTTGTCAGGGAACAAGGGCAATGTGAGAGGGCATTAGAGACAAAGCAGGGGTGAAGGCTTGGGCAGGAGAGAAGTGACTGTTTTCTTATCCCAGACCCCTCTGCTGTCAGTGTTGGCTGAAAAAGCAGAAAAGCAATTTGAGGAGCTGAAGCTGGTTTCTCTAAGAATATCTTTTATCTGAGTCCAGTCCCCAGCAGAAAATGTTGACATTTCTCCTTCAGGAAACCATGAATACGTGTCTCCTTAATGCTTTGGAATTAAAATAAATAAATAGAAGTTTACCTTATGGCAAAATGCTCCTGAATCTGTAACATGCATGATCACGAAAAGCACTATTTCAAGCCAATCTTAATGTTTTTATCTAAAAGCTGATTTTACCCCCCACACCCCTTCTCATACCCTCATTCTGCAACCAACGGCATCGTACTGCTTCAATTTTCTCTTTACGTCCTCCGGTTTAATGTAGGATGATATAGCTACTCTTTTACAAGGCTGTTTCTTAATAAAAGCACCGTGGTGACTCAGTAGTTTCAAGCTATTGTTAAGAACACGTAAACGTTAACGGAAGACCTTCCACAATAACGGACAAGTTGAAGTCGTGTGATTAGAAATATACATAAGGCTAACAAAATGTGTTTCGTTTCATATGTCAGTCATCTTGAAAAGTGAAGTGTCATCAAATTAAGCTTTTCTCTGGTTGGGATGAGACTGGATTTCTTTTCTGCTACCACAGACATTATCTGGCTTGTTAGGAGACAGAACGCAGCCGGATTTGAATGTAAAGTAATCCGCCACACCAGAGGAACACATCCCCAGGTAGGCACAAAAAAAAAAAACACTTGTAGGAATATACTGTAACGTTTGGACCACACACATACATTTTTACAATCACCATCTGATAACTTGCGTAGTCATCCTGATGCAATGACCTGGATTCTAATAAATAGTACATTATCAAGTTCTCATACATACATTTATATAACTTAAAAAATCACGACCTAAATTGTAAGAAACAATACTGCAACCATACTAATATCA
Organism: Xenentodon cancila; assembly: GCA_014839995.1. Lineage (NCBI taxonomy): Eukaryota > Metazoa > Chordata > Actinopteri > Beloniformes > Belonidae > Xenentodon > Xenentodon cancila. Next base: position 21,914,309 of record CM026197.1, read on the forward strand.
GAGTCTTGTATTGGTTACTGAGACGAGCATGAGGTCCTTTTCTAAATCACGTTATGACACCTGTATTACACAGCTGAACTGTTATGGAATTTGTGAGGTGCAAACTCCTCTACTGGAGTTTCACACAGCACAGAAAACTTCAAATCTGTATTCATTCTTGGCTCAGACACGGTTTTTAGCAGGACAGACGTTTAATAGAGGCATGGTCTTAAATCTGGATGAAGGATCTAAAAGGTGGGGTCCCCTCAGAGGCTCAGACACACACGGGCTCTGTTGGCAGACACCACAATAGTTTGAAACTGTTGGATAAATGTGTCGACTGGTTGCACAAATGCCATGAGAGAGAGTAAAAAAAGAGAAGCTTTTATACAATCCAGGCCTTTAAAAGCGAGTTGTTAGTTTGGAGTAATTTTACGTTAAATTACCTTCTGCTCATTAAAAAAAAAAAAAAGATTTGAAAGAAGTTTAGAGGAGCCAAGGAGAAAAAAAGTAGAAAAGAAATGAAAGTTGTCCTCGTAGAAGTGTTGCAGTAATGATAGTGTTTGCCGGTGGCCAAACACACAAAGAAGTCAGTGTGGTAGCAGTAAAGAGAGGATAATAGCAAAGAGAATTATTAGACAGATCCTAGCAGCCTGCGTTTGAGTCAATTCTTTAAGCTTAATACACACTGCAGGGGGTGGGAGAGAGATTTTAACAAGTAATACTGCATTACACGCCTTTAAGGGTGACAGTAATTACTTATAGCACTTAGACTGAGGCATTAAGACAGCCAAACACAAGCTGTGCATGCACTTTCATTCTTTTTCTCTGACTGTTTCCTCCTTTGTCACTTCCCTGCTTTTCTTCTTCCTCGCACTCATTTCCCCTAATGCTTCCTAGTACCCCTCCTCTCCTGCCTATCTCCCTTTTCTCTCCTCCCTCTCCTCTCACCTCGTCTTTGCTCAGCTCCTTATCAGGCCGGTGGCGGCTGCCTGGGTAATGAGGATCAGTGTTGTTTTAAACATGAAATGGTGAGGGGTGGGGGGTGGGGGGGGGGGACTGGGGGGTGGGGGATCAATAAGAGCCATTACCTCTCTTCTCTAATGATGCAGCCACCCCTTCCTCTCGTCTCTACGCACACCACCCCTTGTCTTAGCCCATTTCTACTCGCTATCCGATATCGGATGGGAGGAGGTTATGAATTATCGAATCCCAAGGGCAATGTGCCTCGCTGCCAATTACCCAGTGAAAAATGACCCCATCTTAGATGTAAGTGCATGTGTGTGTTTGCACGCAGATGTGTAGGTATGAGGTGGGAGGAGAGTATGACATGGACTGGCTGGTGTCACAGTCGTGGACGGCTTTCTCTTCTGTTTGTCTCCACTGAAAGTGCATGTATCCACACATCTGCACGTTGTGACTGAAGATGGACATTTTGTCCTCATTTTAAATTTTTGGGGAGGCTACACTGATTTTTGTTCTTTTTCTTCTGTTATTACTCATTAATGACAACCATCTTTTGTCAACTTTGTCAACCTGTCATCTTTGTGTTAAACACCATTTCAGCAGGCAAAAGACGTTATATCGTCGCAATATCACTACAATACTATTTGGGCAGCAACATTCATTAGCACGGATTCCTTTCAGTTTACTCTTCATTTTGCAGTTTTGCACTTTAAGTCATTAAAACAATTGATAATAATGTTTCTTTAAAATCTGAAAAAATGAGCGGTGGTTCATTTAGTCAAACCCAATTAGTCAAAACTGCCTCCAAGGCAGGTCGCATTTGTGGAGAAGGAAACGGAAGAAAATAATACGCTTTCCATAGAAATGATGCGTTCTGAGCTCAATTTCAGCTTCATAGCCAGCGTGAAAAGTCAAAACCCGTGACAGAACCAACATGCCATTGGTTTTAGCCCATGTACATTCTTCATCTGCCTAATTATAGTTGTTTTTGAAACATTCAGTTGCAAATTTCTTAGCTTCTGTGGGAAACATGTCAATAACCAGCAAACGTTAAATAGGGACGTTTAATATGTACAAATTATGGGCTGGCTGAAGCAGTATTAATGCAAGACATTTTAAGTCCTATGGGAATTGTCATTGTCATATGTCATATTCTTTGGAATATGATAATCCATCCATCCATCCATCCATCCATCCATCCATCCATCCATCCATCCATCCATCCATCCATCCATCCATCCATCCATCCATCCATCCATCCATCCATCCATCCATCCATCCATCCATGGGTTGCGGGGGCAGCAGTCGAGAGATTTGCTCAGCTCCACTGAGGAGCTTACGAACTACTTCAGTGACTTCAGCTTGGGTGATGGAAGAGTGCACCGCAGAGTCTCCAGCCTCTGCTTCCTCAGTGGAAGGCATGTCAGTGGGATTGAGGAGATCCTCAAAGTATTCCTTCCACTGTCCGACAATGTCCCCAGTTGAGGTCAGCAGCCCCCCACCCACACTGTAAACAGTGTTGGCAGAGTACTGCTTCCCCTTTCTGAGGTGCTGGACGATTTGCCAGAATCTCTTCGAGGCCAACCGATAGTCCTCCTCCATGGTAATCACTAACCTCCTCCCAGACCCAAGGATTTTGCCTCCAGGACTGCCTGAGCTTGCTTGGCCTGCCGGTACCCGTCAACTGCATCAGGAGTCCCACAGGCCAACAAGGCCCAATAGGACTCCTTCTTCAGCCTGACATCATCCCTTACTTCCGCTGTCCACCATCGGATTCGAGGATTGCCGCCACAATAGGCACCAGAGACTTGCGTCCAGAACTTTGAGCTGTTGCGTTGACAATGGAGGCAGAGAACATGGTCCACTCAGATACAATGTCCCCAGCTTGAACATGGTGTTGGTTATGGACAGACTGTGACTACCATAGAAGTCTAATAAGAGACCATCACTCGGGTTCAGATCGGGAGGCCGTTCCTCCCGATCACGCCCCTCCATGTAACACTGCCATTGCCCACATGAACGTTGAAGTCCCCCAGTAGAACAATGGGGTCCCCAGTCGGAGCACTATCAAGTACCCCTCCCAGGTACGCCACGAAGGCGGGGTACTCTGTACCGCTGTTCAGCCTGCAGGCACAAACAACAGTAAGAGACTTTTACCTGACCCGAAGATGCAAGGAAGTGACCCTCTTGTTCACCGGGACTGCTACCACATTGCAACCACCACCTCATGACACTTCCTTAAAAGAAAACAAAAGCAAATGTTTATAAAAATAGAATGTTTCCAGCAGCCTGACGTTGCCATGACAGTTGAACTCAGTTCTTGTCTCTGAATGGTTTCATCTCCGACACTTACACAGAAGCGCCCTGGCAAGTATTTTGAAAAGTTCTCTCAACTAATTAAGTTTACCCTTATCTTTATTATTATTATTCTCCATATCCTAGACTTGCAAAAGCTGATGCTCCAGTTAATGTTTTAACAATTTATTTCATAGTTTTGAAATACATACAATTACGCAGAGACATCCAAGTGCATCGCTAAAAGGCAGAAACCAGATTTGTTTGAGGAATGTGGCATCAACACAGCGAATCTGTAGGTCATGGTAAAATTAATACAATCAGAATTCTTACTCTGTCTTTTATGAGAGGAAGAAAAGAAATAAACAGAAGGTGAAACTGCTCTATTCTGTTTGCAGTCTTTGGTTCCCGTTAAGCAACAGAATCCCTCTTTGCATCCTTGTCTGAGTCTGGGTTGTGTTGAGTTGTTTCATCAATACATCTGTTATCACATCTTTCTATAACAGAATTATGTTACTTTTTTGTGCTGCGTCTCAGATACATACACAGCCAAACACACACACACTGAACACACAATGAGATTATCAGCAGTCTCAAGTGTATCTTTCCTGTCCATTTAGCTGGTTCTATGTGGGAAAGTGCTTGGTGCTGATATACAGCACTTTGAGCCCTGATTGAATTACACTGATGGGAGCATCAATTACAGCACATGGAACCAAAGAACATTTTTAACCAAGCACCTTAGATCGCTTTGTAATGTGTGGCGCTCTGATAGGGTGCCAAAATAATAGCCTCAGCAGATAGTGCATTTGAAGGCACCAACAGGGATTTTATTCATCTCAAGATGCTACGACTTGGAATTTTATTCATAACAAGCTCGGTCTCTCAACTACTGTTTGAGCTTCGTTTCTCTTCTCAAGCTCCACTGTGTATTCTTGAAATTCGTTTTCAGACAAACCTAAAAAAAAAAATAAATCCCAGACTATCTGAATTATTTTGCCACCTGCTAACTTCCCACTTGTGACATCAGGTCTTGCAGCAATGAGGACTTATATCCATATATTTGTAGCATTTTGTGTGGTCTTGAGTATGTTGTCGTTAAAAAAGATAAATGGGATGGTTCCGTTTAGTTAACAACTAAAAACTGTAGCATTTAGACAGGAGCTCCTTTTCTTCTGACCCCTCTTCTTCTTTTTTTTTTTTTTTCCTTGAAAATTAAAAAAAATCTAATCTGCCTTCTTCCGGTCTTTCATGTACATAGATTTATTAACAGTATTATGAGTAAAGATTGTAGTGTAAGTGGTGGGTTTCTGTGGAAGCAGTCACTTGATGGCTCTTTAATTTGTGCAGTGTTTAGTTGGAGGACACGAGGACACAGGCACAACTCGCCCGGTCAAGCTTTACGCTGTTCATACGTTGAAGCACAAATGTGTTCGGTATTTTGTTTAGTTCCTGAAGGAAACAGTGGTCGTGGTAAGGTGACGTGTTGGTTTTTTGTTTCTCTTGTCTTTTTATGATATCGTTTCATTTTTATTTTTTTGTGTTGCAGCTGGTCCTGACCGCTGGTCACTGGACAGTTTTTTTCTTTTTGCTGAGGCAAAAACTTTTGTTTCTTTATGTTTTTTGTTGGGTTTTTTTGTCCTTTTCTGGGGAAATGGCTTTGTTTTGGTTATAGTTCCAGATATTCACTTTTATTCCATTGGCTTGGTGATTGTTTGTCACAACACTGTAAACAAACAGATACTTCTATTTTTTTTCCTAACTAATTTCTCTTACTCTGGTTGTTGCACAATAGTAGCGTAATTGTGCCATTTTGGCCCATGTGGCTTTACTCAGGTTCTCCCAAATTCTTATCAAGCTTTACTCAGCTGTCCTGCTTGCTAGAAAACGGCCTGGTTTTGTCAACTCTTGGTACCCTTAAACACAACTAATTATGTTTTTCTTAGAGATCAGAATGAAATTGTATTTAGTCTCTCTAGAGCCGCTTTTGGAAGCCAAGGATCATCACGCACAGGACCATGTCTTTGAACGTCTTTAGATGCCCCCCACATCACATCACACTGACCTATATGACCCTTCCTGCAAGTGGTGAACTCAGAGGATGGATGGATGGATGGATGGATGGATGGATGGATGGATGGATGGATGGATGGATGGATGGATGGATGAATAGATGGATGAATAGATGGATGAATAGATGGATGGATGGATGAGCATTAACATTTTGATGACGAAGTTTTAAATTGACACTAGTTCCTTAGGTTCTATATATGTTGTTGTTTTTTCTGTGATCATTTTCTTGTAGTTTATGGCCTTAAAAAGAAGATAAGTCAGAAATAAGAGGATAAGATGTACAAACTCACATGTGAAAGCATTACCAACAGGTATTTATACAGTAGGAGCCCTATTATCCTGTAAAACATTAGAACGGAAATACAAAATGCCCTTGCCATGTAAGCCATACCTCTCCATCCAGCCACTGAAAGATGGAAATATCTGATTGTTCCATGTCTAGTTATTGTCTTTACGCCTTTTCCTTTTTTATTGGCTCCCCAATTCATCTGAAATTATTGCCCTTTATTTTCTTGAATTCTTAGAAACAAAGAAGTGCTTTCATCTACATGTGTGATGTGTCTCTGCGTGGCACACACCCAAGGTTGTTCCCACAACATGTTGTCATTGGAGATTCATTGCCCTAAGCAGCAATGATGCGCTCACAGCAAGACATGCCAAGACTGCTGGCTGCAGCCCAACGTCGGAGGCAAGAAAAGAAGGAAAGGGATACTTGAGCCACAATGCTTGATTTTGTTTATGCTGAATAAAACATTAATTTGAATTGAGAGCACCAAGTAATTAATGAGTGTTCTGACTGTTTAGTAATGTCGCAAAAAAAAAAAAAAAAGGTTTACTTCTCACTGTTTCCTATAAATGAGTGGAATGTACAAACATAATCAATATACTCAGCACAGAGGAATCACCATTAAAAGTTTCATCCCTGTAAGAACTGCACTTTCTGAGGTTAATTTTTATGATTCAGTTGAATAATCCTTTGGTTGACTTTGAATTTATCTTTCATTGTTTTGCCAAACTCTACATTTAGGACTTGGAGTTTATAACTGACGATTGAAAACCCATATTTTCAGATGTTTGCCACTTTATACCTACATTGTTGAACAGTTGCTGCACTGAGGCCATGTGGCTTATTTGTGCAAGTTTCAGCTATAGAAAATGTGTTTCAGGCGATCATGCCGGATTAATTAACATTGCTTGTCTCAGCAGAATTAACAAAACTGTAAAAGGAATTCAGAGTACAGTGGCAAAGACCACTTTGAAGTTTAACATCAGAGAGTTCTGCATCCTGCGAAATGGATGGACATTTGACAGGAAGGTTAATGGCTTTAATTCCAGAGATTCCGTGAAAAATTATGCCTCTGGAGCAAAATGGGAAATATTCCTCTCTGTCTACAGCTGCACATGTTGACTTTGTGTTGTGCAACAGTCAACAGCTGTGTGTGTGGATGTGCATGTGTGCACATAGCACACAGTGATACCGACAAATCAAGAGCAGAAAGATGAATCAATTTCAGAGGAAACTGGAGAGAAAGTGATTCATGCAGAACATTAGGACCTCAGTTAAAATTAGAATCAATACAGAATATGCAGCAATACAGGTCAGACTGTTCTCATATTTAATATCAGATATCGAAGAAATTGCATGTTCAAAAAAGATATTTCATAAAATAAGGAGAGAAGACTGTGTCATAAAAACAGAAAATGTCTTGTTCATTATACTTCCAGTCCTCTAGGGGATATTAACGCTGAATCATGTGTTGGGATTGTGATGTAAAATTAATAACAGCTATACTGTCTATTGTTTTATAAAATGCATCTTGAACAACAAACAATATCCTGCAAAATTAGTATTTGAAACAGACTACAGGCTATTTTAACTGAACAGAATTTTGTCCACCCTCACACACACACACACACACACACACACACACACATACACACACATACACACACACACACACACACACACACACACACACACACACACACACACACACACACACACACACACACACAGGACAACAGGACAAATAACAGGACAATTGTTGTTAAAAAGAAATAAGTCCACAAAAACATCACTCTTTGTATATGGATATAATTACTGAAAGTTAATGACAACAACAGTAACGCATGCTTACATGGAGAGTTAAGAAAGCAGAGGAACAAGGGACCTTTTACATGCTCTCATCTGGCACCATCACCTTACAGGCACGTGCCAGCGAAGCGCACGAAAACCCCGGTTAGATGACGAGCTGAAACACGCCCTCCTGTGGCCTCGACGGGAACTCGCCGGAGCCGCTCTGACGTGTGAGTCCTGGAACAGAGAGAGATGATAGTGGATGGACAGTTTAGGGAAAACGGCGCACACAAGAGACAGTTTGTATCCATAAAGGACTTGTCTGTCAGAATGAATGGGGGTGGAGTTAAAGAGTTTATATCTATAAGACTGAAAATACATAGATACAAACTTTCGGAGCGCCTTTCAGCTCTAATTGTTCCAGTTGTTGCTGGAACCGCAGCTGGCAAACACCTCTGAACAAAACAGGGGGGAAGAGAAAAAAGCCGGCTCTCCTTAAGGTGTTAACCTCTGGTATGCTGTTGCCCTTAAAAAAAAAAAACAAAAACAAAAAACAAAAAAAAAAAAAAGAATCTCAGAGTGACCGTGAGTGGACAGACTCAGAGGGAAGCAGCGGTGGTCTCCTGACAGCCTGCTCGTGTGGAGCTGAGAGGCGTGAACGCATCTCTGTGGAAGCCTCTGTCCTCTCTCCTCTCCCTCTCTCCATCTCTACCCCCCCCTCCCCTCTCTCTCCCTCTCTCTCTCTCCTCGCAGACAGGGGCGGTCGTTCTCAGTCCGCGCACATTCCACTCGGCCGGCGTCTCCCGGAGTCCACAGACACAGCGCTGATTGACCGAGCGGAGGGCCGCGCGTGATTTACAGGCGCTTCACTTAGACCGTCACCGTCCACGAGCAAACAGGGAGAGGCAGTTGAGCCATCTAAAAACAACAACAACAAAAACGCTTTTTGCACTGTATAATCCACAAAAAGGCAGTCAGGGGAGAGATAGTTTTTTTTTTTATCTCTCTCTCTCAAGAAGTACACTTCCTTGAGTTTTTTTCAAAGGGGGGAATGGTTTTGTTTTCATCTGTGGGGACTCTGTGGAATCGAGCCGCATCTTTGTGCTTAAAATAAAAGTTTAAGAGGGAATCTTTTTTTTCATAGGTGTAGGAGCTCGCCCAACTCTGAGTTATACGCTGCTCCCTGGAATTTGTTCAGCTCCTATTGGACGCTCCCCTGGAAGAGGATATATAACTTTTCAACTGGTGTTTCTTGGAGAAGCGCGGAGAGCGGAGGGATTGTCGTTGCTCAGCCGGAGGAGTGCGCGCAGCGCTGGGCAGCTCACTGACCAGCAGGACGGCACCTTCGGAGACAAGGTAGAGCCCAGGCAGAGAATCTATGCCATGGTTACATGATTTATCTTTTTACTTTGCATATTTAAGTGCCTAATTAAAAATTGAACGTATCCTTCGCACGTACCATTTGCATTAAAGCGTATTAAAGCAAGGGCCAGTTTTACTCAGCAATATCAAAGTTGTTCATCCAGTTGGTTTATGCCCCTATAAGGTCCATTACATTTATTTCTTTATTTATTTTGTCAGAGGGAGTAATATGCTTTAAAATGCACCGACATATACTAAATATCAGTGTTCACATAAAGTTACCTGCGTCATTTTGATAATTAAATCACTGCGCGCTTTATAACGCAACTTGTCGGTGCAGTCGCCTCGTGCCACAAACGTGGGTGCCAAACGTCGGAGGAAACCCTCATGTTCAGAGGACCAGCACAGGAGGGTCCATCATCTCCGGACTCCAGCTGCGTGTTGTTCGTCTCCCATAAGTTTAAATCGTGAAAAAATGTCATTGCATAATGTAAAGAAGATTGAAGATGGACCAAAGGAAGAAAAAATAAAATACAAAAAAAAAAGAAAAGTGGATTTGATTTTTCTTCTTTGGCGCTTCACCTGTCACCTCCCATTAGATGAGTCCCTGCAGGAGTAATTACAGGAAAGCGAGGCTGTTTGTGTAATTGCGGGTGTTTAGGGGTCTCGGATGCGCGATGACCCCACTTGTTATAGTTAATCCCCCGTGAACACCGGCGTCTAATCCCCGATTTGTTCCTGAGCTGACTACACCTGTCCTGTCTGGACACGACAGGACATTTAGTCACGCTGAAGAGCAGACCTCCACAATCCTGTCAATCTCCAATTCTCTAACACACTACACGGCTTGTAAGCTTTGTATAATCCGCGACGTCGTGATTGAATTACCCGCCCTTTAAAATTGAATGAAGCGATGCACGCGTTGCGGTGGACGAGAAATTGCTTTGTGGTATTATTTTCAAGGTTTGAGAGGTTTTAGGAGATAAAGGTAGACATGGAAAAAATAAAGTAGGCCTACATGTTTTACCTTTTTTTTTATTTTTTTATTTTTATTAATATCAAGGGCTTTGGAGTCTCCTCTTGTTTCAAACACATTCACAGGCTTTTCTCTCGCAGGTTATGAGGGAACTGAGCTGAACATGGAGCTTTTCTGGATTTTGATTTTCTCCAGTGTCTATCATCCTCTTGTTCGGGGCCAAGGAGTTTACGGTAAGACCTATTCACTCAGTCATTCCTGTCACAACATCAATAAATACTTCATAAGTCCGGACGGACTGAGCTCTGTTGGGTCACTGATGAGAATTGGTCAATTGTTCAATTTTAACTCAATTAAGGCTTTCCCTGTGATCCCTATAGGCTATATTGTCTGCCTGTCATCCCACAGGATCTGCAATACAATAACTGACTTTCAAGCTTAAAGAATACCTTAAGGTAGATGGACAGCAAATTATCTTTAAAGAGAGGTCTTTCGTAGAGGGAAAGAGGGAAAACATCCAAAAATGTATGGTGAACGGGAAAACACCTTCTATGAAGCCGGTTCAAACATATTTTTGGCAACAACTTGTGTAGTTGAAATACTGTTAGTGCTTTGTGAATCAAAGTGTGATTACACAGTTGCAAGCTGTTACATTAGGACTGAACAAAGGTCAGATTTTGCCACTAAATTGCATTTTTAATCAGCTGCACACTTTTTTTTTTTTTTTAAATCAGAGGGTAAGACTGATAGAGATCTCTGAGACGTGCCTGCTTCAGTCGTGTTAAACAGAATAGTCACTTTGTGCTTTTGAGGATAAGATTTGTACCCTCAGAAAACTACAGTCTCACTGGATCACAGACTCGGTTTCTCCAGATTCCTGCGCCTGGCCAGACAGGCATCTTCCTGTCCCTTCGGGCGAGGCAAACACACAAACCAATCTGTCAGCTTTGATACTTTGATTTTGACAATCCGAGGCATGTGGCAGCCATTGAAAACAGGCTCTGTTTAGTCATAGTTGCTCTGCACAGAGTGTGGTTGTCATACGCAATCCTGCAGCCCGCCGTCACACTGAGAATTGCTGACAGTCTGTCATTTGCTGAGGCATATAGGCTTGTGTAAAAGCCCTTGCTAACTAATCAGGCTTGCACTACTCTGATATTTCATACTGGTGCTGACATGCTGGTGTGAGTGTAAACGATAACCAACTTACACGGACAGTTCTCGGGTCCTTTCTTAGTTTAATGTTCTGTAAGTTGCTTAACCTCCAGTTAAAGGATTATGTTGATGTCTCAGTCTGCGGCGGCAAAGTGTTTAATTCAGAGCCTGATGATACTTGTGCCGCCCTCAGCTGCAGACAGGGCACGGTTTTTGTGCAGCGGTAAATGAAATCTCTAAATCTGTTTTTTTCCAGTCACTTTTTGTGGAAAATGGGACTTCCCTGATATTTTGTCACGCGGGAGAGTCACATCTGCAGCTTCACGTTGCGCTTTCTTATTCTCATTTATTTTCCTATAATAGTTACGTCAAGTAGTTTTGAATGCGTTTCCCCCTGCAATCAGGGTATTGCACTGATTGCCACGAGGCATGCGTGCCTCAGGGGTGTTGTCACAAATATGCGGCGAGTCAAGTCAGAGTCACACCGAGTGCCAGTTGTAAAGGCTGTTTGATTGGACGATTGCCCTCTGTGCAACTGTAGCCTTTCAGTCACAGCTGAGGAGAACGAAGACCCAAGCTCTAGGGGAGATGTAGGCTACCGGCCAGCTTTCGCAGGCATATATGCTCCCGGGTGGAGCACATGGAGCCGGTGGTGCTCAGTTATGGATACCCGTGTAACAACGGTTTCTTCCAGGTAAATTATCATCACTAAAAAGAGCCGTTCAGAGTGAGGAAGCTGTCACACAGTTTGAACAGCTGCAGTAAAACAACACGAGTTGGGAGGACTGGGAAGACAGCCAACGAGTTTGGCATGTTGTATGGAGATAAGCATAAAGTGGTTTCCATCACTTTGGAATTGTTTAGCACATCCTCTAGCAGACAGATGCGACTCAGTGTCCGTCGGGAGCCGAACAGGGAAGTGTGCCTGATTGATGTCGGCAGTTTGGATGGCTGTGAGGTTCATTTACTGTAGCCTTCTCTGGGGTGTGTTTGGATGGGTGTGTTTTTGTCAGCCCATGTCTGTATGAATCTGCAAGTGCAGGTGTTTGTGTAGCAGAGTGTGAGCATTCCCATTAACCTGTGAGAGAGTGTGTGTGTGTGTGTGTGTGTGGGTGCGAGTGAGACGTGTTTCTGCGGCAGACACACTTTTTTTTTTCCCCATTCGTAAGACTTTGCTGGCTCAGCAGGGACTTGTGGATCGGTCACTGTTTCTGTTGCAGCAGTTTAGTATTGATTGGACTTCTGTGAAGTCTGATAGGCTGTCAAAAAGCTTACAGCACTTTACTTTCAGTTTGCAAACGGTGAAACACAGAGGAAGCGAGATGCTGTATTTCAAAGGGAAGAAGCACACCAGATGCTTGATAACAGCAAGCTTTCTTAAGCCTAATAAGATCAAATATAGTACGTCTTGTTTACCGGAATCCTCTCCTTTACGCTGTTCGGTTTTCTCCTCGGGAATGAGGTGTTTAAACATCCCCGTTTACATACTTAGAGACCTGAATATACTGCGATCTATAGAAATTACAAGTATATTGCGGAATCCACATTCATACTTGAGGACAAAGGGAGGTTCAGAAAATTCAGTCTCGCAGGATGCTCCCCTTCAGCTCAGCAACTCAACAGAGACAGAGTGTACCAGAAAAAAGTGTCTCTCCATCTTTGTGGCACTGCGTCACATCACACTATGTGAGGCGGCAGAGTTCACAGAGACACCAAATTATTGATTGCTTGACAAAGTCACACAGAACCATTAGCTGGTGCTGTAAGTGGAATCCAGTCTGCATAAGCCCGCAATGCGATGCTTGGTTATGTGCTTATTAACAGGAAATTTAATGGCCTTAAATCAATGATTTTGCTCAAGAGTGTTTTCTTGTTCTGGTTTTTTTTTTTTTTTTTTTTGTCTTTTTTTAAAGATTTTAGTAGAACCCTTGCAGCAGAAGAGGCGAGGCCTTGCTCCCAGCCATAGAACAAAGCACTATGAGAGATGCGGAAAGTGAAAAAGTTTAATGCCCCTAAATTGTTCACAAACTTAACAACACTTTGAAGATACTGCCCAAGGAAGAATGAAAGCCTTGGAATACATTTCTCAGTTTTTTATTTGCAATCTGTGTGTGTGTGTGTGTGTGTGTGTGTGTGTGTGTGTGTGTGTGTGTGTGCATCCTATTATGGAGTTTTGCTCACTGCAGTCAGTGATGAGGAGTTAGTACATTTACTCAAGTGCCAAGCAGACGTTGGACGTTCCTTACACGAGTAGTTACTTAAAGAGCACTAACCTGATGACGGACGGATATATCACCTCATTAAACTCTTTTTATCGTTCATCTGATATCGCCTCCGCGCTTATTGATTCCTCTTCAGGAGTGGGTTTGATTTTGTTAAACTAATTTGAAGAAACCAACATATTTGTGTGAATTAGACCCAGTCCTCAGACTTGTGCATCAGCTGAACCAGCAATGCTGCAGGAAAATAAAGACACTTGTTGTTCAGTTCCCACACCTCAGCAATGTCGAAAATACACTGACTCTTGTCTTTGAGCTTGAAACCAGCATTCCTTCTGCAGGTGGCACTCATTAAATCAATTGTTTTATTTATTTCTTTTTTGTTTTCAACCGATAAACCATACCATTTGCTTCACAGAGGCTGACAAGGTCGCCTCTTTGTCAGGGCGGAGAGATCCAAAGGTTCGGATATGGGTCTGTCCATCCGCTCATCCATCAGTCCATCATCTGCACCTGCTTCTTCCTGTTCGGGGTCACACTGGTCTGCTGTTGCATCTTTGGGCAAAAATGCAAGTTTTTCTCCATTTATTTCAGACGCACTTTAGTTAGTGGTTATTTTGCTGGATGAGTTATATTTAATAAACAAATACTTTTTGACTTAAAAAAAAAAAAATCACACAAACCCAAAAGAGAGTAAACTCATGAAGACTTGCTCAGCGTTTTCAGCTACTGAGTTCAACATTTTACATATAATAGTTATTATCCAATAATATATTTTGAAATGAGAATTTCCCCTTGAGCACTTTCACTTTTAGTACAACAGGGTACTTTGAGAATATTTCTGGAGCGCTATTTTGTCACATTTGGCTTCTTTACACTTTTTTCTGTGTACTGTGGTATCAGCACCACAGACCTGAGTGGTTCCTCCACCTTGGCTGCAGTCACATGGCTTTAATGCTGGTGACCTAGAAAGGGATCATTCCAGGTCTAAGCAGCGTGGCCACCAGCTCCCCCTGGGACTTCAACTCTTCCTCTCCTCACATCAGCATTTTTTTGTTTGTGTCTCTTTCATGTCTTCTGCCGCCTAGTTTATTTGGGATGCTGAATATTGCCCTTTTCTAATAAGCATTCATAATTTATTGTTGGCTCTGAGGCAAGGGAGGAGGAGAGAAGAGGGTAGGGCAGACAGTGATAAGAAGAGACTGAAGCATTAAGCTAGAGATGATGATAATCTCTCACCTCCCACGTTCCTACACCCACCGCTCTCCTCCGACTCGTTACCTCTTTGCTCCGTTTTTCTGCTCGCCGCATGTGTGTATGTACAGCGTTTTCACAGGTGTACTCTCAGGAACGTGTGCATGCATACACAATGGGCCTGCGTAAACACACTTGTTTCCTCACAATATGAGTAATGCAAGTGCGTGCACACACACACACACACACACACACACACACACACGCACGCACTCACACACACACGCACACACACACACACACACACACTTTCCAGATGGCATCCACTCTACATGAATGCGATCAGTAATGTCAACAAATGCTGAGTGACCTTTTATCTGTATTACCTTTTAATTAAAGTCCTTGGAATTTAAGCACTTCTTCTTATACTATATTCAAAAAAGATAGATAGATGCCCCTTCTCACTCTCATCTTTTCTCATCATAGTTCCATCTGTTTTCATGTGTCTCCACTCATCTTTGTCATTTTCCATGACATTTCTGCTAAAAGTTTTAGTGCACAAAGTGCTTTATTGATGTCTTCCTAATCTCATGCCTTCATCTCTCAGGTCTGTTTCACAGAGTTTTAAAAGGTGATGCCTTATTATTAAAGGGACTGTACTTTGAAATCAAATTTCAATCACAATCTTAATTTTGGCTCCAAGCAATCATAACACAAATGTAAACGGGAAAAAATAAAAAATCTGTTTTGCCACGTAGTCTTTCCTGACCATAGGTGAGTGATTCGTTCCTCTGTTTTGTGTGTAACAGATAGCACTATTGATTTTATGTTAGTAATACCGAGGTCATGTTGGTGTTTCTGGCTAAAAGGGTTTCCGGGATTATTTCTTATAGTTCTTCCAGCATCTGCTTTTTTGACCTGAATCAACATTTAGTCAGATTATTATAGATATTTAATCCAGAATTTCAACATTTTTATGTTAAGATCGAGGAATGCATCCTACTTTAAAACTCAGCGGATAACTGTTTTGAATAATCCTGAAAGAAAAGAAAGTTGGTGACTATAATTTCTTTTTTTCTGTAATCAAACAGCCCATCGATCCAGACAGTTTTCAGTAGCACATATAAACATGCTGAGAAACATCTGCTCACCTTATTAACAAACACCTGAATGGTCGAGACCAGCAAACTGTAAAAACACCTTCTTTTACAGAAGTCTGCACACCTGCTGATTATCAGTCCTCAAATCTGATGATTAGCAGCTGCTGGTTAAAATGTACCTGTTTAAATCTCATGAATGCAGTCAAGGGGTACTTAGTATTGACTGAATTTGTGTTTTTATGCAAACCAAAAAAAAAAAAAACAACAACAAAACCCCCCCCCCAAATGTTTAAAAGAGGGTGTACTAACTCTAACAGCACAACACACAATCCCTTGTTTTGATGCTTGCTCATCATTACTTTTTTTCTACGTTTTTGCATTTGATTATCCCTTCTTTGTTGTATTTCTTTTGTGCCTGTGACTGGATATTAAAGCCTGGCAGTAATTTGATTAACCCACAGGTCAGTAGTTGAGCTGTAGGCATATTGCCATAGTGATGTTTTGACGCTGGTTTACACTGGACTTGTTTCCCGAGGGTAAAGGATAAGAGAACTAAGATAATGCTTTGGGAGGTATGATTTATCACCTTGCCTCCACAAGACTGACTCTGAGCCTGCGGTGGGGCATCACGTAGAAGGTAGAATTGGGTAGCCATGCCCACCGGGGCCCCCAAGTGAGGGGAGGTAATAATAAACATGGAGCGTCTTAGTGCTATTTACAGTTTTTTGTTTTTACCAGCATATTTGGTTTTAGACAAAAAACTGAGATCAGCAATGACACAGGACGTTAGGTCAAACTAAAATTAATCATATAGTAAGCTGTTTATTTCCCAATAGGAAGACTTACTTCATATTACAGCATACCAGAGTTTCACATATCACATCGCAAAGGTGCTCTGTTGGATTGAGATCAGGTTTCTGTGGAGGCCATTTAAGTACAGTGACCTCATTGCTGTGGTCAAGAAAACAGCTTGAGATGATTTGAGCTCTGTGACATGCTGCATTAACCTGCTCGGGCTACTTTCTAGCAGAGAGATGGCATTGGAGTCCAGTTTTGCATCTTTACACTAAAGATGAATCTGATGGAAGCTTAGTTTAGATTTAAAAAAAGAAAAAGAAAAAGGAAACAGCTAGGCTAATTTTATATGTAAGTAATGTGTGAAAAAGAATTGTAGCATCACAGTATTAATTGAACTCCTGTTTTTTTTCTTAGGGCAGGTAATATTCTAGAGGTTCCACTAGTTGCCCAGCAACTGCTCCCAGCAAATAATGATGCTGGGGCATCACAGTGATGGAGCGGGACTCTCAGCAAGAGGGAGGTGGGGAATTCTGACAAAGTTATTTTAAATTCACAGCCATACGCCGAGAAAGAGCTGATATAAAATGTACTTTATACTATTCAGTAGTGGAAAAATATTTTGCAGTCTTGGGAAAGCGCTAAAGGAACACTAACTCTGAAAATGGACTCAGAACTAACACGACGTGTTGTTCAACAGTTCAGATCTTGAAATTATTTAGAATGTTTTGCATTTAATTTAGATAAATTATTATCAAAAGTCATTACTTAAACAACTGTGTCTCTCAGCTCTATTTGTATAATGGAAAGATAAAGTATGTCACCCCCCTTAAAATTAACTAGTTTTCTGCATTAATTTGCCATAAAATCTGGTCTTATCTTAACAATGTGCTTAACCTGATAACACACAGGCAGCTATAATTTCTCTTGTTTTTAATGATAAAGCTCATTAATTATTAAGAGTGCTGAAGGAAAACGCAGGTGAAGTAAAAAGCCAGTCGACTCTCCTGCAGCAGCAATGACGTTGACTTCCTCCAGTGCTCGTTGCCACCAACTTATGTCAATGTGTATGTGACCGGCCTGTTTTAATTGCTCTTGCACTGACACAAAAGCCATAAATCGACAATTCATTTTTTCGGATAATTTTTTTTAAAACTGTGAAACCTGTCCTCGACTAATGATTAACGAGAGTAACAACATAACAGCAGTAAATATACAAACAGAAAACATTATTAATGTATATGCAAACGAATTATTGGTAAAAACATGAGGTGTTGAGGCAATCACATGACAAACACATTGTTTATTGTTCAGAAAAGTCTTTTAAATTGGTCAGGTTTGACAGGACGGTGGTTAAGCAAGCGCTTTCGGAAGCTCCGTGTCAGACCTGCAGAAGGTTCGGGAGATTTTGATCGTTCCTCTTTACAGAACCGCGACAGGTCAGACACATTTGCAGGATTTCTGCCGTGAACAGCTCTCTGAAGATCATTCCACAGCGTCTCTCCGGGGTTAAGGATTGGACTCAAGGCTGGGCCACTCCGAGTTTATTTTACTGCACACATTCTGCAGTTGATTTACTTCGTTGCTTAAGTTCATATGCAAACTAATCTTTTACAAAGCGTGAAACCTACTATAGAGTGTTAAATATCAGAATGATGGCATTTGAATGTGCCAGACAGCAAATGTAGATTCTCTTTGGTAAAAGTGTTATCCGGGGGGGATGCTCTCAGACCTCCCTGGCTGGTACTTTTCCCACTGGCCGGCTGCTTTGTATCCTTGTGGGAAGCCCTGCTGAAGCCTACTATTGATTTTGTGTCTAGTGCTTGCCAACAGAATAATATGTGCATTTTATAAGACACAAAAAGGCAAATGTTAGTATTTTGGAGCGTGTGATTTTTTTTGTTTTTGTCAATCTTAAGTGTAAAAAGCTCTTTTGTAGTTCACACTGTTGACCAGCTTGTACCAGCATTCACTGTGGTGAGAGTGGAGAAATAAACACAGGCTGAATTTTATTATTTATGGTTTCCTGTAAAAGTTCATTTTTGTATTCCAAGCAAAACAAAATCAAAGTGGGAATTCTGATGACAAGGAGTGAAATGTTTAGCATCACTGCAGGCTCCAGCAGGATCTGTCAGCATTGAATTGCTTGAGAAGTTGTTTTTTTTTTTTTTTCTTCAAAGAAATCCCCGTGCAAGCCTCCTCCTAACTGTTCAATTCATTTTTAAAATTTTTTTTTATCCTGCTCTTGCATCTTTCTTTATCTTTGGAAGATGATGCTCTTGTTACTGCGGATCACATACATGCTCATTCATTCACACAAAGGTCCACGCAGTTTCCCAAATGCAGACATGAACACATGCACGGAAACATCTGTCGCCACACTCTACTCACCTATTGCTCAACCTATTCCTCAGCTCTCTGACCCAGTCTCTTCATTTTAGGATGCTCGTGTCAAACACGCATGCTCCTCTCTTTGAAAGTGGGCGTCCCAGAGCCTTACAGGACAATGTGGGTTGGAAAAAAACTGTCACCAAAACGTCACTTTTCTTGTCTGTACTCCCGTCACTCTGTCAGACATTATCAAGATCCTCTTACTGGCTCTGCTTCACGAGGGAATTCATTTATGTCTGTGTGTTTGTTTGAGCACGTTTTTGGGTAACCAGAGCATCTTAGCTTTTTTAATCAAACCGGAAGTATGTTAATGAATTGAATTGTGTTTTTGCCACATGGTTGTAGTTCTATGTGCACAGGACCTGAGCTGTTTGCCTTTCAAGCACGGGATTAAGGTCTATGTTTGTGAGCAAGTGGAAGTGTGTACAAGCTGTGCATTTTCATGCATGGACGTGAGAGGGAGGGAACATTTGGCATCTAACTTATTCATGAAGGCGACAGGACGTTTGTGAACAGTGGCGAGAACATGGCTTACATCAGAGACTGTCTGCCTCTTGCACGTTTTTCACTGTCACTCTCTCTCGCTGTTTCCTTTTGTCTTATCATATCGCTTTCATCTGCTTTTGTATCTTAAACATTTTTTGCAATGCTCAGTGTTTTTGTTTGTGTAAAAATTATGCAACGAGAATATTTTTGTATAGCTCTCAGCATGGCAGAACTGTCTTGTTTTCCCTTTATTTTTACAGTTGTTTCAAAGACACACTCACTGGCCTTGTCATTCGTCACCCCACGCGATCAGATTGGACACCCTTTTGCCTTTAAGAGACGGATCAGCTCTACAACAGCTTTACAGCATGGACAATCTTTCACCATCCAAATATTGCGGGAGAAATGTGGATTCATCATACCAACATTTTTCTATCCTTTTTTTTTTTTCTAGTTTTGCTCTTCGCGGCCTGTCTGAATTGTTGTCTCCGTTTCCTGGCACCTACTGTGGTCCACAGCTGCCGTTTTCCTGTATCTGCTTCAAGATTTGATGCGTTTGTGTGTTCAAAAATGGTCTTTTGCATAACTTGGTCGACACAAAATGTGTATATTTGAAATACTGTTGCCTTTCTTGCATTAAGAACCAGTCCGAGAACTGCCGCTCAAGATGCCGTCTCTTTCTGCCTCTTTTTGTTTCACTGTTTTTTACAAACTCTAGAGGCAGTTGAGTCTAAAAATCCAAGGCGATCAGCAGTTTCTGATGCATGTTGGTGCAGCCCATCTGGTGCCAACAACCATGTACTCTTCAGTCACTTTAATCACCTTTCTTCCCCCATTCTGATGTGATGTTTCAACTTCAGCAGGTTGTTTTGACTGTGTCTATCAGCATGAATGCATCAAGCTGCTGCCGTATGATTAGCTGCGTCAGCAAGCAGTTGAACAGGTGTACCTTGTCAAAGAATTTATGTCAAAGACAAACAAGGAAAACTGCTGGTCTTCAACCTTACTGAAGAAAAATGAGCACTTATGAATATGAAAACAGGTACCGACCAACTGCTTTTCTCCTAAGATGATTTATATGCAAAAAGTCTTTATAATGTCAGGAGGTATGTTTGAGCATTTTAATTGTTAATACAACAGGTAACAACTATTTTTTTGTGTATAGACAGCAAAATAATGATGCTCTCTCCAGACAGCGCAGTTACTCTCCCTCTGTGTGTCCCATAATCCAGACTCATGGACAGTATTATGGAAGCTGGTCAGTAGTTTAGGTATTCCCTATCTTCTGGTACAGAGAGGGAATTTCCAGGTTTTCCTCCACCGAGTAAACCCTGATTTGGCTTAACAATATGCCTTTTTGATATATGGTTAAACCAGATTAATATTTTTTTGAGGTGAGGTCATTTAAGCAGGGCTTAGGCTTAACATAATGTTCAATCCTCATTTCCATTAATGGGGAGTAGAATATCTATGATTAGGTTTATTGTTATAACATAAAACATTTTTATAAGTAGAATTGACATACTGTTAGAAAACTGATGTTCATTTTCCTTGGGAGATTAAATATATTTATTATAAATGTTGACTTGCTCTGCAAAGGGAATGGCAACGGTTGAGTCTGTCAAATCGTCACAACTTCATGTCTATCACCTCACAAAAAAAGCCATAAGTGACAGAAATATCTCGCCGTAAAACAACGCAGTTATTTTAGAAGGAGCAGGAAAAACCCTGTCTACTAAGACCACACTATTCCAGGATTTTTTCTACCCTTGTGGTACTTCTGAAAAGCCCCCAACAACAACAAAACAACCACAACTGCCGGAGCCTGGCCATGTCTAACTAAATTTTCTGACAGCTAGAGGGGATCAACACTGGAATCTATCTTGTGCTCCGACTCACATCGGGCCTCAATAATTCAGCTATCCATGCTGCTTGGAGAGCTCACCCTCTCCCTCCTCCATTCACTCAGTGTGTCTAACTTTTCCTCCCTCACCCGCAACGTTACCTCCTCTCCCTCCCCTACACATGGGGAGTTTAGTCGAAAGTCTCTGACACTCGAGATGTTTTAAATGTAGCTTTCTGCTCTCACCCTTTCACATATTTTTTCTGCCCATCTGAGCTGGCTCGGAGGAGAAATGGATATAATGTGTTGAATATGTTGAAAGTCGCTGCGTTCTCAGTGTAGCAATTTACCTGCCACCAGCCACATATCCTGATCCTCTCTCCTCCTCCCCCATTCTGTCTCTACCCATCTACTAAACTTTCACCTGTCAACAAAGATGTTTCTGTCATTTTTCCTCTCTTCAGCGACTTCTCACCTTTCACCGATCCTCTTTCCCTTCCCAGCCGTCCATGTCCTTTAGCACGTCCAATAAAGTAGGCTCAGTCACTGCTTTCCATCCATTTTAACATCCTAATGCTCTCCCTTTATCCCAACCTTTTCAGCAGATTCAACCCTTTAACTCCTCTCACCTCCTCCTTATCTCCCTCTTTCCTGTTGTTTTGCTCACCATCCTTCTCTCTCTTTATATCCCCTCTCCTCTAAAGCCCTGTCATCTTCTCACTACCATCCACCAATTTTTTGTGGCAAGCAGCTGCCCAACTCTCCACTTACCATATATACAGAACATAGCACATGCTGTCATTGGAAGCTGGGGAAAGGCTTTCCAGAAGCAGGGTGGATCGCTGACGCCAGGGTCCAAGGAGACAGCCACAATCAAACTAAATGAGGATGGAGGGGAAGGGGCATCATTTGAGCACTTCTGGAGGTTAGAAAAAACTAGAAAATAATAACCAGCAATGTGCTTGCCATCAGGAACAATGTTTTTATAAGACAATTCAGTTGTAACTCTTGCATAAGTACATTTCATTTAAGATATAAGAATATGTAACGTGACATATAAATCAAAGTACTTTTTGACTTATAAACTCATCCTTTTTTTCACTCACATACTCTCACATCCATGTCAAAAAAGCTACGTCCTCCTCAGCTTCACCCCTTGTTACGTTCCACATATTTTTACATGAGCTGATTATATTAAATACCAATGAATGAATGCAGGATTGTTTTAGAAAAGTCGACAATCCTCTGCTTCTGCACATCAAAAATCTTACGCTTTATGACCAAATATAAAAATACATTGAGAAAATTCAGTATCTTCAAACGTTGCTTCATACAATATTTTTTGAGCCAGACAATTTTAATTAAAAAAAAAAACAAAAACAAAAAAAAAGACATTAAAAAAACTGAAGGTGCATTTTGTGTTTCTAGGTATCTCAAGGCTACATTTTGAAAATACAACAATTCTGACACAACCGTTCAATGAGCCGGCACCAATTTTCAAAAAGGAGTCAATTCTGTTGTATTGATCCACTGATACTTGCAATCTTATTAGTGCTGCTTTCCTGTTACAGTCTCTGGTTATTTAGTTCAGGTAAGTCATTTCACAGTTTTCATCACTGATGGGGTCCCAGTACCACCTTAGGTTTAAAATCCTGGCTTGGAATAATTTATTGATAAAGGTGAATCAGATGTGAAAACATTGAGCCACCACATTAATCTTCTCATGAACTGCTTCAAAGTGTAGAAGTCGCAGTCTGTCTTAATCAGAATCTTTCAATATGGAGACAATCCAAGTCAAAGACATTCACACTGTAGCGAGATTGCAGAAATTCATTCCTTAAAAGTAGAAAACGAATGAGACTTGCTATTTCCTGATGAATATCAGAATATTTTAA
Source organism: Xenentodon cancila (assembly GCA_014839995.1). Classification (NCBI taxonomy): domain Eukaryota; kingdom Metazoa; phylum Chordata; class Actinopteri; order Beloniformes; family Belonidae; genus Xenentodon; species Xenentodon cancila. Next base: position 21,937,115 of record CM026197.1, read on the forward strand.
ATTCGATCTCTGTTATGCCTTTGGCTCAGGCAGGATATGTTATACTGGAAAAAGTAATAATTTCTCTACACTCCCTTTATTTGTAGAGAAGGTAAGAAGATGATGTCTCAGGTAAATTTTACGCTTTCACACAAAGAAAGCAGACTCATCGTGATATTCTTGTGTCGCTGGCTGATTTCAGTGTACAGCCATTATAGGACTACGACTTAAGATGAAGTTATATAAGGAACATTTGGGGATGAAAAACATTCAGAAAGAGATCTTGGTTTACATTTGACTTTATGTACATAGTGCAGAACTGAATTAACTTTATTTCCCTTAAAATTCATGACCTCATTTATTTATAACCAGCAACACAAATTAGTGTCAGGCATGAAAACATCCAGGCAGAGAAGATGGACATGTAATTGAATTCTGACATCTGATGAAAAAGTGAAAAAAGACACGTGGCAGAGAAATATTAAGAAAGACAGAGATGTGGAGAGAGTGACATTGAGAAAGGCAGGGCCGAAAACAGAGCAGCTAAAAGAAGAAAGCCTTCCATGGAGACAGAGAGGTAGAGCGGCAAGGGGTTTCAAAAATGAGAAAGGAACAGAGGGGAAAAAAATATATAATAAGAAAAAAAATCAATGAGACTGTGAGAAAAGGTGGAAATGAGGGTGCAACCTAAACTATATTTGCTTTACAAAAACAGTAAAAAAAAACAAAAATTGCTTTGTTGCATGCAGTTCCTTTACAAAAACATATCTGACTACAAAAGGAAAATAATCACACAAACCTACAAGTAGATTTTCTGGACACAGCAATAGATGTCACCAATCAGGCAAATCTTGCTTGTGTAACCTTAATTATCATAATTAAGAAGGTCATATATTGGCCATTTTCATAATTTTATTTTTGGGGCTTAAAGTGTTAAAAAAAGATTTTGACATACTTTAAAGTCAAATCATGAAAAGTAACTTCGGCTTCTCCAAGACAGGCAAGAGAAGAGACAAACTGTGAAAGGGAGAAGAAAAAAAGAAAACAGAGAGAAAACACTGCATCAAAATTAAAAGGTCAAAAATCAAATACAGAGTAAACGGCATCTGCCGTTTGTATCCCATGATTCGCTGGCTTTAGAAGCAGCTTTAGCAGGAATAACTTGACGTAATCCTTTTCTGTATGATGTGATCAGTTTCTCACATGCTGATGGAGGACTTTTGACCCACTCTTCTTTTCAGCATTGCTTCATCTCATTGAGATGTGGAGACATTCATTTATGAACAGGTCTCTTAAGGTCCCACCACAGAGAGTCAATCAGAGGACCATAAACAAAGACGGTACGAATAACGAATCTTGGAATTATTTATTAATTGTTTTGTGAAGTGACTCAGTCTGACTGAACCCTGTCCGTGTATTCATACATTTCAGCCAAAATAAGAATATTTCAGTGTCTTTCTGCTGCTGAGACTTCTATCAGATTCTCATCATTTCCTTATTCTGCCTCTACGCAGGGAACCTCTCTCAATGTATTCTCTGAAAGGAATAATCTTTCTTTGTTTTTTGCTGTGGTACATACACCAGAGACCACAAGCGCATGTGGGAGCACAAATGAAACTAACTTGTCCCTCATAAACCATTTCTCTCTGTTTATTTTTTCTATTCTTTGTTTTTCCACATCATGATTAGTCACAACAGACTTGAGCCTTGCTGCTTTTTTTTTTTTTTTCCAGTTTCCATTCTGTTTTTGTAGTCAAAGTCTTCATCCATTTCAACTTCATTCTTCATTCTTCCTTGTTTTTAATCTCCCTTGCCCTCTCTGTTCCCGCCGGCAGCACCCTACAATGCAAACACAACCTGTTCTGAGGGGAAGTGAATTATTGAAGCTGCTGCCGTTCCCTCTGCGCAGAAGTGGGCCGCAGAGGAAGGATGGAGGCAGCGGAGGGAGGCGTGAGGGTGGATGAAAGAAATGGAGACGATAGATTTGTAAGGAGAATGGAGGAGGAGAGAAGGAGGGTTTCAAGGTGCAAAGATATAGAAAAATCTAATTTTGTTTACATGATCCTACCTGTTCGGCAGAGTGAGAAGTGAATGGGTGGGTGGTTGGATGGGCATGTCATATGGAATTATTGTACATATTCTGGGGATATTTTAGGTAAAGCTGCTCACTGAGGAGACCTCAGAGAGAGGGAATTTAGGTTTTTTCAGCAGAGCTGACACGAGACGTCATTGCACATTGAACAGCGTCTGTCTTTCAGTCTGACACTATTGCTGTTTGTGCTTTTTGTCCGAATTTGCCCTTTCACTGGTCACTTCTTTCTATCTCGCTGTCATTGAAATCCGTGTCAGTCCAGTGAATGTTCCCTCCAACAATCAAAGTGTCTGAAAAAGGAAATTTCTTTGAGTGTCTTCATAGTGCAAACTATTGGCATTCAGGTGGATGGGCAGGAAGGGCGCTGCTCTTTTAGTGAGAAAAATGAAGGTCTCAATAAATAGGATTTTTGAAAGTGGAGAGGGCCATGCTTATAATCAATTCACCTCCATCAGTGCTATAGTGTCCATGTCAAGTTACTAATGTGCATCATGGCTGAGATGAACCACACACTGGAGGTGTGTGTGCGGCTTATTCACTTAACAGTATTCTCAACACAATCTGGTTGGTTTTCTTTCTGCGTAGTCTCGACACCGAAGGTATAGACAATGGAAACACCCTGGCGTGAGTCTCTGTGGCTGTAAACGAAGCAATAAACCCAGAAATACAATTTACAATGGTACAAAACTCTCAAAGTGTGATGGAGAAAATCATGATAAGCATATTGTTGTGTAACACTATTAACTCAGATCGATGTATCGTTTTAGCTGCTCAACTACAGTACATTCTTATTTCACACTGTGTTAGTTCGTGTAGATCCTTTCGTTCTGACAAAGCAGCTCTAATACCATATGTTAAATCAAACTGATAGGTTTTTAGGTGAACTTCTTCAGTTTTGTTCTACTGTAGGTAAATGAAGCACCTTTAACTTTGCATTGACATAAAAAAATTAACGTTTTCCTTGTATTTCTGTAGTATAAAGGTTTTTTTTTTGTGTCAGTCACTGCAATTAACTTATTTTTAGATTGCATAAATGAAAACTTCAAAAGCAGAGAGCTACCTCAGATCTTATTAAAACCTTTATGACAACATGTGCGTAATTAAGAACCTGGAGAGTGGATGGTTTTTTTACGTTTTTTTACGGATGGCCTGGTATCCTATACAAAGTGAATCCCACATATTGCTCAGTGACAGCTGGGATCGGTTTTTCATTGGACCAGGCCTGAGAGCACAGTCACAACTTCACCATGCTTCTAATTGTTAAACTTGTGAAATTGGGTGTTTGTGACCTGATCGCTGTAGAGATGGTTAATTAGCTCATGGAACATGCTTTTGGACTTCATGGTGTGCAGACATTTAAAGGTTGGCAGTTGCTGGAAAGAACTGATTGTTTCAAATCTTCGCCGTTTGTGCATCATTGCCCTCAATGTCAGCTTGTAAATTCTGAAAGGTTTAACGGCTTTATAACTTTTCTTTTACTGGATTTTCTTTCATTTTTGCCACAGCATGCTGCTGGTGAAAAGCGGCTCAACTTCATCACTGTGAGGTTTCTAGAAACTGCCGGTTTAAATGAAGAATTGACTGGAATGGAGCGTGCACAATTTAAAGCTTGGTCTGCCCAATTGCACGCTGCTATCAGTGCATTTGGTTTTCATACATCTCCAGTTACTATTAAAACCCTTTCATTTCAATAATTTAAAGCCTGTTTTTCATATTTACTCAGATTTTTTTTTGCTTTTAAAAAACAAAATTACCGATAACAATATCAGCAATAATTGAACATTATTGATGAAATGTTGTAATAGATAACCACTTGACCTGGTGCACTTTCACATCTGTAATTGCAACGTCTTGTTTGGCAGTCTTGTATTCATGCCCACGAAAATATGTTTATTACTGGCGACAAATTGCATTGAAAATCGTTGATGCCGTATAATGTGCATCGCCATGATATCGGCTCACTGCCACAATGTTGATAAATGTACTTTGGCTCAGTGTGCACATATACTAGACCCTTTAGAAGTTTATGAGCTCTTTGGCTTAACTCTCAACTTTTAGCTGTCATCCTTGGTCTTGACAAGAAATTTTAAATATTCCATTATGGATCACATATAAGTGAGTGAATGACTGTGGGTGAGGATAGAGAAAGTATATATACATTGAGAGAATATTTCCTTTGTTATTTCATTATTTTATCATATGTGATGTTCATAACCTTCCTAATTAAGCAGTTTTGAGAACATCATACAAGGGTTCATCCACTCTCAGCAGCTCGCTGAAAAGAATGTGTTGCTGCAAATGCTGCTGCAACACGTAATCTCTTATCAAAAGCTAAGCACTCTCATAGATAGGTTAGTTCTTTATGAAGTTGTCACTCTGAGATGCATTAAGATGCCAGTCATGGAGTCAGGGACTCTTGTCTGGTGTGTACATATGTGAGTGTGTTGGTGTGGGCGGACATCTGTACGTAAGGCCAACTGAGGAAGAGGGAAAGTAAGTATATTGTTTTTATAGGTACCAATATGCACTTCGCTGTCTTTCTTTTTCTCCTTCCAAATCTTGTGTTTTTTCTTCTTTTCATTTCTTGTTTGTTTGTTTTTTTAACATTGGTTAATATTTACTCAGGTCCTACTTTTGGTTTATAGTAAACTTTAAATTAGTTTAAAAATTCTGACTATGTGCATGTGTGTCTGGCGTTCACTTTTTAACAAGGCGTATTTGTACCTCCAGGTACTGCATATATGCACACGGCCACGCGCGCATACATTTGAGCGTGGAATCACTCATCAGTCAGTGCGGGTGACTTGTTTCACCCCTGTCCCCTCAGCTGTTGTCATAAATACCAATTGATCCACATGATTGTTTCTTGATGTGAAAATCAATTTTAAACTCAAGGTAAATGATTTATTCATACACTGATCATTTATTCATAATTGGGTATTATATATTCACTCATTATCAGATGCCTGCATATGCACTGTTCATTTAGATTTCATGTAATGTGCTGCAGGTGCATTGTTCATTTGGAGCTTGTGTCTTCACGTAAAGTTAACTACAGTAGTGTGACCTCCATTTTTCAGTTTAATATGCTCCCCAACACTTTTACAGAAGACAGTAACAGTCATTGTGAAGGGCTATCATTCAGCCTGTAACACAACGTTATGTTCTATAGTGTTTCTTTATTGCAGTATGTCACACCAGCAATACGGCTGTGTTTATCTGTCCATTATCATAAAGACATGTAAGTTGCCAGGATTTTTTTCTTTTCTTCCAGCGTTTTACAGTTGACACGGCGGGTTGTCGTGCTCTGTTCGGCATATTGATTTGGCATTGGTTTTTATGTTGGATGGTCCCCCTGACACACCCCTCCCCATTTATGCGGGCTTGAGACCAACACTGAGTTGCTGGGATCAGTGGGGGTAATGTGGGGCTCAGTGTACTGCCCAGGGGCAGTTTGGCACGTGACAGGGCAGGGGATTGATCCAGTGACCTTCCAGTTAAAGAGCCATCATAAGCTGCCAGGATGCATATTTTTAAAACTTAAACTGGCTCAACATATTGATTATTTGTAGCAATTTTGCATATTTATTCAAAGTTTATTAAAATGTACAGTTAGAAACAGTATCAGTAGCAATGTCATTAAAACTGACGGTTAGTTGAAATACTTGCAAAAATGTATTATTATTAAAGAAACTTACTAAAGTCCCAACAGAGGTCTGCAAAGTCATCAAGAAGTTGCTTTCTTGCTGACAGTGAGGTCAAAAGAGTGATCACTCTCATAAGAGAGAAGAATGGCAGATACATAGCTAATCTGTCAGCACAGCAAGTGAAAATAGTTGAAGAGCAAATGAAAGACAAGATCCAAAAACAGTTCAAATGGTCAAAACTCTATAATTAAAACAAAGTTACTGGCAATAAGAAAAAGAAGACAAGAACAGACAATGATCATAAATGACAAAAAAAAACAAAAAAAAAACATGGGGATCAAGGGGACTGAGGTAAAAAGAGCATCTGGTAACTGAAGGGTGAAAACAGAGAATATATAAAGACTCAGTGGGATGAAGAATTGCACACAGCAGTGGAGCTATAAACTAAACCCAAATCATTTTCTGCTGGTTATTTTTATTTATTTATTCAGGGTACACAGAAATAAAAAAGACAGGTAACTGTCAAGCCAAGTTAAAGTGGAAATGCCATGGTTTTTCGTGTTTTTGAGGTAATTTTGGAGTGTTGCAACAAAGAATTATTCCCTTAAACATCATTGTGAGTTATAAAAAAAAGTAAAAGGTGTTGTATTTCTATGCAAAATAAACAGTGCATTCAAGTCTTGCAAACCCTACGGTGCAAGACGGTTTTGAGACATCGGCTAAGTGCTTTATATGTGTAGGTGGGGATTTCCCTCGTTGATCACATTCTAGCACAGGCTGAAGGGGCTGTGCACGTTCATGAGAAGGACAGCTTCCAGGTATGAGTCAGGAGGTCACCGACCCAGGCAATGGAAAACAAGGATTGTGTCAGTAGTGTTAATAAATATGTAGACATTGCAGTCATTTAAAAAAAATGAAAGTTTTAAGCAGAGCACCAATAAAGGAGTGAATATCTTCTACTTCAAGCAAACCTTTTTCTTTTTGTACAATCATACAGACGTTTGATCAATGTGAACACACTTTAGACAACATCATTTTGTTTTAGGAATTTGCGTAACTTGTGGTATTTTTCTTTATTTTTCTAAAGTAATTACAGTGTGATTGTTTGAGTGTGAAGCTATTGTAGAAGCGCTGTAGTGTCTACTTTAAATGAATTGCTTTAATTGGTCACAAACAAATGACATAAGTTTTTCCATCTTAAGTTCGCAAATTTCATTTACACAGAAAGTGAAAAAGTACTTTGCATCAGCTATACATCAAATGCTTTTTACAACTGATGGTTGTTTTATGACTTGGATTCACATAAGTTAATGTTTTCACCTCAAATAGAATCAGCTTATTTTTGCTGCTGAGCAAGGTTGTGGTCCAAGAAATTATTACAAGTTTCCAACTCTAATTTGGTCTAAAGTGACCCACCCATGTTACTAGTTCCCAACAAATTATTTTTCTCCGTCTTATAACTTTTATAGTGGTATCAATGTCCCAAACCAGACATTAATAAAGATAGGACAAATTATGAGAAGATTTCAATTAATGTGTTGATTTTTTTTTTCTGCAGACTCGTCTTTTTTTATACTGTTATTGATGTACTTGATTTTTATAGCACCATTGGTTTGACCCTTTGAACTCAGAGCATAAAGACTGCTTTCTTCTGCTTCTATGTTCAAAGGTTATAAGAACCTGAAATATAGTGTTGTATCCTTTTTTCAGTACAATCTAGGCAATCTGATACAATTATGATTTTTTTCATTTTCACTAACTATATAAACATCAGCAAAAAGTACTTTGGGTTTTTTTTAATCGTATTGCGTTCAAATTTTTTATTTTATTTAACTTTGCCTATTTTGCCAATAAAATATGTCACAAGGTCCTGTTTATGGACAAAAATGACAGAAAAACCCAATTGTTTTAGTTCTGCGCAAATATGGAAATTAAATATGAAATTAATTATAACTATAACTATATAACACATAAAAAGATGGAAAAAGCCATGTGGTGAAACTAGTAGATGTGATTAATTAAGTCCCAAGATCCTGCCATGTGTTGTTTTGTGACATAAAGAAATGTCAATTGTAATTTTAACATTGTCGCTCTATTTTAGAAAGTTCTTCTCAGATATCAAATGTTTTCTTCATTCTTTGTTAATTGTGCATATTTTGCAGTGCACATCTTCATTGTTTTTACAGAGAAGCAAGGTTATGGTTTTTGCTATGAAGATGAGGGATGTTATTGATTCTTGTGGAGTGATCCTGACAAGAATTGATTTTATTTGTTTATATATATATTGTGCTGCTGTTACCCTGAAAACATCCTTACAATGAAAGATGCAAATATTTTCCAGTTTTTACAAAGAAGACTTTATTTATTTATATATGTTTTGTGCTGCTGTTACCCTGAAAGCATCCTTACAATGAAAGATGCAAATATTTTCCAGTTTTTACAAAGCAGATTTTATTTTTTTACATATATTTTTTTGCTGCTGTTACCCTGAAAGCATCCTTACAATGAAAGATGCAAATATTTTCTACTTTTTCCTTCAGCAAAGGGACTCACTCAAGGTTAGCTTCAAAGGGTCTCATTTGGTTGTCAGGGTGCTGTCAGTATAGGTGGGAAGATAACAACGAACATGTGAAAGAGTGTCAACTCATCTCAGCTTTATTGATAAAATGTCAGCTTCCCCAAATGGTGTCAACAAAGCAAGCGTATACTACTTCTCATATATTATAGACTCCGGCCATATCAGCAGCTGCTCTTGTGCCTTTTACCCAGAACATGGATTAAATTGGAGACATCAACAAGGAATTAGATAAACAGACACTTTAATAAATGAAAAACTCGACAAAAGTCGCTCCAGGTAGGGTATTCAGGAAACGTACAAAACAGATAAATCCAAGTGACAAAACAGGCAGAACAGAACAGGGCAGAAGACAAGGTAGAAACAAATGGTTGGAAAGATGAGGAGCGGGCAACAAATGAAGGAAACTACGAAGAATAAATATTCAGGGGTTATGGAAGCCACAATTATGGATAACTGGGACTATGGTGATGGGTATCAACTGTATTAAGAAGGCTGTGGCATTGGTCATTTGGCGCTTCTTCCACACAAAGCACACTGTTCTCTTGGAACTTCATTTATAAGAAGAGCATGTGTGGAAATGGAAAAGTAGGTACAATATTAAAAATCATATATTAATAAAAATGCAGCTACAATTCAAACAACAGCAGAACTGTGGCATAAAATTGTTTGTAGTAAGAGTTTCTGGTTTTAAAATGTTTATTGTTGTTTCATGTTAAAATTCTTGCAGAATAAACTAATATATTAATTGGAAAGAATAATTCAATGCATTATGATTAAAATTGTCAAATAAAATCAGCATGTAAATGCACTGACTGACTTATTGTCACATTTGAAGCGTTTAATTTCTGTCAGCCATTCAACAACCTATTATTAATTATTCAAACTCAGTCAACTAATTCAATACAAGTTACATTGTAAGACATCAGCACTTCTTATATCTTCCTGATGACATTTATCCTTTTAAGCACCTTCATGTCACTGGAAATCCTGACTTTAGGTTAAACACACCTCATTAACCCACTTATCCCACTCTTAGGAGCCTGAAATGTGTATATAATGAGGCACATGATTAATGAAAATGATCATTGTAGGTGTATTTTATATATATATATATATATATATATATATATATGTGTGTATATAGGGCAGCACGGTGGTTCTCCTCGTGCTTGCATGGGTTCCCTCCGGGTACTCCGGCTTCCTCCCACAGTTCAAAAACATGCATACTAGGTTAATTGGTACGTCTAAATTGCCCGTAGGTGTGACTGTGAGTGTGCTTGGTTGTCTGTCTTTGATGTGACCCTGCGATGGACTGGTGTACCCCTGGCTTTCGCCTGATATGCGTCGGGATAGGGTCCGACAGACCCCCGTGACCCTGAGAAGGAGTAAGGGGTATAGATAATATATATATATATATATATATATATATATATATATATATATATATATATATATATATATATATATATATAAAATAGTAGTTGATAATAGTTGACAAAAAATAAATAACGTAAAAGACATAAACGCTGTGCAAAACAACAGAAATAGACCAATCAAACCAGCCAATAAAACTTCGGTTATTCCAACGTGAGCAAATTTAAAATACATTATGAGCTAGCCTTATTAACAGATCGAAAAAGATACTTTCTTAGAATTTTGTTATGATTTCAGCATTTCATGAGAAGGACTGGAGAGATGCAATGAGAGCAAGACTAGAGGAGATGAAGGGTGCTCCAGACAGATGCGGACCCACAGGAGCTGTGCAGATGAATTTGAGCAGAGGCTCAGATAAAACACTGGGTTTGATACAGTCTGTCCCAGTTCAAAAACATACCCTTGTCCCCTGTCACACAGTAGTGGTAGAAACTCTTGAAACATAAGTTCATAAATTGGTTAATTAAAAGCATTAATAAAGTATGAGCAGCACACAATTTAGCAAATGACTGTCATCACTGTCGGCTCTAATTTCTCCCTCATAGCTAACAATAAAACTGATCAAAGCTGTCTAATGAGCTGTCTAACGTTGCACTTTTTGATTTCTAAAAAGCAGCTTATGGAAATAACAGGTACATCACGTCCTTCTTTTAATTTTACTCTTAAATAACTTGAAAATGATGCAACCATCATAAGAAAGTTGAACATTTTTGGGCTCGGCTAAGCCCCTGATCTTTTCAAATCCTAGCAACACCTCTGGCCTTCTGTGTCCTTTTGCAGACCTGGTGCTTGCCAGCCCCCATCGTCAGAAGGAAATACACTGACTGTGCTGCTTCATACAATAAAATCCCACTTCAAAGAACCTGGACTATCCCTTTAAGGCAGTAGCGGCCCGAAATAGGACCATATCTATACCTACTGTGATTGCTATAGGTCTTGACATTCATACAGATGTAGCTGCACTTCAGATAATGACTTAACTGGAGCATTGTTGCTGGCTGTCCAGAGGGGCTGGGATATTTTAAATAATGGGATGAGGCTACAAATAAAATTCAGGAAAGGTAATCCGTGCGTGTTTGTAGTTAAATTTTAAATATAACATGCACACCCACTCATTGAAACAAACTCACATGAACACACGCGACTCACTTTTACCAATTTCTCCACAGGACTCATTCTATAAACTGAATATTGAATTACCTGTGATGCTCCAGAAGGAGTGTATCATAGAGAGAAAAATATGGAACAAGGGTCCATCAAGAATATTGACTAAGAGGATCGCACACAATATACACACACCTCTGCACACACAGGTGTACACACACACACACACACACACACACACACACACACACACACACACACACACACACACACACACACACACACACACACACACACACACACACACACACATTATTGAATGAGAGCAGGTAGTGCTCTGTGGTCTGCTGTGGTTGTAATAGCCTCATTATTCACTGTGTGCTCTGCTTATACACTCAGCAAAGCCAAAAGGAGTCAAATCAGAAGCTATTAAACACACACACACACACACACGCACACACACACACACACACACACACACACACACACGCACACACACACACACACACACACACGCATAAGCTAAGAACACACATACTTACTCGTGCACACAAATTGTTTTACATGTCATCTTTCATCACCTGCATAATATTCAGTCTCCAAACCTTTGGCAGCTCACTGTGACTACAGAAAGACGGATGCGTGTTCATAATCTACTCTCAGTTGCCTAGATGTTCTGTAGCCATAGGCACGTTTCCACTAGCGGGAGTTCCGGGTAGATTTTTCGGGGCTGGGCCGTTTGCGCGCGTCTCCATTACCAGGAACAGCCCTGTAAAAATGGCCTTCAGGATCCTTTACGGGGTGAAAAATGGCCCTGTAGCAGCAGAGGTACTCAGGTCCGCCAACAGGAACCTGCTAGTAGGGGGGTCTCAGCTAATCGGGATTTCTAAATTATGTTCAGCACGCTCATGTGAACATAAATCACGTGAACACAACTCATTTTGAACCATTTGGACCAGAGAGTCCAACAACGAGTCGGTTTAGGTCTTGTTGACATATTACACCAATGTCGAGGTCTGGCGGGGAGTTTCTTTTAATCTCAATCACTACGACCGCAGTGTAAGTTAAAAAAAACAGAAATAACATACAGCAGAAACGCCAGCGTCCATTGTTTATGGGTTTCTTCTTTTCTTTATTCTACTGCGGCATTCTTCTATTTCATCTGGCTTTACGCTGGTGGCTGTTTGCGAACAGCAAAGAATGGTCATCGCCACCACCTCCTGGTGGCTGTGCTGTTTTCTTTCATTCAAAGGTTCTTGTGTGGCGCTACAGTGGGATGGAGCTGGGTTTCAGGGGCTGAGAAGACGGTCGGCAGTTCCTGTCTGGCAGGTTTACCCTGAACTCCTACTAGTGGAAACGCGCCTCATATCTAAAGATTCAGTTGTTAAAAAAATGAAACAAAGCTTGGAATGAAAGTTCAGTTGTTGTTGAAACAAGTGAGCATTTATGGAGTGGAAGCATTTGCAGTTAGACATTCCTTGAATCGGGATAACAGATGGCTTGTTAAATATGAGAAACAACAATACAAAATATTTTTGCCAAAGTGAAGTTGGAAAATGTAGGATTTCATTTAACCCAGTCTCTGAAAGAAGACTATTTGTACTTAAAACTGTGCAGAGCACAATGAAATGTAAAGAGGCGTTTTGGAGCAAAAGATAGTGGCCAGCGTCAGGAAGCAGAGCATCAGTCACAGGTCACCGATCCTCCAACAAGGTAACGACCCCAAACACATCGCTGAAAACACTCAAGAGTGACTGATGAAAACCAAGGGACAGTTTTCAATGAGTCCTCTGTGGGGCTTTATTGGAAAGACGCTGAATTACATACAGTGTGTCTTCAGTCCTGACAGACATCTATGCAGTTTGCAGTGGAACAAAATGTGTGTTGGCAGTTGCAGAAGTCTCGCTGAGCTTTACTTTATTTGCTTGTTTGCTGGAAATGCAACAACATGAGGGACCAACTTTTTGTCCATGTCAGTTTCATTTGTTTTATAAAGTAAACTATCTAGTTGACTCAGAAATGAAAAGCAGGATATATTCTATATCAAACACCGAATAAATAATGGTTTCTTGTGGAAAGATTTTTGTTTTTCCACAACCGTAATGTCTATTGATATGATTTTGTTTATTAATTTAATGGGATATATATAAATCTGATATACTGAATATGGTATGTAAGTATAATATATGTAACTCAGACAGCCAGTGGAATAGTTACTTTTAAAAGAGTCATTGTAGTGTGATTTTGTTGTGGGTGGGAAGGATAATAAATACACAGTAAATATACAAATGACTTTGATTTGAGTCTCTGACTTATTTAGACTACTTTCTCAAAAGCAATACTTAAATAGCATTTAAAAAAGGGCATCCAGTTATAATAAAATTGTTATAAAGAGAGGGTTGACATTTTTTATGAAAATGAAGAAAGCCCCAGAAATCTCTGCATCATCTTGTGGGAAACAGGGAAAGCAGCTGTCGTTTTGTCATTTTGTGCTCATCACACAAGAGGAAAAAAAAAAGATTTGGAATGAGAGAACCAGTTAGAACAGAAGATCAAGGAACCATCACATATGTGCTGCAAGAACTCAGGCGATCAAACACCTGAATTCAACAAATGAAACGCCACATCATTCAACTACCAGAACATCAAAACTTTCGTCGAAACAATAAATCAAGAAAATATAATCCTCCAAAGAACAGAAATAGCAGACAACAGTACTGAGATTCTTGAGACATCATAAATATTAATACAATTTGTTAAAGCTCTTCGTCTGGCGCCAAACAGTAAACCATCTGAACCTGATGATTTTCCTGCTTTTGAAAACATTTTTTGAACATACTTTCTCCATTATTAAGTAAACATCAAAAATACTCTCTAAATCCCTGCAGCTGTGATAACAGTTGTTGAAAAAGCAGAGAAAGATCCTTTACAGAAGCTTTAGCAACAAGGATAGAAATTTTGAGCCCCAGTTTAATCCAACCTCATCAAACAGTCTTTATCTAAAAGGGAACTGTTCAGACAACATCCATAGGTTATTTACTCTGATCTGTACTTTTCAAATTAAAACATTTCAAATGGTAACGTTAACTGAATCACTCGATGCAGAAACAAGGGCAGACTGGATATATATATTTGGTATAGAATAAGCTGTAATGGGTCACTCATTAGCTGGATGAAGATGCTGTCACACTTCAGGGAAACCTTCACCATCACCTCACTCACGTTCACATTGAAACTGAATACAGGGATGTCCACCCTCTTCCTCATTATTTGTGGTTTTCAAAGAACCAATCAAAACCACCTTTGACAAGTTATTATCAACACAGCACAACACAATTCATCCGTATACAATTGAACTTTACTACAATTTGAATCAGCCACTTTTATAGATAAAAGGAACAATCAAGTATTCTACTCTCCCAAAAAAATCAAGTTCAGCATGTCAGTGGTTCTTGGAAAGCTTTTATCGCGCTGACATTAACACTATCTTCACTTCATCTGCCTTCCTCACGTGCAGCTCTGTTTTGTAAAACGAAAACGCTCACATAAATAAGGGGAGACAGGAGAGGAAAGTAACTCACAAGAACCTAAGTGAGAGCAAAATGCAGAAGAGTCACACATTGAGCTAAAATGACACAAGTGTAAACAGAAGGATAATAACATGGATACAATATTTTGATTTTTCTTCATTTGAACCAGTTATATCCCCTATCTCTAATATATTTCAGTTGGTTTCTGACAGATGTGAAGCAACCACCATGGAGAATGGAAGAATAGAAAATACTGCCTTTGAAAACTCTCAGTGAACATCTGGCATTGTGGAAATCACTGTGTGCATGTGCAGACCAATGCTGCAAAGGCAACGTTCACTAGTTTTGTATCTTTACTAAAGCCATCGCCTTCTCTAGTGATAATAATACTAATGACAATCAATAAAATAGAATACAAGGCAAGACGAGACATGAAATATTGTATTGGTCACTGCTTCTGTGCTATAAATACCACAGATACCCAGCTTCTCTTTATGATATCCTAGACGACTATGAAACATAACCAAGGCAGGGAAATCAAGGAAATGTCAGTTTATCTGATCAAAAACCGTCTCATTAAAGGGGTAGTAGACCATTTGATGACTGTACTCACCTTTTTTCATGACTGTTTATGTTCAGATGAGTGAAATTAACTTGTGGCATGAAGAAAGCTCTCGCAGTTTCTCAGTCTCTAAACTTATCAGTTGCTCACGAGGAAAAACCTGATGGCACTATCATTGTTGTCTTGACCTTATTTGCTGTACAGACAGTCGGAGCAGAGCAGCTCAGCTAATTAACACCCCAAGTGGGACTTAATGAGATGCCAAGTGCTCTAATAAAAATGAAAGTCACTGGGAAAAAGGAAAGCTCCACTGGGGGATAGGAGGGATATTTGAAGACGTATGTGCCTTTGTGTATCTGTGTGTGTGTGTGTGTGTGTGTGTGTGTGTGTGTGTGTGTGTGTGTGTGTGTGTGTGTGTGTGTGTGTGCGTGTGTGTGAGAAAGAGTGAGGGTTGGGTTTTAATAGACTTTTATTATGGTTACTATCCCTTTGCAAACACTATTAAATCTGTTTTTTTGTTGGACCACTTTGTTGAAAGCAAAACACAAATGCCACTTCAAACTACTGAGTTTAATGAAAATGTCCAAGTTCTGAATTGATTTGTAGAACTTAAACTCAAAATAAAAAAAAAAAAGACCTGATTTAAACTTGACAATAAAAAAGACGTTTTTTTCATCGACAGTAACAGACTCATTTATATTCCTCATCCAGTTTTGAGATATTCCCTGTCCAGTTGCCGAATATGTTTGAACCTGAAATGACCCTCCCCCCCTTGGAGTAAAGCTCTCCAAAATATTTACCACATCTTTTATTCACCGTGTCCACTGTTTGTAATCCATGTAGTAGTAAAATACTATACAGAAGGGGATTTATCTTCAACAGTGGCATTAATAATGGTGATTTGAGTGATCGGGATGCCACAGGCATTAAAAGAAACTCCAATTAAGTGCGTCTTCAGTTCTTGAGGTTCAATGTCCAGCCAGAACAGCATCCCCGACATAAAACAGTCTGACACCCCTCTGAACACCAAAGAGTCTGCCACATGTATGCGTCAAACTTGATCAAAAGCCTTTCCCTGATCTATGAAAATAAAACCAGTGTCAAGATTCAATGATAAAGAGCCTTCAAAACATCTTGAATTAAAGTGCCAATATTATTTATCATCCTACCAAGAGGTCAGTAAATTTGATCAGAATCAATCACGGGTGCCATCACCTCCCAGAGTCGACAGGAAAACAGGCCTCCAGTTCTTCAGGCCCTGCTGATCCCCTTTCTTAGGTAAGAGTGATGACCACTGCTCTCCAGCTCAGACGTACATGTCCATTCTCCAAGTTGTCGTTGAAGACCTCTAGCAGATCTTCATTTATCACTGACTAGAAACATTTGTAAAAGTCAACAGGAAAACCATCAATTCCAGCAGCCCTGCCATTCTGTAGACTCTTGAAAATTGCATGCAGATCCCTGAGCGATAGTGGAGCCTATAGCTTTCCCTTGTCTTCAGCCCTGACCTTTGGCAGACCTCTGTGAAAGAGATGACCTAAATCAGGATGGCCTAAAAATTCTCTTCAGTGAAGGTTTATATAGGACCTGGCTGTACAGTTCATGATCACAGAGAAATCTGAAGTAACTGTGCCACTGCTAGACACACCACATGATCTTTTTTTTTTTTTTATCACTCTTGCTCTCTAAGCCAGAAAAGAAATAGGATGGAGCATTCATCTGGGAAATGTCCATGAATCATGACCTGACCAAAGAGCCATGTGCTATAATGCCCAACAGGTTGTTTAAAGCTGACCTTTTGGAGGTGAGCAGCTCTAAAAATCCCTGGCTTTCTGTAGAATCTGCTAAACTTTGCAGTTCTACTACTTTAGTCTCCAGGTCTTTCACAGACTGAGTTTGGTCCCTCGTGACATTGCGTTGATATTCCTGACACAGCTCTCTGATGTGACATTTACCAAAATCCCACCACTGCTGGATACAGTTAAAATCCGATTTACACTGTCAGTATGTGGACGGGAAAACCTCAAAAGCAGCTCTGAAAGACTTACTGTGCTTCAAAGCAGAGTGTCAATATACTGTACTTGGCTATATATATATATATATATATATATATATATATATATATATATATATATATATATATATATATATATATATATATATATATATATATATATATATATATATATATATATATATATAATAGAGGAAGAAAAGTAGCTTGTGATCAGAAATATCCACTGGACTGACATGACAGGAGCTAAAACATCAGGTGTTGCTGATAACAGTATTGATAATCTCATCTTGGCTGTAAATGGCTCCTTGGTGGGAGCAATGGCCGGAACTGGACACTCAACATTCATGAACTCTGGGCAAGATTGGATTAAATGACTCTCGGCATCACAGTCGAAGTACTTGATGTGGTCCAATGTAAAAGCCATATCATTAAACCACTTTTTAACCTTCTAAGACCCAGCACAATTTGTTTTGTATAGTGAAGGAAAAAGGCTCATAGGAAAGATGAAGGTAAACTCATGCCATCCAATTTCTTCACTGGCAGAGATTGAAACCAAAATAATATTTTATATTATAGCACGGATTTGATACTCATTGCACAACCCAAATCATATAAGAAAAGTTGGTAGATATCAAATGATATGGGATGATATGAAAAACGGCAATAATTGAAATGCAAAGTAATGCTGTTTGTTGATTTATTAACCAATTTGTAGAGAATATTAATTATTTATTTAATGCACCCACACACAGGTATACACAATCAAGGGCTTCTGTATATATAATGTAATATCATTGATATTGATATTGATTGACTTTTAAAATGGGCTTGGTGTGCTATTGTCTAAAGAGGACCATTTAGAGTATTAATAGCAAAGGTCTAAAAGCCAGGTCACTTGGCAAGTGACAGTGGAGTATTATGTTTTACTAATCAATTTCCTCATATTTAACATAAATTTTAAATACTGAGTTAAAAACTTCGGATCAAATACTCTACAGTCCGATTTCAGTGACTACATGTCAATTTTTGACAAATAACAGATTTAAAAAGTTTGTTACTACATTATCAACCCATGTCATCATCTCATTGTTGCTTTTGCTGCTACCATCAAAAATACTATACCATTACGCTATATGTGGTGGAATATAGGCTAAAGTTATTATGTAATACACACTATGTACTGCAGTTGTCATATTTACGTTGGGAACGAAGCAAAAAATGCTATTTTTTTCAAAAGACCCCCCCCCCCCACATAAATTGCTGAAGTACTGAAATGTGCATTCACAGGGAATTAAAAATATCTCTTTTCCTCGGTGCCTGCTCCTATAAGGGTTGGAAATTTGCTGTCGCATTTATGTGGTTTTTACTCTGAAAAATAACCGACTTTGCGCGTTCGCACTGGATTAGAATCACAGAAGTCCTCCGTATTTAATACAAATTACCTCAGAGCCCCACACAATTTTTATCCCGAGCAATGGGGCGTTGTGAGGGACAAACAGGAAAAGCTGAAATGCTTAATTAAAAAAAATAACAGGAAATTTTATTGCTTGCAATTCTTACAAGACATGTGGACAGTGATTTATAATTCACCCGAAGATTTCATTCTGAAATCAGTTTTTACATCCTCAAATTGGTACTTATATTGCTACTTGGCTCATAAAGCGGCGGGTCCAGACTAGGGGATTTGCAAAAACATGACTGAAGGCTCAGATCAAAGAAAACGACAACTTGCCTCCATCATTCCTGACAATATCTTGACAAAAAAGGAAACAAAGCTCTACCTTAAAGCTACAGCATATTGGCAAACATAATCTAAAAGCAGAACCAAAACAGAGCACGGTGAAACACGTTAGAAAATGTTGACTGATGGGTTTTTGGTATAATGTGTCATCATTTTCTCTTGTGGTTAAATGTTGAGTAATTTAAATATCTGCCAAACATAGGAAGCTAATGGGTATAGCTGCTCTAACTCCGAGCAATTCTAAGTAGTTTGTTTTATACCTAAATTAATTACCAGTCACTGAGAGACAATAACCTCACTGATGGCAGTATTCTCTAAATTAACTGGGAGAGAAAGGGAATGTGCTGTTTATTGGGCAAAGAAAGAGACCCAGAATGAGAGCAGGTGTAATAACTCTGCAGGCTGCGCTTCACTGCCTGCAAGTGTTCATATTTGACTGGTAAATATATGCTCGAGTGAGTACATTGTCTGTGAATGTGATTATCTTTTTGTGTTCTCTTTAAGTGTGAATATTTAATCAATCCATGATGTGCTAAGCATGTGTTTTAAGTGTGTTTAAAAAGTAAGTAGCTGAAATGGTGCTCGAACGTCATGTTGCACAGTCTGCCATAAGTTCCCACAGCTTACCTAATCATTTTATCTCTTTGTGCGTGTGCTGAAACAGAACCTCAGCCTTTAATAAAAAGTCGTATTTACCAAAAACTGGAGAACATCGAGCACTGCACACAGCAGGGGCCCGTTTCACAAAGTGGGTTTTGCGCAAATGTAGAACTGAGGGAAATTTAGATGATTCTGTTTTAAATAGAAAAAAAAAACCCTTTCAAAATAAAGCAGGAAACCCAGCTAAACACAAAAAAGGGGGGTTCACACACAAAACGGCAGAAGCACACCAAAAGTAAAATGCATAAAACAAGAAAAAGGACCCAGGGCAAAAAAAATCCCAAGGCTGTGATAGATACCTATCTCTGTATTTGTCATGCTTTTTTTTTTTTTTCATGTATTTATTTATTTATTTTTTGTAATCACAGTTTTCAGCAGAGCTGGACGAAGTTGAGCCAACCTAAAACTTGCGGCAGTACCTTTATCTGCTGCTTTTTCCATCTTCTAACCTACAATAAGCTCTCCCTCTTTAAAATGTTCTCACTACCACATCTTCTCGTCTTTTATTTTGTTTTTCCTTTATGCTTATGCACCTCTCACTTTCCCTTATATGTTACAATACTGTTCTTTAGTTCCAGCAAATGTACCGTCTTCAGTGATCCTAATTTCAAGCATGCACGGTATACAAGTATAAATCTTCCCCCTTCTTTGGCTTTCTTGCAGCCTTGTCCTCTGTCGCAGGCATCACAAACATGTATTATTTATTGGTTGGTATATTTATGAATTACATCTTTTTACTTTTTGCTTACATCCATTTTCCAGAGAGGATGACAAGGCTGATTAATTTCTGAAGGGCATCACTGTGACCAGCTGACACAATGTCCTACTCTCTCAAAGGCATTTGCATGGATACTCATTCAGTTATGAATGATCACATGAGGCCCAAATACTTAAGAGACACACACAGTGTGGACAGAAAAATCACATTCTACAAGGACATAGCTGCTATTATTTCGACCTTTTTCCAGAGAAGCAGCCCTCTCGTACCGGAACAGATATATGTGAATGTTTTATCTTGAGCAGATGGCTTATATATAACTCAGAGCTCTCCGTGAACTCTTCTGTCTGTGTCTGTATTTGTATTTAAGGAGAACATATGCCAAAACTGGGCTGCTAATGTATTTGTGAGTTAAATAATGTGTGCAACAGAGTTATAACAGGTTCAGATTTTTCAATATGTAGTTTGTTGGATTATTTCTGTTTAGTTTTAGTTAGTTTAACAAGCACTCCAGTGGTTTTAGTTTTAGTTTTGGAAATCTGGTTAGTTTTAGTTTAGTGTTAGTCTTAGTTTTAGAGGTACAGACTCTAGGATGAAAGAATTCGATCAACAGTGGCATACATTACAAAAGTATTTTATTCTTTCCCTTGAGTAATTAGAAAACTTAAAAAAAAGTGTCAAACATAAAACAAAACAAGTAATGAAACATGTCCATTTAGTTTCTATTTAGTTTCAGTTAGTTTTTGCATTGTTCATTCTAGTTTTCAGTTAGTTTTCTTTTCTTAAAAAACATTATTTTTACATTTTTATTGGAGTTAACAGGATTATTTTTTTCACTGTTAGATTCAGTTTTAGTCGTAGTTTTCGTTAACTATAATGACGCTGGTGTGCAATGTGAAATTGAGGCATTATGTTCTTTGGTGTATCATTTCCTCTTTCCAATCTTGTGCACTAAATGTATGGCTCCTCTGCAGCACTGAATCACTTTAAGGATGAATGGAAGATGTTGACTGATGAATTCAAAATAACTGTTTAGTTGAATTTTGTTGGGTATTAATTCATGGAAGCCTTAAAGATGAGAAACGGGCCGACATTTCAACTGTAGTTGGGTTTACAGCAGGCAAGAAACACCTAACAGATCTTTATGTCAACAGACTGCAAGAGACAATATCCATAATTTGTGTGTGCTCTCTGGAGTGTTGCTGGCCTCTCCTAATTTTTCCACACCTACCAGGTCATCATATCTCATCCCTTGAATCAATTAAGTTAATTGAATCAAGCAGGTTGATTCAATAAGCTTTTGCACTTCGCAATCCCCGCCAAATGTGCCTCTATTTACCTTGGACAAATAAACATGCCTTAACTCTTGTGAGAGTATAGTACAGCTCAGTACAGCTCCAGCAGAAGAAGAGAATGTGTGAGCAAAAATATTTTTCATTCATGACAAAATTTCCAAAAGAAGACGCTTTCAGAGCATATCAATACTTGCTGCATGGCAGGAAGAGATGTCTAGCATCACATATTAAATTAAAATCCCCCCCAAAGAATATCCTGTATTTTTCTTTTTTCAAATATTATCATTATTATTATCATAAATCAACACTGCTGGGCAGAGATTTCTCTAAGAACGATCTTATATATTGCGTGGCTGTGAAGAACGTGTTGGTCAACTGCAGGTGAACCCTGAGTGACCATAAAATCACATGTTGTACCAGTCTGCAACTAAGCAGGGATTCCTAGAGTATCATGGAAACTAAATCATGTCAATAAAACAAGGTTTATTTGAAATGTACTTGCGTTAAAATCCAGTAAATGAATAAACAGTAGAAAAGAGGCAAGCAAATCTTGCCTCACACTGGCTGTCAGGAAGCAAAATGCAAATATTAATTCCATTAGGTTATTCTCCGTATTAGTTACGACAGCGAGTCTACTCCACCCCTTTCAGCTTTAATGGTGGGCCTAACTCTCTTTTCTGTTACGGTTGAGTATGGTAATTGTGCTCAGTGGTCCTGTGCCGAGGATTTGATGTCCTCCTGTCACAGCTTTTCACCCTGCCTCCCTGCTGGCACTTGATCATTTGAGCAGTAACTCCTTCACCCTGCCAGTCCTGCATCTCCTCGTGCAGCTGCTCATCCTGCTTGGCACTCATTTATGTGCTGCTCTGTTTGTTGGAGGACTTTAGTACTGTATTTTGTGCTTTATGCAGCATTCATGTAGGGCATTTTGTTCAAAATGTAGTACGTGTTGAGGGAATTGAGAATTTGCGTTGTCATATACTTTGTTCTTTCCTACCTAATTCTTCACATCTGTGTGAAAGCAGCTAGGACTGGTTATGGATTAAACTAGGTTAAAAAATTCTTCTAGGATTTTACTTTTGGAACTTTATAAAGCTGCAGCTCTAACGTGAGGGGTTCACAAACTTTTTCTGGTGGGCCTCCCTTTGGTTTGTCAGAAAAATTTTGCTCTCCAACTAATTAATCAACCGGACACTAACAAAAAGCGTAAATAAAAAAGCATTTTTTTTAAACAGTGCATACTTATATTGTAGCAATGTCCAAGCAGTCTTTTTTTTTCCATTCATTCATAGCACGACCCCCCATGCGATGCCCCCCGCCCCCAAAGGGATGTGCTCCTCACTTTGGGAGCCACTGTATTTGTTGTCCTCTATTCCGGCAGCGGTCGGGACCCCGAAACCCTGTTTTCTTTTGTTTGGAACCCAGCCCAACTCCGACTTATGCTAAAAATATAACTTTAATTACACCTGGTTTATGTTGTGTCCCTTTTCCCTATTGAGCCAGAGTAAAGCAATATGTCAATATAATCAAACAAAATATACAAATGTACAGTTCACTGTGCCTTTTTGCTTAAAGATGCTGATATTTAATGTTTTCGCCTTAAGACTCATACTGTATCACTCCCTATGAACACAGTATTTGAATAAAAACTGAAGGAAATGATATAGCATATAGCCACTTATAGTAGATGAAAGCACGGAAACTAAACAGAATTTAATTGTCTAACATCATATATTAATTAAAGTCTATTAATCATCTAAAAGTGATGTGATGACGGTTTATATCCTAAAAACCAACGTTCATGTTTATTGTGAAACCAGAGTTGCTGCCATGACTCAGCACCATAATTTGCAAACAAATAGAAGGATGTAAACTGCAACAGAACGTATACTTACAACATAAAGCCGATTAATTAGGTGCTCCTGTGCGCTCTGATGCAAAGCAACAGCTCTGCAACTAATTCTACTTTTATGAAGCTTGAGGTTTTGCTGACACTGTCATGAAAAGCGCTAATTGTAAGAATTGCACAGACAGCTTACAGCTCTGCTATCTACAGTATGTTTAAATGCAAGAGTAAGTACAATATAACGCCAGAAGACACACAAAGGAACTCCGGAGAGATTGTAATCCTAAATACAGATAGCGCAGCAGTAAGCACAAAAGAACGTGGGCGACGCCAATGTTTCGTCAACGAGCGTTAACCCTGAGCGCAGGTGAAGTCAGCTTTCTTCCATGAATTTCCGATTGAAATTTCATAACCTGCATGCGGTGCTTATCGATCCTGTTATTAGGCTAACCAGCTGCTAAATTATTCACACTAGTTAAATAGGTCTGTTTCATTATTCAGAAGCGTGGCATGGTGTAATTAATATTGTAGAGTTATGTGACAAGCTGGGTGGCATTTCACTCAGTGGCAGCTCTCCGTTCACCCTCCATATACAGTTCCTCTCCTCTCCTCATAGCACTGCTTCCTCTTGTGCTCTGGTGCTCTGTCTGTTTATGTTAAATCCTTTTGAGAAATGTCATCCCTTTTCACTTCCTCTTTAATTATTTTCTTGCCTCATATTTTATTCTTTTTTTTCTCCACTTACTTATGCTCCTTGTGGAATTAACACAACTGGCCTGTAAGTCTGGAGGTCCTTGGGGTGAAGACCATCTGATATTTTACTTATTTGATAGTCTTGATTTTTTTTTTTCTTCTGCTTGTTTTTACCTGTGTTGGTTTGTTTAAGTGTGTGTATATCCCACTATCTCTACACTTGCTGAGGCTGTAACACTGCAAATTTCCCTACTGTGGTACTAATAAAGGTTTTATCTTATCTCATCCTATCGCTTTTTAATTTCTTCTGTCTCCTACTATTCTTTTGGCAAAGATGGTTGTGTGAAGATGCGAGTGAGAGTTGAACAGCTTGTGATTTACAGTTTTTGTGCTTGTGTGTGTGAGCTCATCCACAGTTTATGAAACGTCTTATCTTTTTATTGTGACATGTGATATATTTCTTTTGTCCTTTCACAGTGACCCATAATATACAGCAGTTATAAAGAAGTCACAGTGTACTCAGACTGAGTGTTCTGCAACCCTCTGTAAAGCCTTTATATAGATTTCTACAGTAAGTGATCCCTGTCATGCATACAGTATATCACAATGCGTGGGACTGTTGTTTAACCCTGCTTTCACAAAGTTCCCAGTAGAATGACATAAACATGCATCTAATTTTATTGTTAGTAACATGTTTGTCTTATTTCAATTAACATTCATTCAGGCATGCATGTAGTATTGTTCGTTTTTTATCAGTGGACTTGTTGCTATGGTGTTTATATTTTCTAAAGGGTGTTATGAATTAGTGTTGAGAACGATGGCCAGCAGCGCCAATAGCTAGTCTGACATTTGGAAAGGTTCATGACATCCATGGGTGCATGCTTTTTCCAACTTTGCAACTGGAATGCAGTCAACTCAAGCTGGAACTTCATTTCGTCAGCTTAAAGTGGCCGTTTTAGTTCATTTTCAGCCGTCCTAACAACAAAGGCCAAAAAAGAAAAGAATAGCAGAGACCCTCTTCCAAAAAATTACATTCGGCTCAAGTTCCCTCTGAATGGAAATTCCTGGAGGTTTACCGATGGACACAGCAAATACATCATAAACTCAACTCCTATTCCCATTCAGATACATTTGTTTTGAACATAACATGTCATTAGTGCTGTGGTTTCAACATCTCCTGCTAAACACCTCAGCATCTCAACTACATTCCCTGCACGTTTTACCCAGCATCGGAACATGAAAGTATTTTTTTTTGTCTGTGGGACCAAATAAAACATTTACATAAATTGTCTGCATATCTGTTAAATGCTGATAATAATAAAGAGCACTACTTATTAAATGAGTATAACATGTATATTGTGAAATAGTTGCCTCTAGGCGCTTTCCAGAGACCCAGAACATGACACCCGAGCAAGTATTACATAAACAACGGCAGGTAAAAACTCCCCTAGTAGGAGAAAAACGCTAAGTGGCAAGGAAAAACTCCCTTTTAAAAGGGAAGAAACATTGAGCAGGACCTGGATCATAAGGGGGGACCCTCCTGCCGACGGCCAGCTGGGTTGAGCAGAAAGTAGAGAGAGAAGAGAGACACAGACACACCGTCAAGGGTACAAAAGACAAGATACATAAGTATAACTATCCATCTGCTGCAGAACTAAGACTTCCACGTATATATGACTGATACATGGTTAGTTGGTGGACTACAGAGACGACTATATAAACAGGTGTAGAGAGCAGACACTGAGGTGGTCAGAGGGTGGGACTGCAGGTCAGGATGTCAGCAGGTATCCAACAGAGACGCCCATACAGACAGGTGGAGGTAACACTGGGATGGTCAGAGGTGGGAATGCAGGTCAGGATGTCAGCAGGTATCCAACAGAGACATCTATACAGACAGGTGGAGGTAACACTGGGATGGTCAGAGGTGGGAATGCAGGTCAGGATGTCAGCAGGTATCCAACAGAGACATCTATACAGACAGGTGGAGGTAACACTGGGATGGTCAGAGGTGGGACTGTAGGTCAGGATGTCAGAAGGTATCCAACAGAGACATCCATACAGACAGGTGGAGGTAACACTGGGTTGGTCAGAGGGTGGAACTGCAGGGCAACCTGCAGCTCCTGAGACTCTAGCCTGCAAACATGTACAGAAGAGAAAAAGAGGAGACAGACCAGCACAAAAAACTAAAAGAACAATGGAGCATAATTACACTTATGAGATACTTCTAATTAATATCTGAGGATTGAAATGAAACACACTAAAGTTTACACCAACTATATGCTTTATTAAACAGAAACGTTTTAAGTTTGGTTCAATGGTGGAGGTGGTCTCAGCTGTCCTGCAAATCTACATTTGGATCCTCTAGGAACTACGAGTAAACCTGAACTTTGAGAACAGAGAGCTCTATTAGGAACATATGGTTCTATCAGGTCTTGCAAATATTGCAGCGTTTGGCCATTTCTGACTTTTTACACAAGTAATACAATTTTGAATTAGATTCTGATTTTTACAGGGTGCCAAAGGAGGGAGGCCAACACAGGAGAGACATGCTCTATCGTGTTGATTCCGGTCAGCATTCGCGCTGCTGCATTTTGGATCAGCTGGAGGCTGTTCAGAGAATTACTTGGACATCCTCCTAATAACATATTACAGTAATCTAGTCTAGAAGATATGAACGCGTGAATTAGTTTTTCAGCATCAATCTGGGAGAGGATGCTCCTAATCTTTGCGATATTACATAGGTGGACAAATGCAGTCTTAAAAACCTGATTAATATGCTATTTAATTCAATTCAATTGAATTCAATTTTATTTATATAGTGTCTATTACAACACAAGTTGTCTCTAGGCGCTTTCCAAGGGGATGAGGACTGCAGGTCGGGATGTCAGGATGTCATTTATATAACAAATCCTGAAAATAACACCAAGGTTTCGCACAGTTGCACTGGAGGCCATCACAACATCATCTAATCTCTTATTAAGGTGTTTGGGATCACAAACAATAACCTCTGTTTTATCAGAATTTATAAGTAAAAAAATAATGGACATCCAGTCCTTGATGTTCTTAAAACATGCCTGAAGATTGGCTAATGGTTCTGTCTCATCTGGCTATATAGACAAATACAGCTGCATGTCATCAGCATAACAATGAAAATTAATGCCGTGGTTCCGGATAATACTTCCCAATGGTTGCATGTATAAACTGAACAAGAGTGACCCTAGCACTGAACCCTGCGGGACACCGCAGCAGACCCTTATCTGTACGGAAGAAACCTCATGAACATAAACAAACTGGAATCTATCAGATAGATATGCTTTGTATGTACAAATATGATTTGTATGCTCACACAGATCACAACTCATAGGAAAAGACTGAAGTCTCACATTCGTGTCCTCAGCTTAGACAGAATGGAAGTTTGAAAATGTCACAGACTGAGACCATGTGGACAAAATTAGAAACAAGTATGATGCACAAACACCCAGTTGTCTTTGTCTTTCATCTAACAGCATTATTTGTCTTTAATACCTGGATCTGATCACTTGCTCAGGCAATGCACTTTGGGACTCATACTACTGTTAGGTAACTCAGTATCTGATGAAATCCACTGGGACCTGGGTCATTAAGCACAATCAATCTTTTTTTTCTGCTTTACTGATATACATTACCTCAGATATATCACGCAGTCAGTGATGCTATGAATTTTAGGACATCTATTAACACACACCAAACACTTTAACCAGAATATGCTGGCATTAGGTGTTTTAGTAGCAAGCTGTTTCAGTATGTCTTCAGGGATTATTGCAGGTAATTTTCCCACTTTTTCTTTATAAATATATTTTATGAATAACTGTGATGACAAGAACATGTTTTCTTATGTAAGAGCATCTCATTGAGCTTTCCAAAGGCCAACTTTGCCTGGAATAAGATCTCATATCCAGCTGAGGACAGAATATCAAGGATGTAAAGCAGGATATAAATAGGGATGACATGTAATATGGAAGCGCTTTTTGCATGTACATGAGGCAGTACCGGGAATGCAGTATGATGTTTTGCGCTGAGACATGGCCGTGAGAGAGTGGTCTGAGTGTGTTGTCATCTTAGACAAGTTGCTGTGAAGGAGCATCTCTGCACCTGGATATTGGACTGGTGGCAGTAAGATTTTCTTCATGCGTTAACCAAAACATTTAATCTGCGTTGCCTGCCGATTATGCATGTTACGTCATCAGCTCAGTTGTTCCAGGAACAAAAACAACAAACTAATGCATGAAAACAGTTTATCAGATTATGTTCATTTTAACTTATTTTAACTTATTTATCTAGTTTCTTCAATAATTTACACTTCAACAGTATATTTCTGTTTGGGCACAAATGAAGAATTGTCTTTCATTAGTAGCACAAGAAAATGTAAACATTTTATTTTATTTTTTTTTAAAATCCCTGATTGTTACATCATCACAATTAAACTACCTGTTCATTATCGCTAATGAAGTGACTCGTTCAGATTTACACAGCCGGATAAAGAATGTGGTGCTGGGTACTTTGTATTCCCCAGCAGGTTGTCAATCATATTGGTTGCTAGGTTATCTATGATTTTTTAAAGGTGAAGAAACCAGACTTATAATTACAGAAATGTGGACGGAACTCTATGGTGAGATATTTGTGCTCATTAGGATGCCTGCCAACCAGCTACAATGTGATGCCCGCTCTTCCTGCTGTCTGAAATTCCTTGTTGTGGTCATAAGTTTTTGTGTTTGGTTGTTTTATTCTAAGACCCAAACCCAGTTTAAGTGAACTTGAAATGATCCGTGAGTGTTAATATGAGTGTAAACGTGTGTGTGTGTGTGTTTTATGTGTTATTCCTGTGATAGACAAATGACCCCTCTAGGTCGTATCTGCCTCTTGGCGTTAGAGCAGCTACTGAGTTAGAGCCCAGAAAGCAAAATAATTCACTTTACATTGATACTCTGATCACACATTAATTTTATTTTTTAGTTATGTATAAAATATGAGTTTTCTAGCTAAAAATTAAATGATGGAGATTATTTTTCATTTGTGACACATGACTTTGAAGCCAAACAACCACATCGGGGGTTATCCTCAGCCAGCTTTCAGGTCATAGCTGCTTGCTGCTCCAGTTTTATCCAGAAGCTCATCCAGGGCACGTCTATAGCTCATAATTCATCATAGCTGATAGTATTGGGTATTACACACATAAACAAACACACACATGCACACTTTAAGATGACTGTCCCCTTGTCCAGTTTAACATTTTACTTAACAAGATTGTTTTGCTGTCCAAAGTACATTAAAAGGGACTATATAAAATGTGCAAATTCAGGAAAAGTTTGTATCCATGAATACGCTGGCTATTCTTTGTATGTGTGTGTTCAATTAAATGCCTTTTGTATTATTTTAGTACAGGTACTTTAATTACTCACTGCTCACTTCACACTGAAGTTTCTGACTTGCAGTCATCCTTTAATGCTATCCTATTTCTCTTTGCCTTATTCTTTCAAATCCTTTTCTTTTTTAACCTCTAGATATTGTTCACACTGGACAGCATGAAAAGGAAGTGGGACGGCTATTATTAGAAAGGCTATGTTTGCTGTAAATTGAAAGCAATTCTTCCATGAGGTAATTTGTTTGTGTGAATACATTTCTTAAGACAGAAGTACCGTTTCAACAAACTGTTTTTTATGGTACAAAATCTTTTTTCTTTGTTTGATTTGACTCCTCTCCTTCACATATTTAGTGACTACTTATCATTGCTTGTCTTTGCTTTAACACATCCGATGTTATTCATCTGTACAGCTTAACAGTCTGACATTTCTCTTGCTCTGATAAACAGTTTGCAGTTTTGGTAAGATGTGAAAACATCACTAGATTTAAGCTCTTATAAAGTCTAAAAATATAAATGCTCGTTTTAAAAGTACAAACTTGTTTTATACTCACAAAACCAGAAAAGAATCAGACACTAACCCTGGTATGTGTTGTGCAATAGATTTTCAGTTTTACTTTAGCGCCTGGTCTGAGGTGGCTCTATTTCAGACCTGACACCCAGTCAGTAAAAGGCTCCTGTCTGTTCCACTTTGAATAAAATAGATTACTCATTGGATTTTCCTCCCGTTGTCTCTTTTGATATTATCTTTAGGCTCCCCTGACACTTTCCAAAGGTTTGTATACTTAATGAAACAGCTGTTAGCCAGTCTAACTATGTGGGTGAGTTACCCTCTGTGTGGAGCTACTTCATCGGTTTAAACTAAGCATGAACATACACTATGATCCAGCAGATTAACTGATTTAGATGCACCATGTCAGTAACTTTACTATATGAACATGTAGTAAGATTTTATAGCCGTTATTGACAGTAGTTAGCCATGAAATGAAGAAAGAGTGAAAGTAAGAGAGGGGAGACGACTGTCGCCTCTGAACACGGTGCCCTCGCTCAACCTGGTGTGCAACTAGCACCTCAAAATAAAATTTACTGAAGAGTTTTTGCTCCTAAATGTTACTTGGTGAAAATAATTGTAGGTCAGTGCTGTCCCTTGCAGAAATGGTAAAATAAGACATAACAGAATTCATGACTGCTTAAAAGTTGTGACAAAACTTTTTCTTAAATGTTTGAACCCCACGGACGTGGTAGAGTTCAGATTACCACCATGAGTGACACCTCACAGCAGGGATACAATTAAAGGTGGGGTTTTGGATTAATTTCCCCACGAAATAAAAGGCCTGATAAAGATTTAAAAATGATTTGAACAGATTTAAATTCAGAAATAAGTGCTGGTTTCTTTGTATACCATCAAAGCTCCTTTCTTTCATGTCCTTGATAAGAACAATTACCCTGACTTTCAGTAGTCAGGAGCCTTCCAGGACATTCTAACTTTTAATAAAGGAAATTAAACAAAACAATCAAGACATTAATTACAGCAGCATTTATTGCTTTTTTTTTTTTTTAACAATTTAACCTTTTAAAGCCTAACATTATATAATAAGCAGAAATTTCATTTAAAAAAAAAAAGTGTTTGTTATATATTAAAATCTAAAACACCTCCAATTTTGTCTATAACAGATTTTAAATAATATACTCTTGGCAGCATTGTGAAAACACTAAGTAATTTCTTTTTTCTTTTTCTTTTATATCATATAAAAGTATTTAATTTATTTTATTTCATTTGTTTTTTTGTATTTTCTTTCTTTCCTTCTTAATGGGTGGTACAGAGGTCTCCCAAATTCATGCATCACACGTGATACATTAAAGGGTTAACACAAATGTAAGAAAAATTTACTCTGAACCTTATATTGCCATATTTTCCAGTGATTGAAAATGTTTCCATTTGATTAAATTCAGGACTTGTCTTTCTCATAACAGTAGCACATCAACTCCTCGTTTGTATTCAGCTTCACGTGTCATCCTCGTGATGAACATGAAGTGCTGTTGTCGGCTGCTGCCTTCTTTGTGAGTCAACACTTCATTAAACCCTAATAGCAGCTGAGAAAGACCAGCATGAAATGAAGTGTGACACATAAATTGAGTAATATTTATCAGTAAGTTAAAAGCTGCAGCGTTTTAATGTGATACTTATATTGGCATCCGACGTCTGGCTGATTTGAAAGGCTCACAAGAGGGCTGGTTTTAGGTGTGAGATAATTACAGCCTTCCTTGCTGTTTCTGTCCATCTCGCATTTCCTGTGTTAGTATCTGTCTCTGCTTATTCTTTATCTCACCCTTTTTCCCTTACTCTTCTATCTTTCTATTTACACATTGAATGTGTTAGGACCTTCTGGGCATTGCCATTTAGCCACTGTCTGCCAGTACAGATGTCAGCCTCAGCATTTCCTTGCCAGTAAAGGCGTTTCCTTGTCTTCTTCTGTAAATTTCATCTTTCCAATTTCAGTCATTTTATTGGCATGACCGTTGAGACAGGTGGAATGCATAATACTTTGACTTCCTTCACATCTTGTCTCCACTCACTCCTGGCCCTCCCCTTACCTCCAGCTCTTACTTTGACCTTTTATTCAAGCATTTCCACTTGCTCTCTTCTTTATCAGCATCCTCTCTCAGTACCACCTTCCTTCCAACCACTTCACCCAGTCTAACCTCTGTGCATTGTCAGGTGCCGTGCTGCAGTTTGCTCGGAAAAAGCACACACTTAAAGGCACACACATGCATGTTTGGTCTTTTGTTCACATCTTCTTGTTAATCTAGTGCTGTTGGTCTGAGTGAAAGTAAAAGTGAATATGTGTGTGTGTGTGTGTGTGTGTGTGTGTGTGTGTGTGTGTGTGTGTGTGTGTGTGTGTGTGTGTGTGTGTGTGTGTGTGTGTGTGTGTGTGTTTATGCCTGGCATCAAAGGGAACTGGAGCGTCATGGCTGAATAGAATAAGGTCAAGTTGACAGTGAAGCAGACAGATAATGTGAGGCACATGACTGGTACGCTGCACCATCTTCACTGCTTCTCTCTATTCACCTAAAACCATTGCTCTTGTCCTCTCCACCCGATATATGTTTTCTTTTACTCTCGTGTGTAACCGTGGAGGCTGGAGTATGAAGAAACGTTCCAGTCTTCCTCTCCTCATCATGCTCGTCCTGCCCCAGAAACTACAACCTACGTTGACAAGCATTACCATATGTTACACCCAAGGTACTTTGTGTGGCATATGTTGTGTAAATGGAGAAAAAGGCATTGCACACAATTTCGCAACGAAAGAAGTACGTCTGTTTAAAACCTCACCAGCTGTTATTGTCCACGCTCTTGTTTTTTTTTTTTTTGTTTTTTTGTGTGTGTGTCTTTGTGATGCTCTCATTGAATTGTCTTGTCTTAGCAGATGTTTGTGTCACTTTGAGAGACCCAGAGGAAGGTGAAAATGATGAAGTGGGAAGAATTAGTCACTCACGCTCAACGGAGACGTTCCCTGAATTACCCAATTTTAGCATTCACAATGATATTTCAGTGTTTACTATGCAGAACTGTAAGCATCAAGGCTGGAAGGAAATAAAGTTGCGTATTATGTAGCAGGGTTCCCAATAAGTCATACTATTGCAATATTTCCGTGATTAAATCGTCTAATAAACCCGTAGAGGGGCATTCTAGTGTGACATGACAAATGCTATGTGGTCAGAAGACAGATCTGAAATGAACTGACACACTTAAATTACATTGTTGGTCCAACATAAAATGATCTGATCTGAGATTACAGTTGAACACGTATCATGTAGTTGTTCCTCTAATGACATAACCTTGCAGACACACTGAGAATGTCATACTCATAGCGATGTTAGCTTTGTACTATATTAGTGCCGTGCATGACGTGTTTATGCACCCTCAGGCAGATTGTTACTGTTGTTTATAGCCATTAGAAAAAGTGTGTTTGTGTGTATCTTGAATGTGTGTGTATGTAGGATTGCTCTGCATTAAGTGCAAGTCTAATCTAAGTATCTGCATGTGCTGGTGTAGTTTTGAACTGCAAACCGATGTTGTGGGAGGTTCAAACGAAGGTTTATTGTTGCTCATGTTCACTTTGGTTGCACCAACAACTTCAGTATCAGGCTATTTATGCTACCTAATTAGATTTGTAACCTATTTGAAAATATACAGCCATGTGAAACAGAAAGCATGCCTACTTTTATGAGGTTTTACATTTCAGGATATGTTAAAACATCAGCCGGTTTATACCAGGGTGTAAAAGTTTGGTAGGTACCCTCTCAGACAAACAATACCGCAACAAACAATACAGTGCAGAAGTCTTAATTACCCATTAAATTGTTGTTTTATTAAAGCTTAAAATACCATCCACATTTATTACGTACATTTTTCTTTATTAAGAAACAAACAGAAAATACTATGGAAAAATAAGTGGTAGCTTAATTAATCATTTGCCGTTAAATGGCCAATAATTGGCCTTTTTAAAATAATTGCAATGGTCATAAAGAAAAACAAAAAAAAACACCTTTTTATCACTCTCTATATCATATGGACCCAAAATAAAAGTGTCTCTAAAAGTGACATTTGATGACTTCCTCAAAACCAAGTAAAGTTTTAACCATAAACAAACAAAAAAACTATGTACACCTTTGATTTAATAGCATACAAAACCACCTTTATCAGAAATGACATAAGTAATTATTTCTTGAAGACATTAACAGTTTTTTTTTAAATATATTGCTTTAATGAGATTGTGATTCATTTTATAGAATTTATTTAATGCATGTTTGGGGCCATTCAGTTGTGTAAATGTCTCTTAAGATCCCATCCCAGCATTTCAGACTTTGACAGGTCCATTGCAACACCTTGGTTCCTCTTTTGTTCTCAACCCTTCTTTTTAAGATGAAGGTGTGCTTGGGATCATAATCCAGTTGCATGACCCACTTTAGACCAAGATCTTGCTGTCAGACAGATGGCCTCATATTTGCTTCTGGAATACTCCGGTATAAAGAGGAGTTAAAGGTTGACTCAGTGGGCATGTAAACCCCTTTCTTTCTAAAAACCTATTAGGGATTCATGACCGCCACACAAAACTGATTTGATCAGAAGAACATGTGCATCTTCATGACACGTGGGACTGAAATGGCTCGTTTCATGGGCGTGCTGTGCGGGACACAGCAAGTTAATATTATTTTGGACACATTCTTGGATTTGTAGAGATGGTCACGGCCACTTGCATCCGAGCAGAACCCCCTCACCTTAATGACACAACTGATGCTCGAGTCGCTGCATGGGTGTCTGTCAGCATATCAAGTGGATTTACTCATTCCACTGACATTTTAAGAAATGCAATCTGAAGCTTAAATACTGAAATGTCCGTTCATTGAGATTAACTGTTATAGTTCCATTTTTTTTTTCATTTTTAAAACACAATGTATCTGCGTATTATAAAAATAACTATACACTGTATAAATATTGTGAGGATTTGAGAACAACTAGCAACACCTATGTGCACAGAAGTGAACATGAACAGTTTATGTTCTCCTCACTTTTCATGAACGAGGCCTTCCAGGTTTTCCAGGTCCACCACTATATTAGGTTGTTTTTGTATTTGTTCTGTTCTGTTGTACTGTTCATTATATCTCAACATCTCTACTCTGATCTGGTCTAGACGGCATTGTTCCACAAGTCTAGTGTGGTCCTGTGGTTTCCTCAAACACATCAACCTCTTCTCAATGTACTGCTTTAAACTTTAACATGAAACGTGCTAACGGAGACCTTTTCTTTCTGGCTATTTTTCTTTTGTTTGTTTTGGAACTTCTTTGATTATTGCACAGCCTGACCTTGGGTTGAAATTGCTAAAATATTCGCCCCTGAGAAGATTAGAAATGATCCCGAGATCCCGAACGTTTTCTTCTTTTTTATATTCTTAAGCAGCTACTTTGGACGTGACCATATAAGCATAAATTCTTTTTTTTTTTTTTTTAAGGACCACAGCAGGAAAGTCACTAACTTAGTTTTCTCAAGAGCTAAAGTTATCACAACTATTACTGGATCTTGGTACTGAGAGCATGTAATTAATTCCAAAGTGATTATTAACTGCCTTAAAAATATTTAGTTTTTACAGACTGTCCACATAAACATCTTAGTAGATGTATGTGCCTTAAGAACCTGTCTGGTTTGAAAAAGAAGGTTTTAGTTTCGAGGGCCTTAGATCACTAACTTAAAGTTTCTGATCTCAACATTTTAAGAACATCTGTAGATTTTTATGCTCTTTGATCTTTTTTGCATTGATTGGTAAGTGTTTACAGGTAGATGCCTCTGTGAAATTCGACGTATACTTCAGCCACTGTCGTCACCGTCCTGTGAGGACTCATGTGATCTGGATGAGCTATGAGTGATCCTCTGAATACGGTCTTCTCAGCTTGAGAAAAGAAGGAAGCGTTTGAGGATGCGTCTCCATTGCTGCGCTGCAGTTCGTTCGCCTTCGTGTAGAGCGTTCGTAGGTTGTGCCCCCTGAACTGGGACGGAGCTGGGGAGCTGCATTATGGGATACATGTTGTGAAACAAACCTGACCGGTTATGGTGCCAGTGTTACATTTAAACTACTTGTGTTGACTTTCCAGCTATGATGCCTCCAAGTGTAACTGGTGTGAGCCTTTATTTTTAACACGGAAACACAACTCATGAATTGTACTCATGACATGTAGTAAGAGTCTTAGTTTGCGTGATGGAATGAACTGTATTCTGTGTCAATATCATTGCAGTGTATCCTGGAGTCGACAGGCTTTGTGAATGGGACTTTCACAAAGAGAATGCTAGTCACACGTTTTTCTTTTTCTTTATTTCCCCTTCCTCTCCGTCCCCTCTCCTTTCGTCTTCTTCTCCATACTCCCCCTTGTCAACTGTGCCAAAGATCTAAGTAGTTTTCATTTCTTTGACGAGCTCTCTCTTTCCTCTCTTTATCTTGTCATCCAGTGGAGGCTCAAGTGCAGCGAACACACTCCTATTGAAAAGTACGAGTCGTGTTTGACCACGCTCTACAAACCCCCGATCACTTCACATCACTCCAGTCTTCCCCTGCCATTGAAACTCCGAATCCCACACTTTTAACATTTATTACTCCTGGTCATGTGTTCGTGAGTAGTATCAGTCAGGAAGGAGCTGTATTTAAAAAAAAACAACTTTCCCTTCTTTTACCTGTAAAGTTGTTTCATATGCTTTTCAATTAACTATAATAGTCAGTATTGATAAACAGAATATGCATTGGGTTTTGATAGACTGAAAGGCCGTGGGGAAATAGTTCCCTGCTCTCTTTGCAATCTGTCAAGTGTCAATGCAGTAAAGCTGCTGGAAACCTATTGTTATTGTAAGTATTATTATTTTCTACTTTTTCTTCTTTTTTTTCTTTTTTTTTTCACAAACTGTAAGTGGTATTATTGCAGAAACTGCAAATAAATAAATTGGAAAAAAAAAAAACCCACTTCAGCCGACAAACTGTTGAAGAGTTGGAAATGTAACAAAGAGAGAAGCTTGTTTGAAAATCATTTATTGCTATTGGGCTCTTGGATTTTGTCGCTTGGTGACAGCAAATGATGTCACATCCAGTATTGTTAAGTAACGAGGGTGAGCTCTCTGGGTTGAAAACATGAGAAATACAGTAGATGTAAGGTGGTGCTTTATGCATGACTGTGAGTGCGCGCGGTTGTTTGTCTGTGTGGCCTCAAATCGACTGGCAACCGCACACAAGGTGGAGTTGGCTCCTCAGCTAATAACAGCTGGGATAGACGACGATAGGAAATAGATACATGGGAGATATGTGTGCGGGGATATTAAAAATAATTGACTGAAAGTAATATATATTAGTTTTGATCACTATATGATAGATTTATGATCACATTTGTCACACTAACAAAGTCACTGTTATTGTGACTGTTACAAACTGTCATATTGGTGACATTTCATAGTAATAATATTACATCCATGCTGTCTATCAAAACTGATGCCTACAGACTCACCAGGTGGTGAACAGGTCAAAGATCATCATTCAAATACAATAAACGATGCAAAGACATACAAAAGCCATTTTAAGGAATGTCACAAGTTTGACTTACAATTTCTAGGCAATTTTTTAGTTTTTTTTTTCTTTCTCTTAAGTGTGTAAGCAGCCAGACAGCAGTTGAGGGGAAGCATCAAAGAAGTTAGTGAGTGGTACTGCTTTCATTTATAACATCCATTAAACGGGCAGGTCAAAAGTTCAAACAATGTCGCTGATGTGTTTTGATATCAAGAGCTCAGAGCCAAAATCAAAACGATGGGGTCATGACTTCAGCCATTTGATCTCTCTCTCTATCATGTCTGCAGAGAAGAGTTGGATAAAATGCTGAGGCAACGTGAATCACCCAGAATTGTGTGCGTGCGTGTGTGTTTGTGATTACTGCTTCTTAGGGTCAAATGAACATTTCTCTCAATTGCAGCTAATCAATAAATTCAGTGACTTTTCTTTCAGATATCTGCTCTCCAGTACTTTTATCTACTCCTCAGCGTTCCCTCTCCTCTCCTCTCCTCTCCTCCCCTCTCTTCTCCTCCCCTCTCCTCTCCTTTCCCCCTGTAATGACAGGGGAAGGACTAAAGAAACTAAATGGTCTCTTGTGAATGAAGTGAATTGAGACAGATCTCATCAGCATGCATGAGCTGCTCCCATAAAGTAACTATGCATATCAATCACACGCTTCGTATTTGTCGGGATTCATGGCCTCCTGCAGGATTCCTCTGGCGAGATACAGTGTAACATATAGCGGGACGCACACGCACTGAAATATGCATGTACGTGCGCTTGCATCTCAACACTGCTCACACACTCTTTTAACCACAATCACACACGTGGTGCTCAGCGCTCTGTCACAGCTGTCAGTGGGGCTTGACACCGGCTCTCCTGTCTCATCATTAGTTTTAGTGAGAGATGTCCTGTCCCTGCAACAAAAACAAACATGGCAGGCCGTGACAAATCAATTCATCAGACGGGCCATTTGCCGATAGTTATATTTCACTTACAACTAATGTGTATTGAATGTCTCAGAAAAGTTTCCAATAATGCAGGGGCAACACTTCCAATCAGCTTCCCCCTCAACAGCTTTGATCGATGAATCATCAGAGGCAGATAGATTGCTGTCAAAACAGTGGCTTTTTTTTGACTGATCGTTTTCCATCCACCTGAATTGATGCACTGCTGAATGGGACACAAAACTGTTCCAATGGCTGTTTTATAATGTTTCTCCATAACTTTTGGGACCTTTGGCTTCATTTAGGCTTTTCCTTCTTGCTCTATTCGGGTATCCTCAAGATCCTGTGTTTTTGCTGATGATATCATGAGTCTTTGGCACGCTTTTCTTTTCCAAACTACCACTTCAGAGAACACAACAGAAATCAAAGGATTCATAAAAAGCTACTTCCAAAGTCATTACTGACAACTTTTAAACAGTATCAGAAATGTACCCATTTTTGATGCCTTATAGGTGTAGCCATCCTTTGCAGACGGTCACCGCAAATGTCCAGGTATTCTCAAAGGACACATATTTTATCTGGAATTATCAGATTAATCACAATCGTTCTACTTCATTCATTAATTTATTTGTCCTCTAAACACGTTCGATCAGTAATATCTGCAAGTCTCTGCAAACCGTCGCTGGATGTGAGGCGGGGTGCACCCGGGACGTGCTGTCAGCCTATCTCAGCGCTGTTTTTGTGCACATTTATACTTCTTCAGTAAATTTGAGCAAAATGATAGAACTGATAAACCAGTTCACAAACTCGATTGTCAGTTACAGCTTAGATTTGATTTTTACTTGTGCTGTATTGATCATACATGAAATGAACTTACCTATGCTGGTCCTTGAGTTGCTAAGCAACAGAGCAGCAGGTATAGTTTGCATCTACGGTGCCTGCAGAAGTTTGACTGTGGGAAGTGACAACTCGTGAGATCATATATATATATATATATGTATATATGTATATATATATATATATATATATATATATATATATATATATATATATATATGTATATATGTATATATATATATATATATATAGGTGTGCATGTGAGCGTGATTGGTTGTTTGTCTTCTCTGTGGCCCTGGATAGACTGGCGACCTGTCCAGGGTGTACCCCTGCCTTCCGCCTGATATGCGTCGGGATAGGCTCCGACAGACCCCCGTGACCCGGAAACGGATACAGTGGGTTTAGATAATGGATGGATGGATATATATATATATATATATATATATATATATATATATATATATATATATATATATATATGTGTAAATATGTGTAAATATCTTTACTATAAATAAAACAAAGTGTACAGTATATATGTAATTTAGCTGGTTGTCTCGGTTTTCTTTTATTGAAATTACACAACACTGGCCTTGACCATCCCACACTGCCCGAATATACATTGTCATTAAAAACATATCTGGGTAAGAATTTGCAAAATCTCTTTGAAAGCTGGAAGCTCTGTGGTTCATGCTCAGTCTTATTTTTTTCCTCCAAGAATAACGTTGACCAAACGAACTTGAGTGGAATTTAATTGCATGCAGCTAAACCAGATTTATTTATTATTCGGAGCAACACCAGCGCTAATGCTTTGGATTTTTCCAGATTCATTAATTAGTTTTCTGGCTGTGATTTGATTGTCGTCGATGATTGTGGCCTTTGCAGAAAAGGATTGCGATTCCACCAAACAGGCTGTGGCACATTTCAAAAAACATCCCACAAGTTTGCACAGCTTTGAGAGTGCTGGCTTTATATATCACAGGAATATGTGATTTTACTTGACAAAATTCGATTTGTACAGTTTGGCAGAAAAGAAGCTTCACCTCTGAAAAACTCCCAGAGTGACATAAAGCCACATGATGGGCAGAACAGGCCTCGGCCACATCCAGGAGGAGGTCAGCAGGATGGCAGATGATGGGGTTTCAGGTTGCCTCAGATAATCTTTCTCCTTTGTCATTTATCTGTTTCATTTTCTAATCTCACCATCTACCTCTGTTTCTTCTTCCTCATTTTTTCTACCTTTAGTGCTCCTTCTCATTGATCATTTCAGCTGCCTCATCAAATCCCTGGTTAGACTAATTTGTCTCTTTTCCCCTGCCTCCACCCTACTATTCACACCTAGTCCTTCCTTACTTCTACTCTTTATCTACTATACTGCTTCTCTCTGCTTTGTTTTTTGTCCTCTCTTTTCACTTTTTGGTTTTTATGTCTATCCTTCCTGCCGCCTTCATTTCTCTCTCACCTTTTGTGTTTTTCTCTTTGCATCTCATGCTTCTGCCCAGCTTTCTTCAGCCTTTTCTTTTCCCACTTGCCACCTCTCTTTCTTTAGTCAGTCAGACAGTTGAAGCAGCCAGGCTGCCTGCACTGAGATCACAGAGAGGAGCCGCTCTGTCCAACCTCCCAGCCCTCTCAAGAGAGCCAAACTAATGCAAGCATGCCAAAAGGTTGTATGGAGACAATTATTCACCATTTGTTTTAGCCCTCAGTCTTTTGCAGATGGTATAACACAGCGATGGCATCAGCTCATTTAACTTACTTTGTATTTTTAGTTTTTTTTTTATCCCTTCAAAGGTCATACACATATTCTATGATTTATTGATAGAGGTTTGCACCAGGGGAAAATGTAGCCTAGAGGTTTTTTGTTTTTTTTTGTTAGTGGACCAACCAGTTTACTGATAAGTATGTTTATCTGGGAAGATAAATAAGACATTATCTTCCCTCCCACAGCAACTGCCAACACTGTGCCCTGAAGCTATGCTCTTAACCCCCAACTGCTCCAGTGGACCTTCTCAGTGTCCTGCATAAACTATGCAGTTATGGTGAGAGGCTCTCCTGTGTAAACGGGTCTGTGTTTGAATTTGAATTTGAGTCCGTAGGCGGGTTTCCATTACCCCTAGATTAGCTCAAAATCAAATACTGAAAACCAAATATCGAACAAGAAATCCTGTAATGGAAACGGCAATAATGCGAAAAACTAAAAAAAAAACAAATATTGGATAAATCTTTTTATGCTTCCAGGAGGGGGTTTTTCAGGCGCTTCGATAATCCACCTATTTGCAAAATCGTAATGGAAACCCTTTTTGCCATTTTACAAGTCTCTCAACAGCGCTGGATGTGATGTAGCCAGTCAATCTAAAGTCATCAAAATCCAGTTTCCAGCTGTTTTTGGCATAATTAATACGATGTAGCTGTCCCGTGACATTATTTAATCATTATGCATTACATAAAGGCTTCACCTCTGAATAATCCACTGCCTTCATCATCGAGGTATTTTCTCAACAGTGGTAGTGGCAGTTGCAATAATTTGTCAAAGATTAAACATGTTTTAGTCCATTTTCTTCAGCGATGAAATTGTTTTGTTTTTGTTTTGAAGAGAAGTCTTGCTGGAGAAGATACAGAGAGTACGAGAATTAAGCTTATTCAAAAAAACAGCGATCAATGGAGACACCGACCCCCTGCAGCTTTATTGAACTTTCAGAGATTCTATCTTCTTTTGCGCAAAAGTATGATGGAAATGCGACTAGTTTGTGTTTACTAAGAAAGCAACTGCTGCGGCTGCATTATGATTACACTAGTCTTTTACTAACTTTTAATCAATTCATATTTCAGCTAAGATGAGTTTTATTTCATAACTTTATATCACAACTTCATAACTTTCATAACAGGGTAGCATTGAAACTCACTGACATTTATATGTGCAACTTTGTAGTGGATTTAATGTTTGTGAGTTAAAGTAAGTTTACTTCTTTTTCTTTAACTTTTTATGCTGGGGTAAGAACATAAAGAATATAAAGATTGCAAAAGAGCTGTTGAGTTAGTATATGTGTATTTGTATGTGTGCTTGTTGCTGCAGATTTATTAACATATTTGTAGGAACGGCAGCAGCGGTAACTACGTGACTCCTGTACTGATAACCTTCTCTGTCACATTAAAGGTGACACATGATGGCAGTATTATCAGAAGTGCCACAATTTCTTTATGTTTTATTGGAATGTCTGTTGTAATTTTCTAAAAGTAACAATGGAAATAGAATACGAAAGCCTCCTTTTAAAACACATCTTCATACTGCTGTTCGTAGGGCGTTGCCAGGGGAGGAGTTAGTATCTCATCTGCTTTACTCGTCCTTTCTGTGGGGTGTCATCATGTTACAACCTAACGCTGCCCACTTTCCAGGGACTGTGAATGCAGCATGATTTGAATCTGGGTGCAGGTTAACTTTGGGAGACGTTCTCAAACTGATGTGACAGTATTATCCCAAAGCTGTTATGTTGGAATTCATGAGATGGTCTTGCCTTTGAACATCCAAACACGTGCATGAAAAAACACAGAAAACGTAGTTATTTTTCACGGTTTTCAAAGCACTAGTATAAATCTACTTTCTCTCACACAAAGACATACAACCAGACAAATGTTTGAATTAACACATAAATTCCACTGCTTCAATTCTTTTTTCTCATCTTCAAAATAGAAATGTTCAAAAATATTTTAGGATGATATTATGTTTAAATTATAAAGTAACTTTATTCCTTGGTTTCTTCATGGTCTAAATATAAAGTAACTTTATCCTTTGGTTTCCTCATGTCTATGACAGCTGTTCAGTTCATACAGGAGTATGTTGCCATGGTACCTTATGACGCCCTGTGGGCAAGTTATGTTTGAAATAACAGATCAACACACGCAATAGAAATACCACTTTACGAACCATTGTGCTTGTAAAGTATAGTTACCATTCCTTTCCAAGAAGGGATCATGAAGGGTTCTCTTAAGCGAAGTTAGAGAATCGATAAATTCTTTGACTTTCCATGTGAGCATCAATTTGAGATACAGCTTCTCTGCAGAGGGATCTGCTCTTCTAAAACAGTCGTACTGAAGCTCTGCAGAATCATACTTGTTGACTTTGTAAGATTTGCAAGGTTTTGTATTTGCTCTTAATTTTCTGCAAGGACTAAAAGACACTGAAAAGACAAATTGTGACACTTCCAAGTGAAACATTAAGTTAGTTTAATGAACAATTATAATTTGTCAGATCTTCTTCTCCGTTATTGATGGGACAAAGATCTTGCTAACGCTCGTTACTGATGCATTCACATGGTAATTTTAGCCAGGAGTCCTTCCCGACTTTGCCAGCTGCAGCTGTTGTCTTTACTCTGATTCATGTCTCTCTGTTCCCTGAATTAGTTTAAAAAAACACAATTTTCTGGGTTTTTTTTGTCCCTTAGAAACTGCGTTTTGATGTAGGTCAGCATAGCCGGACCGTCAGGACATCAGAGGAAAGGGTTGCATTATAAGATGTGCCCCATGAAAACCCATGAATGTGGCTTTTACATGCTTTTAGTTTTTTCTTGTAATATCATTTTCCAGCTGTTTTGAAAACAGAAGACTTTAAAAGCTCCAGTTTATGTCTTTTGTCAATAAAAAAATATTGACAGGAACCTCTGCAACTTCTCAAATCCTTCATTCAGTATTCCTTTTATTTGTTTCTCATAAGGCATTTGCTACATAATAAATATTTAGAAAATGTTTACAAAAATACAAGTATTAATGTGCCTCTGTGAACACTTGAAAATGTTGGTAATTATCTGAACATGTAGCCTAATTATGTTGT
Organism: Xenentodon cancila; assembly: GCA_014839995.1. NCBI lineage: Eukaryota > Metazoa > Chordata > Actinopteri > Beloniformes > Belonidae > Xenentodon > Xenentodon cancila. Next base: position 21,981,096 of record CM026197.1, read on the forward strand.
TAAAATCAATTCATCTGATTGAGGTATGTATGTAGTCTTTGTTTTTTTTTCTTTTTTTTTTATTTGTTGATGTAAGCCATGTGTTTGCACATAAAGTGTGTGTGTGTGTGTGTGTGTGTGTGTGTGTGTGTGTGTGTGTGTGTGTGTGTGTGTGTGTGTGTGTGTGGTGGGGGTTGGGGGTTGAACCATTAAATTATAATACCAGAAGAAAACTGGCACACTTAGATCTGCCTTCTTGTGAGTGGATCATACTGGGCATATGTTCAAACCAGTTGTAAAGCGGTCCTTGATAACCGCCTTCGTAAAACCATTTAGAGTGATTTGGGTTGTTACACTTAGTGACGCTCCTGTAGATAATGAAAGAATGGCTGTGTTGAAATTTCGACATAGTACATTTCTTAGGGGTTTCTGCATTTGCCAGCTTGGCTCAGGAGCACAGCCTGAAGCCAAACGCAAAGGCTTTGATAACCTCTTGTTTTGAACTGGAGATGAACTGTAACTGGAAATGAAATTATACAAATGCAAGCGGACGGACACACTTGCTCTGTCTCCACGGCTCTAGCTTATTCCACACGAGTAACCAGAAAGAGGTCCATTTAAAGACTTCTTCTTGTTTTGAACCGGATTTCTGGCTCCACAGTTTCATTTTTACATGCCTGATCGAGCTGAAGTTTAAAATGAACAACCTCCCCGCTTTCTTTCTGTCCACTCAATGATAACAGTTGTAGAGCTCAGTGAAGATTTGTACTCCCCGTGAATCGATGTTAATCACATCATTGTGTTGCCCCGTCCCTTGCGGCTCTCTCTGGGGTTTCACACTTCTCTCTGGCCTTTTCCTCCTCACCCGCTGCTTCTCTCGCTCCGTCTCTGCCTCTCCCCTTCTCCCTCCTGTCCCCCCGATCATGAGGGAGGTGAAGCCATCTGAGGCCATTTGCACGCAAGCCAACCCTCCACGCAGGTCAGTGGTATGCAGACTCTGATGCTGAAGTTGTCGCCATTGGCAAGAGCTCCCATCAAGCATCTGTCATCTATTATTTCTGGAGCAGCTTTCACTGACTGTTGTGTCCTGCGTTTTGTAAAGTGGGCTCAAATATGGAAGAAGGTGATTTAGTAAATGTCAATAAAATTATGCATAATTCGATTATGAATTGGTTCACGACTCTAATGAGAAGAAAAAAAAACTACTTTTGATTTCAGGAATTTTTTCAAATGTAAATCTGCTGAAATCTGATACTAGTGTAAGGAAAATTTAAATTTTGTTTTTTTTTTTAACGATCCTTATTTGTCATCGTATCTTAACACTAGCTTAAAAAAACCCAAAACAAAAAAAAAAAAACCCATCAACATTCAGACAGCATCCAAAAGCTCACAATGTGAGTGCTGTCATGGTCAAAGTTCACAGACCACCAACTCAAATACAACATGGAGCACTACACGCCACGCTGCAGGGTGAGCAAAACTCTTTAAGCTAGTTTGCTGCATCCTCAGAAAATATTTGTCACCTCGTCTGACATTCTTCAGAGCCATAGAGAAATGGAGTCACCTGTCCCATAAGGGGAGCTGGTGTGGAAGTGCTTTAGAGTGCAACGTCACTGATTCCTGCCAGGCTCTGCTGCTAAAAAAAATGTTTCTAGTGGCAATATACTCCCTTTAAAAATGTGTGACCTCTCATAAAATACCAAGTCTTTTTGTTTTGCTTTTTGACAAACAATCATGGTGTCATCACTCATTCTGATCAGTCTGGTGGTCTTTTCTGAAAGTAACTCCAGGATTAGCCTGAAAGCTCAGAGTTTAAAGGTGTGACTTGCTTGATTAACATCCCTTTTAGCCAGCGGGAATGACTGGTAATACAGCCGAAACCGACCAGGAGGTCCATCAATCTGCGAACTTCGCTCTCAAGCACTTTCTTTTTCTTCATTCGATGCTGTTCATTTTTTTTTTTATCATCTGTCACTGCAGGTTGGTGATAAATTATCCACAAGAGGTGTGGCTGTGACATAGTTTTTAATCAGTTTTGGTGCATTGTAATTATAGCATCTTCTTAGATTTGAAATCAAACATTCAGCAACGTGAGATTTCCATTTCATGTGTGACTTTAAGCTTGTTGTCCAAACACAGTTAATTCGGCACAAGACAAACTCACCTTTCCAAAGTCAAGAATCTACGTTTTGACCTTGTCATGATGAACATAGTTTCAATTTTCCAATAAACGTCTGTATCTCTTGTCAGAAACTGAAGTCCATAACACCCGAGCCATTTTGTAAAAGGCTGCTCATGCAGATGCAGAGGCAATGTGATATATCTGAGTCATCAATACTACATCTAGTATTACCCATACATCCACAGGAGAATGACCTTTTTTTCGACTGCAGTGAAGTTACTAAATATGCAATGTGTTTTCTCTTTCCCTGTGTCTGTGTCTGCATGTGTGGATGTGTCGGTTCACAGCTCCAGCCAACGCCCAGATCGTGCACTCGGGTGCAGCATGTAACGTCAAGGATGACAACATAAGTGAGAGGATCTACACCATCAAAGAAGGAGACACACTTGTGCTCCAGTGTATTGTTAAAGGACACCCACGACCACAGGTAGGCTCTCGCCCCACCTGCGCAGCGTTTTTTTGTATGGAGAGAGTTCTGCATGTGCGTTCATGCTGATCCGTAGTTGTTTAGGCCGAAGGTGCAGGTGACTCTGGTGGTTCTTGTACTCATGAGCAGTGGTGACACTGGCGTCGTTGGTGTCCCTGAACACAACCTGTCAGCAATCTAATTTCTGCACTCTCTGTAATAACTCCACACGCGAGATGTGCAGGAAGATTTATGTGTTATTGTTCGTGTGGAAAGTGTTGTGCTTGGTAAAACAGCCTAAATTAAAATGCTTCATACCACTGGACCATACCAGCCAGTATAAAACACACCAACATGTAAATAGAGCCTTGCATGTCACATATTCATTCCTCCACCTGGTCACAATTTATCAGTGAGCTTTGATCAGCACTCACCCTCCCCTCTTTCTCTTTTGGAGAAATTCAACATTTTCACACCTCCTGCTGTGAGCTCGGCTGAATTGTCAGTTTTAGTCTCAGATTCAAGCCTATTCCCCTACTTTTTGCCACATTTTCCTGGCAAACATATAGCAAAGCCTAAGGTCTTATCAAGCTGCTGATGTTGTTATAATGCATGAGCACCTCCTTAAATCTAGCAGAATTTCGCCTCGTTGACATGGCGTGGCTGTTTCATGCCAGGCTGGTCACTGAAAAGGCTGCGGGCGAGGTGGACACATCCTCCGATTTCCATTCACAAGAAAATACGCACTGCCTTGCCCAGCATTAGTATTTGACGTACCAATGAGTCATTATTCATGTTTACGGTGTCGCTGAGGTTCAGTTTGAGCTGAGTCACAAAATCTCTTCCGTCACTCACCTTACAGTGGCATCAACTAAAACCCAACCGTGCTTTCAGGCTCTCAGCTGGAGTGTGGCTTTGAATTCTGAGTCTCTTATCTGGTTAGCAACCCTGTTACCGTTTAGTTCAGCACCATGCAAATTGTTTTGACAAGCGGGAACAGAGAATGTGCTTGTGAGTTAAAGGTCAAGGGTTTAATTCCACTAAACAACCGGTTCGAATAAATGTGTTTTGTGCTGTCAGCAAGCCTAATGCTGTTGCTTCATCAGTGAATCTTTAGTATGCAATTTAAAGAAATAGCCCAAGCAAGAATAAATAAGTAGCATTCAAGCTTTGAAAAACCATAGCATGAAATCATTTGATGTCGACTTCAGTGCCCCAAAGAACTCTTTTCCTTTGTTGGATTTTTCACAAACAGATATTCAGACAAGTACATGTTAGACTGCACACAGTTAAATTATTTGAAACTCTCTATATATGGGAGCATGTACCTAAATGTATGCATATACTAACACAAACACACATTGTTGCACAAACAGTCAAAACTACATTGATAGAAAATGACACACTCAACCATCCAGCGCAGTGTACGCTTACCCAGAGCACATCTGGTTTCCTGGCTTGAACTCCGGCAAAACTTTTTGCACCAAGGTGTGTGCGTGTGTGCGAGCGTGCCTGTTTGTTTGTGCGTGAGCCTACGGAGCTGGATGTAAAATAAACTTAGGTGGCTCTGGAGGGGTTGTGTGTTGTGTGTATTTGTACGGGATTGTGTGAAGTGAGAAAAGCAGCGTATCTCATGGGTGCATGTCCACTGGCATCACATCAGCATGAATAAAACAGTGCCTGTGTCTCAGCTTTGTTTTCTTCTTTCTGTGTTTACATGACCTATGTTTGCGTGTGTGTGTGTGTGTGTGTGTGTGTGTGTGTGTGTGTGTGTGTGTGGAGAGAGAGAGAGGGAGAGAGAGAGTATAAGAAGTAAGGGCAGATGCAAAATAATCATACCTAATTTATTACATCTTTATTCTGTTGACCTAATCTTCCAATAAATGTCCTGGTCATAACAGACAGCGCTGGAAAATAATCACTACACAGAATCTGTGATTTGCTTGTTTTGTGTTGGAGGTAGGAGTGTATTTTGAATGATGTCAGTGGGGCCAGCAACTTCTTGATGTTTCTGGCCCCATCGTCAGAATGTAAAATGCACGCCATATATAAGGTGTGGAAACAAAACCAAAATCATATTTACTGCCTGTGGCAAGCGGCTTTGGTTGAGTGAAAGGATGTGCTGAAATATACACATGTGAACACGTTTGTGTGTGCATGTGTCAGTGAGAAAATGTGCTATGTAGAAACACACAAACAAATTCACAAAGAAGCATAAAACAGACTCGGGCATAGAGCTGCAGCAGTGGAAACATTTCAACGCCCTATGCCTTTGGAGTTAAAAGTGTAAGTAAAAGCAACATACACTGAATAAATCATTCACATATGACTCAAACCAATAAATGCATGTAAATAGATTCAAATTTCAGAATAATATTCCATATACAAGTCAAACAAAAGCATGACCAGAAATTTCATTGCATTGTTAAAGAGAGGGAAGTTGGCATTTTAGAGTGAGACAGTAAACAGAAAAAACTCTTCCTGCAACAGGGTTAAACTCATTCAGTATGGCTCCGTGTGCAGTCATCTAAAGTCTTCGGATTTCTCCATGACACGGGTCCTTCCACCTCCTCCTTCCACTTGGTTAGCACTTTATATTTTTGCAAAACTAAATGTAGAAACATTACTTGATACGGATTTAAATAAAAAAAGAAAAGATAGTTGATTTAAAATAGATTTTCTGGCTGAATCCATCTTTCTGAGTTCAGCGCTCTTCAAGATGCTGATTCTTCCTAATAACACAATTCTTAAATATTTTTACAAATATTTCTCAAACCTCTTATGAAAACATTTGCCTTCAACAGAGTGAGGACATTTTACTTGGTTGTTGATTTGGTGCGCCAACAAATATCAGTTTCACTAATTATGTTTTTGTTTCAAAATTTACAGATAAAATAACAAAATAGCATCCAATTAATATACTTTATAAAAGTAAGGACATACAAAAAAACTGAATATTTTAGGGATTATTCTGAAAAATTTTAAATATTATAAAATAAAATATTTTCAAATCTACAAAATACAGTGTTTTCTGGCAGAGTAATATATTTTTAATTAAACCAAGGTCCCTCTATGGTAGATAAAAGTCTGACCTTTCTAACAAACCAAAGCCAAATTCAGTCAAAAATAAATACATGAATAAATAAATAAAGGTAAAGAAAAAAAAAACTTGTTTTGATTGTAACTAACCATTTTTACTCAGAGGAAAGGTATATTAATTAACACAACTCTTATTTTAACTGTTACAAAGTAGCTACATATAAACTGCAGGTAATTATTTGGACCAGACCATGAGGTTGTACTTCAAAAGCATTTCATTCAAATGCAGAAAATACTATCATCATGTGTACAATGATACATTCAGGGGTGACAGTCCTACTGTATGACCAGTGGGTAGGATACATATATATGTAATAGATTAAAACATATTATTACAATAAGGAATTTTTTGAGAAAATAAAGTTTTTCATTTTCCACCATTGTCAGACATTTGATCATTCAATGCTTTTTTTTTTTTTCATAGAGACGTTCACTTTGACTTCGATGTAACAAAAATATCTCAACACAAGGGACAAGCTTTCCTTTAAATGCACTCCTGCTGTATCTGTCAGACGAAATCAAGTTAAATCACATTAAACAACACCTTAACCAGCTGCAGTCGGTAATTACATTACCTCTAGCTAGAATGTAACTTTACTGTTTTCTCTATCTCTAGAGCCAAGGTTTTTTTTTAGTCAACCTTAGCAACAGTAATGCAGTCTCCTACTATAAAACCATTCATTTTCTACCACAGATAAAAAGATGCCATGCTGTAATTTTACAAAGCCCACCAAAAGAGACATCACTTACAATGATGTCACTGAAATGCTTGTGATAGTGAGGATACTGACCTCTGGCCCAGTGCGTTTTGCTGGACCAGCACTCCACAGCATTCCGCACTGGGTCCCACTGGGCTTACAGAGTTTCCACTGCACTCCGCATGCTGCATCGATAACCTGATCCTTGTCACCTTAGTGTCTCCTTCATCTTTCCTTACAGCTATCCGTACCCCGTCTTTTACACATGGATTCCCAGTCTATGCATCACTCTGTTCCATCCTGGAGATTTTTATTTATGTTAATATTGTGTTATCATTTTTTATACCAGATAAAATCTTATTTAGCATTTTTTTTGTCCCGTTAGTGTATTTCAATCCTACTATTTGGTAGATCTTCAGACTGCAAATCCAAACATGAACCCGAGGGTCTTTAAGATGAAAATATTTTGTGACATCAGCGTAGTGTAGCCTACAGATATTTAACTGCTAAAGTATATCACCACAACTTAAAGTCAAAAGTTTGTTTTGGCAGAAGGGTATGCTTGTATATTGCCTGCTGTCTTTGCCCAGTAGAAGTGTATTTCACCTTCTGTGTTACAAATGTGGTTGGTCAAGCATCAAACAGTTTTGTCAAATGGACAGTGATTTTAAAAGGTTGTGCTTGTATCACACTGAAGGCAGTTTTCATTCAAGGACAATATTCAAATGATTCACTTGGTTTGGTTTAAAATTTGCGGTATGCATTGTAAAACAGACTGAGTCTTATTTATCAGTAAAAATATGATATATTTTATCTGTCAGAGCTTTTGCAAAAATGTATTGCTACAGGAAACTGACGTGGAATGAGAGGTTTTTCTGCACTTGTTTTAATTTACTTGAAATGAGGAAATGTTGTCAGATCACAGTTATCAACATACCGTGACCTCCAAGGCTGTAATTTAATCATCTACATTTTTAACCAGCACTACATGATGCTCTAACATTGCCAGGGCGCTCTCCAAGTAGTGAGCTTGGTGAGTAGGGACTTTAATAGACAAGAAAGCTAGATAATATAGCCAAAAGAAATTATATTTATTGTGGTATTCACAGGCAAAATAGTGATACCGGGTATACAATGGTTTTTTCAAATTATGATTTCTGTGATGAGTTAGATAATTGTAAGAAGAGGACTATTTGTGTTCTACCTTCTGTCCTGAAGTGTCAGCAGCAAATGTCTGCTGTTTATAGTCGACTTCGTCTGTTTTTATATACTGTATTTTTATGTGTCTCTGTTTTACATTGGCTTTACTTCTATTCAAAGGCTGCTGAAATTGAGAGTGAACTTGTGTTGCTCACAGCCAGGCTGCTGCTGCCTTGCAGGGCAGACAGGAGAAGACAGAAATGTGAGCACTCAGGGGAACCCTTCAGAGGAATTTCAGAGTTTTTTAATCATGTTGCTGCATTTATTGTTTTTTTTTTAAATGCATACAAGTTTGCAATATTTTAAGTACCTCGAGTCAATAGTCCATAACAAAGGGGAGGTGTGAAAAAGACGTGAAGAAGCATGTGCATGCTGGTTGGAACGACTGGAAAAAAGTGTCAGTGATTATCAGTGAGGGATTCATGCTTACTGATAATCAATGAGATTATCAGTAAGCATGAAAGGAAAGGTGGACAAAATGTTGTGAGAGCCGCAATGCTATTTGGATTAGAGACCGTGGTACTGAGGACAAGACAGGAGCAAGAGTTCCAAGTAAGCAGAGCTTAAAATATTGAGGTTCTCTTTGGGAGTGACAAGGATGGATAGGATCAGGAATAAGTACATCAGAGGAAAAGCATGTGTTGGATGTTTTGGAGACAAAATCAGAGAGGCTATACCGAGATGGTTTGGACATGAAGGAGGGATAGTGAATACATCAGTGGAAGGATGATGAGGTTTAAACCGCCAGGAGGCGGGTCTAGAGGAAGACACAATAGGAGATTTATGGATATAGTAAAAGAGGACATGAAGTTAGTGTGATAAAAAGAAGATGCAGAGGATAGGGTTAGATGAAGGTGGATGACTTGCTGTGGTGACCTCTCTAGGGAACGCTTGAAAGGACAAGAAGAACAAGATACAAGTTTGCAACAGTGAGGAGAGGTTATGCAAGTCTGCAGCTCACCTTGTTGCTGACAAATACAGAGGAAAAGGCAATGACAGGAATACACAGTTTCGCACAACTTTACAGGTGAAAAAGATTGCATAACATGTAAAAAATATATACTATATTGCCTGGTTTGGCATCTTGTTTAAAAAAAAACAATACATGTATACATTATATATATATATATATATATATATATATATATATATATATATATATATATATATATATATATATATATATATATATATATATATATTATAGATAGATAGATAGATAGATAGATAGATAGATAGATAGATAGATAGATAGATAGATAGATAGATGGATGGATGGATGGATGGATGGATGGATGGATGGATGGATGGATGGATGGATGGATGGATGGATGGATGGATGGATGGATAGATAGATAGATAGATAGATAGATAGATAGATAGATAGATAGATAGATAGATAGATAGATAGATAGATAGATAGATAGATAGATAGATAGATAGATAGATAGATAGATAGATAGATAGATAGATAGATAGATAGATAGATAGATAGATGTGTCAACGGAAGATTTAATTTTATTTAATTTGCACTCAACTAGTTCCGCTTGTATCTGAGACAGCATTGGTACAAGCAACAACAACAACAAGCTATTGAATAAAAATGTACGTGGGAAGATCTATGGACAGAGCTGTATCGTACATAAATGCATGTGTGTACACTTTTTTTGTAACTGCAACAAGGTACTGAACATTACTTCTCATCTTCAATCAGAACACATCCTGCTTGCCCGTTTCTTAGTAGTTAAAATTTTTGTGTCAAACTGTACATTTTTTAGACACGCATTTTATATTTGATCATCAATTTAATCCAAAGTTTTAGTGTATTTTGATTCAATACTGAGTACAGCCAAACTTGATAGCCTCTTTTTCGTCACAGTAGGCAGCAAATAGCTCCTCGTGAGCCTCAGAGTTGAAAAACGTCACCCACAGGATGCACTGCTCACTAGTAAAACAACTGCTATTTTATGCAACCTGAACAACTCATGAAAAACATCCTGGTATGGGTCCAAACATTTAATGAACTTCATCAATGTGGTAGAACGCTCCTTTTACTCCTTTTTTCTGTCTAACACTCCTTGTCTGATGTAACTCAAGCTTGAGATCCTTGGTTGGACGTGTATAGGTCGCGCTGGCCCCTCACACCAGGCTTCGGATATGTCTATAAAATGGACAATATATCAATGAATAAAAACTGAATTTGAAACGGTCATTGATTCGTTTATAATCCGGCTGGATTAATGTGCGCTGCATAATATTTTGGCCTTTTGGCCATTGTGTTTGTTATCCAGATGTAACTTAGTAAGCAGCATGTTTCCATGCCATGTGAACCAGCTCGACTGGAGATGTTTGATGATGGCTCGGATTCTCTCCTTTCACTGTCTGAGACATGCATGGCATCTCTTCTCTCACTTTCTCCTTCCTCATCTCGGTGAAACTCTCCCTCGTTAATCTCTTCACTGCCTTGGTCTTCCATGATCTCACTGTCACGTTTGTGTTGTTCTTCTCCCTCTCCTTCCTCCTCATCTCCTCCGTCAACCTTGCTCAGTTGCATTAGCTTCTGCCTTTTCTGTCGCCTTACTCTTGGTGTGAAAAAACTAGAATACTGCCTTTCCTCCTAATTTCTTGAAGGTAAAAGTAACTTTGTAATGTCTTACTTGACAAACTTTTAATCGTATTAGCTTTTCTACCTTACACAGACCTAACTTCAGGCCTACTGTAAAATTACATGTACAAGCAGCCAAAAAAAAAAAAAACGTTTATTTTTCATTGTCTCAAAATCAGCCCGCTGGGGTGGCAAACACAGATGAGTTGGATGCAGCTGTGTTAATCGGGTCGGTGCAATGATCGCTCACAGGACCAACAACCCCCATTAATAATCTTTTTCCACCTTCATAGCACACCTGGGCCCATGCTGCCAGTTCACAGGAATTATGTAAACATATTGTACATGAGATGATCAAATGGTATTTTGCAAGGTAAAAAAATATCAACAAGATCTGAAACAAAAATACTACAGTATTTTACTTCCTTCCTGTCAATAGGTTGACAACACATCTCTGTAATAGCTTTCTTCTTGTTTTGGTGCAGGACTTTTCATTCTTGAAAGTATTTAAAGAATTCATGAAGAAGTAGGAGAAAACAGTTGAGCAGCCACTGCAGTGAACTACTGAGCATCTTATTTTATTTCCATCCTCGCTGAGAAGTTTGTTCTGGCCTCTGGGTGTTGGCAGACTTGCAAGATGTTCAAGTGTTCTGGCGGCTTTGTTATTATTTATGGATGTACTTTATTCCGGCAAGAATTTCCTCATAATGCTGTCTCTTTTCACTGTAAGAGAAAGAATACACTTACAAATTTGTGCTGATGACATTTTTATAAATTTATTGATAAACATACCCACTGCGAGGCAGCGTACAAGGAGTCTTTAAAATCTTTGGCGCTCTATATTTTATTAATCAGACGAGCTGTTCGTAGCTGTGAAGAGTCTCTGACTAGAAGCTGCTAATGTCCCACATTTTAATGGCTCTATTTAAGATTACAAGAATACAATGCATGGGTTCTGATTGTTATTGGAGTTTTCTACATTTTCAGTTTAAATTTTAAATTACCACTAAAGACTTTTATGTGGTGTATTTTTTTTTTTTTTTTTTTTTTAATACGAGGATATTTTTTTTTCTCAAACATTTGAGTTAGTACCCTTCAGCAGTGAGATGATTACGGCTCTGCTGTTCACTCTTTCTCCCCGTCTTTCCGTCTCTTGCAAGGAAGATCCAATTTAGCCGCTGTGAGGCCTTCCCGATAAATAGCTCCTTTATTGAGAATGAGTCTGATTGAGGATTTATCCAATCCTTTATCAAGACTGATTGTTTACCTTTCCCTGAGCTAGATTGCAATGAAAAAGGAGCTCTCGCCTTTATCCATACAGAGGAGACAAAAATCCTATAATTTCTTTCACTGTTCTGTCTTTTTTCATCCGTGTCATTCTTTCTTCCCCCCTTTTGTCGCAGCCTTGTATACTTTCATCTTGTCTCTGCCTTTCCCTGTTTATGTTTATCGCTCTTGGATCACTCAGTGTTAATGAACATATTTCCTTTGTTCTCCTTTTATTCATGTCTTCTACTTCTCTTCCACCAAACGGATCCTTTCATTTTTTTCTTCATTCCATCCTCGTGTAGCTTCCCTGGTTTCTTCATACCCTTGGCCTTCTGTTTTACTCTAGGCTTTCTGTCTATTCTATCATCTTTCTACCTCACACCAACTTCAACAACCCATACATCAAGTCAGATATGGTTTTGCCTCAAGAAACAGCTTGGTTCAGGGGGAAAAAAAGTCAATTTTTTCTGCTATACTGGGCAGATGTAAAACAAAACTGCTGGCTCAGGTTGAAGCATTGCCATTTTTCCTCACGCCACACCAAACAGGACCATGCAAAGAACGATCCTCCGACTGCCTTCTATATTGTCTTCAAGACAAGCTCATACGTAATATACCTTTTAGTGTTTGGAGACTCTGTGAATAGGAAAAAGCAAACAAAACAGAGAAATAAAGAAAAATAAATGTCTGTATGTTAGTAAAAGTATCTTGGTGGTAAAGGTCACCTACATGGTGCTTGTAGCTTCACTTAAGCAAACTCTTGGGACGGCGGGGCTTTTAGTTAACAAAGCACTGTTCTCTCGCTCACAAAGCCTTTCTTGTGACACATGCACACAGGACACACACTCTTATGGCTTCTTCAAAAACACAATAGGAGAGTAAATGGTTTTACTGAAAGTGATTCCTACCTCCTTATTACTTATTCATGGGTCTGCTGGTCATTGCAACCTTGAGGCTTGCACGAGTGTGTGCGTGTGTGATAAATTCTATACAAGGGAAAGGTGTAGAAAGCTATAGATGAGAAAAGTGGAGAGACAGGGGAAAAGAAGCGGGGAAGAAAGGGGACTGGAGGGAGGGAGATGAGATCTGGGGTCTGGAATTCTGGGTTGGATTTCTGTCCTTGACGGGAGAGTGGAGGGCGATCGATAGAGAGGCTGAGAGTAAGGCTGATCGGATGGCAGCACGAGGCTTTGCAGACGCTCAGCGGGAACAGAACCTAGATGCAAACAAGGTCACTGCAGGGTCCCAAGTAGATGAGGAGACAGAACGAAGAGGAGGCAAAAGGTAAAGAAACAAAAAAAAAAGTTCAACAAGTTTAAGAGGAGTGCGGCAGACATGTAATTTTGATCTTACAAGTGAAAACAAAAAGTAATTTCTCTACTATTCTTCATAGACAAACCATATTTGCAAGGATTTAGTTCAATTCAGTTCTATTTTATTTATACAGCATCTATTAAAATACAAGTTGTCTCTAGGTGGTTTCCAGAGACCCACAACATGACCCCGAGTAAGTAATATATAAACAACAGCAGGTAAATCTTAAGCCAAACAGCGGCAGGACAAACTCCCCTTTAAGAGGGAAGAAACCTTGATCAGGACCTGGATCATAAGGGGGGACCCTCCTGCTGAAGGCCAGCCGGGTAGAGCAGATAAAGGGAGATCAGAAAGAGAGAATGAAGAACAGAGGGGAGAGAGACACAGAGACACTGTTAAAAAAGACAAGATATATTAGTATTAATTATCTGTTAGCTGAAAAACTAAGAGTTCTTATGTATATATGACACATATGGTTAGTTGGTGGACTACAGAGACGACTATATAAACAGGTGTAGACAGCAGACACTGAGGTGGTCAGAGGGTGGGACTGCAGGTCAGGATATCAGCAGGTATCCAACAGAGACATCTACACAGACAGGTGGAGGTAACACTGGGATGGTCAGAGGGTGGGACTGCAGGTCAGGATGTCAGCAGGTATCCAACAGAGACATCTACACAGACAGGTGGAGGTAAACACTGGGATGGTCAGAGGTGGGACTGCAGGTCAGGATGTCAGCAGGTATCCAACAGAGACATCCATACAGACAGGTGGAGGTAACACTGGGATGGTCAGAGGGTGGGACTGCAGGTCAGGATGTCAGCAGGTATCCAACAGAGACATCCACACAGACAGGTGGAGGTAAACACTGGGATGGTCAGAGGTGGGACTGCAGGTCAGGATGTCAGCAGGTATCCAACAGAGACATCCACACAGACAGGTGGAGGTAAACACTGGGATGGTCTGAGGGTGGAACTGCAGGTCAGACTGCAGCTTCTGAGGCTCTGACCTGCAACTATCTATAAAAGAGAATAATAGGAGGCAGACCAACACAACAAACTACAAAAACAATGGACTGCAATAATGCTTATGAGATACTTCTTATTAATAAGTGTAGATTGAGCTGAAGAAGGGAAAGAGAAACAGAGGAGAGCAAAAGGATACAACTTGAATGAAGAAATCACAAAATAAAACAGGGATATAAGATGATGTGATAAAGCAAGAAGATGTTGTTCTCTATACTTAATTTTCATCTATTCATCCATTATCTGTACCCACTTAATCCATCTCCGGGTCACGGGGGTCTGTCGGATCCTATCCCGACACACAGTAGGCGAAAGGCAGGAGTACACCCTGGACAGGTCGCCAGTCATCACTTTTGGTCTTTTTTTTTTGCTTTTGCACTTAGAATTGTATTGACTTCTGAACATAGCTTCTGTAACTGATAACGCGACAGAGCATATTTATTTATTATTTTAAAGAGAATGTATTTTATGCCCTCAGTTATACTAACAGACCAGCATGAGTGGCTGTGGGTTCGATCGGAGGGGTCCAAGCTAAGAGCAGGCAGCTTCTGCTAACCAAACATTTGCTAAATGCAGCAGTCATTTCTGATGTTGCCATGGAAACAACATTTAAAATGGTGGGGGGCCTGTTGCAAATCCTCGCAAACAGCTCCACAGCTCCTCTGGTGTAGATCAGCTGAAGGAGGAGGGGGCCATAGCAGATCATTTCAAGACCCTTCCAATGGAAGTCTGCCGGGATCCACAGTCCCGTATCCCATGATGCACAGCAGCAGCGGTTCCAACCCGGCAGTGGAGATCAACTAGTCCTCGTTTCAGCTTCGGCAGTACTCGTTTCACGTGTTGTTTTGACATTTGAAATGTATGCTCATACTGTATGTGTTGAACATGAATGGAAAGTTATATCACATACAATCACAAGTTAGCGCGAGCTAAGCCAGCCAAGCTAAAATCGCTAACTGCATCTGGTGGGCATGTTTCACCGTCCTAAAGAGGTTGAGTATCACAGGGCCACATAGAGACAATCAACCATCCACACTCACACCTACGAGCAATTTAGAATCATCAATCAACCAAGCATGCGTGTTTAGGGACTGTGGGAGGAAGCCGAAGTACCTGGAGGGAACCCACACAAGCGCGGGGAGAACATGCAAACTCCACAGAAAGATTCCTGGGAGTGAAAACCAGGAACCTTCTTGCCGTGAGGCAACAGTGCTGACCACTAGGCAACATGGCACAGTTACCGGAAAAAGATGTTTTACAAGCACTTTTTATAAAACTGACGGGCAGTTTGACAGGGTTTTTGTCCAGTTCTTCATGTACAGTATATGAATTAGACTTGCTTTAAAATATGCTCTTCTGAAAACCCAAGGAAAAAAAAAAAACAATACAAAAACAGAGAAGCATTGTTTGTGAGACCTCGCCATGTTTGAGGTCATTCACCTCAGATTAAACTTTTTGAAGGACACAACACAAGAAACATCTAAAGCGAGCATAATGAAGAGCATTGTTTAACTTGAGGTAGGAGGTCAACACAAGATGAGAGAACCTGGCTATTTGTATTTTTTATGAAAACTGATGTGGGATCCCTGAGACTGCTGTGCTCTTGTCTCTTCATAACTGCTTAAAAATTCAAGATGAACCTATCAGTGTATTAAAAAAAACAGTGATGTCGTTGATTATCAAATGTTCGTCATTTCTGAGTTTTAAGTAGCAATTGAGATTGCTTTTGTTAGGTTAATTTCACCACTCTGTCTGGCTCAGACTGAAAATGAACTCAAACTATTTTACTGTACTTCTTTTTTTGTGTAAAAACTGTTAAAATATAGGTAACTCAACTACAAAGTCATTTAGTTTAGCTGTGAAAAATCTGCTCTAATTTTGTATTGAGTGTTTATGGAGCTGTTGGTAGTTTTCATTTGAAGGCTTCTGGCACAGAAAAAGTGTAAGTATTTTGGTTTAGAGAATTACTTTATGAGCAAGAAGACACATTTTTCTTCTTTTGATGTAAAGAAATGATACTTGTAGAGGAAAATATTGTGGGTGTTGTGGCATGTTTAAGAAAATTGACTAAAGATTTTTCAGGGGGTTATAAGGTTCTTTTTGAGCTGGTCCCAAGTCCGGATAAATGCAGAGGGTTTTGTCACGAAGGGCATCCAATGTGAAATTTATGCCAAATTAAACATGTGAATCACAAGCCCCATGACCCGTGATTGGCCGAGGCCTGCCTTAACAACGACCACAATCGGTGATGTTGGCCTACAGGTTTCCAGTGGAAATTGGGCTACTGTTGGTCAAAGAAGGAGAGGAGGATGGTCAGTCCATAGACAGAGGGAACAGAGGAAAAGAAAAAGACTAGGACTGAGACTAGTTACTTAATATGACAGGAAAAGTAAGACTCGGTTGATATGATGCAGAGGAAGAAGGTGGATATTCTTGATGTTTACAAGACCAGGTGGAAAGGTAGAAAGGCTAAAAGCTTGGGGAGCATAGCGCAAGCTGTTTTTTCATGGTGTGCATGGGAACACAAATGGATGAGGGGTTATCCTGAAGGAGGAGGTTTGGAAAGTTCTGGAGGTGAAAAGAGTGTTGGATAGAGTGATGAGTCTGAAGCTAGAAATTGAAGATGTGATGTCCAGTGATGTTCAGAGTTGTTCAGTGTTGTCAGTGGTTACGTGCCATAGGTAGGATGTGAGTTAGAAGAGAGGGTCAACTCCTGGAGTGAGTTAGATGAAGTGATGGAGATTATCCCAAGAGAGGAAAAATCTGTTATTGATGCAGACTTCAAAGGACATGTTGGAGAAAGCAACATGGGTGGTGAGGAAGCGCTGGGCAGGTGTGATCTCCAGGAAGGAACACAGAAGGATAGATGTTGGTAGAGTTTGAAGAAAAGATGGAAATTCAGTGAATACTTTTTTCCAGAAGAGACAGGGACATAGGGTGACTTGTAAGAATGGAGGTAAGAGCATACAGGTGATCTACATCCTGTGTAGATGACATAACCTGAAGGAGATCAGTGACTGCATAGTAGTGGTATGTGAGACTGTAGCCAGACAGTATAGGATGGTGCTATGTCGGATGACTGGTGGTGAGACGAATGTAGAACATAAAGGCAGAGCAGAGGATGAAGTGGTGGGAGCTGAAAAAGGAAGAAGTGTTGTGTGAATTTCGAAGAGGGGTTCAGACAGGCTCTGGGTGGATGCCTGAGGAATCGAGAAGAAGTGAGTTGGTGCTTATTTTTAATAACAAAGGACATATGCAGAGTTGTGAGAACTACAGAGGAATAAAGTTGTTGAACCAAACAATTATGGTTTCGTTAAAACTACTGGATGCTACACTAATGGCAGAAGTGAGTATTTGTGGACAGCAGTATGGTTTCATCCTAAAAAAGATTACAGATGTAATATTTCCTTTAAGGATGTTGACAAAGAAGTATGAAGATGGTCAGAGGGAGCTGGATTGTGTTTTTATAGACCTTGAGAAAGCATATGACAAGGTGCCGAGAGAGGAGCTATGATCAAGTCTGGAGTAGCAGAGAAGTATGTTAGAGTGGGGCAGGACATGTATGTGTGATGTAAGACCGTGGTGAGGAGTGCTGTAGATGTGACAAGAGTTCAATGTGCAGGTGGGACTGACAGATGAGGTTTGACAGGCATCTCCGTGGACTACCATGATTGTAGATAACGTGATCTGTAGTGAGAGCAGGAAGCAGGTCCAGAAAATCTTAGAGAGGTGGAGCTATGCCCTGGAAAGGAAAGGAAAGGAAAGGAAAGGAAAGGAAAGGAAAGGAAAGGAAAGGAAAGGAAAGGAAAGGAAAGGAAAGGAAAGGAAAGGAAAGGAAAGGAAAGGAAAGGAAAGGAAAGGAGCAAGACAGCATGCATGCGTGTGAAAAAGAGGGATCCAAGTGGAGCGATGAGGCTACAGGAAGCAGAGATAAAGAAGGTGGAGGATTTTAAGTACCTCAGGCAGACAGCACGTGTTGGAGAGAAAGTTGGAGAGTCCAGAGTGAGATGTTTCAGACATGTTCAGTGGAGGGATAGTGGACATATCACTGGAAGGATGAAGAGGTTGGAACTGCCAGGAGGAAGACCAGAGAGATTTATGGATGTAGTAAAAGAGGACATGAAGTTAGTTGGTGTGAGAGAAGAACATACAAAGGATCTGAAGGGAACAGCCAAAAGGAAAAGTCTTCAGAATTCTTCAGTTTGTGCCATTCTTTTGGGTTTCACTGACACTCTTGATCTGAGCATTTTGCTTTTTCATTAAATATTTTTACATGTAAATCAATTGCTTTATTTTATCTTTGTTAGAGCATTCTTTGTGAAAAGCCATGGCAGTTTTCATATGGCCTTGATGCTTGTTTTGGCATTTAAACCACATTTCAAATGTTGCATAACTTCTTATTTAAACAGCACTTTAGAGTAATACAGTTTTAACCCAACAACAACATATAGTCAAATTGAATGCTTCAGCGAACCCACCATTCATAATTGCTGCATTTGATGTTTTCATACTGGACTACTGGACTGTTTTCCAGCCTCAACAACATATTTCAATTGCCAAACAAATGCCATTCTAGGAAGTTACACTTTCATTGGTTTTATCATCTGCTGCATGTTGTTTATTTGGGGCAAATCTACAACTTGTGTCTTGATATGCTCCAGAAAAAAAAAATAAAAAAATAAAATGTTAATGGTCCATTTGTGGATTTGGGAAGCCGCTGTTATTTAGGTACATCCGAGCTGACCGTGGCTTCAGAAATTAAATATTAAAACCTCTTCATGTTTTGGACATTTTATGCTTCTGTTGATTTTATTTCAAATGAATTAAAATTCATAAATGTTTTTTTTAAACCATTTTTTTTTCTGGTTTTAAAATCTGAATACATTGCATCCTAAGTAATGAATTGAACACGATGAATACTGATGCTTTGTCAAAGCCCCCTGGAATGTCTAAAATACACACCATCGGTACTCTGACACACTGGCTGCAGCAATATTATGTGCCCACAGCAAACCGAGAAAATGTCATTCCTGACTTTGTTTACTTATAACAAAGTGGCAAAGTTCTCATGGGGCAGCTGAAGGGGAAGTGGAGGAAAGTGTCAGGACACACGGAGATGAGAGGTTGAGACTACTAGTTCACTATCTGTTAGCCCTCTGTTTCACTCTGTCAGGTTTATGTTTTGAACAGGACCCGCATTCAGGCACTGTAGCAGGACGCAGATTGAATAAAGATTTATTATTGTTTATGATTACTGGAAAAGGGGAGAAGTCTGAGTTCAGGGTAGGGTTTATTGAATCTACTTTTACAGAGGTAAGAATATCCTGGAAGCCGGTTGGAGGCCAAACCAACAGATTGTGGTGGAGACAAAGAGAAGATGATCATTTTCAGTAACGAAACTGGTGCTTGTAGTTTACTCACATATACTTTGCAGACTGGAACTGTTTTGCAGAGAACCGGACTTGAGGATTTTTTTCAAAAGTCAGCAGTTAAATAGCAGCATGTGCTCAGCAGCTGTGTCTTAGGCATTATACCTAGATACATGTAGATAATAGTTTTCCGGTTAGGTTTGGACTAAAAAAAACTGCTTGGTTATGCTTAACAAAAGATCGTGGTCAAGGTTAAAACACAACTTTATGCAGCTTTGGTACAACATTTCATGTAAATAACACATCTTGTACTGAATCTTACACCAAAGCTGTAAGAATTCCCCATTTGCTAGATTCAGCAGCAGAGAGCTGGAGTGCCGAGGCCCATGTGTTTGGCTGCTGCCCCGAACAAATCACACCCGAGCCATGTGGCCCCTCCTTTAGGAAATAAGCCTATGGATCAGCGGGGCGTCTGCAGCAATGTGGACTCTGTACCGCTTTGTTGTAGTGGAGAGGGAACGACGGTAAATGGCAATGTTTAGATGTTAAGAAATGACGATGCAGGGGACCTTTTGTTTTTTTTCTACACGTGTATATTGTATATATATATATATATATATATATATATATATATATATATATATATATATATATATATATATATATATATATATATATTGTGTGTGTGTGTGGAGACACAACAGGACCAAGCTGCATTTGTGTTAGTGTGATGATTAATACGCATTCTTACCAGTGGGAGAAAACAAAGATTGTATCAAAACAAATACGCTTTAGTGTTGATGTTGTGTCTGGATACACAACCAGGTGTCTGGAACATCTTTCTTTTTTCACATCCACCACAATTCTTGTGATGTTTCCTTTTTTAATTATGTGGGCTCTAATTAGCTGCAGCTCATGCACAAGGATAGAACAAGGAAGGAGTATCTTCCTGATTTTCCGGCATAGATAACAGACAGTTAATACGCTGCTTTAGTTTTCCAAGGGCTGTTTAAGAAAGCAGCCAACATACTGTACAAGCTCCATCTGTACATCGTTGTAGCTCTCCTAGTCATTTTCATACAAAGCTGTCTGACCCAATACGTAGGCTGTGTTAATGCTTTGCAGAAAAAGCAGTGGCCGTCCTCCTCCTGTAT
This sequence comes from Xenentodon cancila, assembly GCA_014839995.1. NCBI lineage: Eukaryota > Metazoa > Chordata > Actinopteri > Beloniformes > Belonidae > Xenentodon > Xenentodon cancila. The sequence goes on from CM026197.1 coordinate 22,001,397, forward strand.
CTGAGGTGTTGACTTTTAATAAGAGCTGACGTGTTTTTTGGCTTCTTGTTTGAGACAGCATTTTTTTTTCCTAACCTCTACAGATTATTTGATCTAAACTTACACTTGATGGCTTCTTTTACTTTTGTTTTTCCATTTCACTGTGTTATGATGTCAGAACAGAGACCAGCAAATAAAACGGATTTCTTTTTGTGCCACCTTACAGAGGAGCCGCTCAATAGTGGACCTATTAAAACTCAAATGTATGTCTGTACACATTCATTGGTAAATACGTAAAATCAGGCTTGTGCATGTGTGTGAAACAGCACAATGGATAAGACCGCAAAAAGAGAACCATAACTGCGCACTGATTTATAAACCTCGTAAAAACAGTGTGTATGCACATTACTGTCCCCGTGTGCACGTCCGCATTTAGTCATGAAACTACACAGTGTTTTATTCATGTGGGTCCAGAGGACGCTATCACGAGGGTAACAAGGGCAAGATTGGCTGAGACACGGTTTCCTCTTGTGATGATTATAGCCAAAAAGCACTCCATTTTCCTGAAAGTCATTATTAAAACCGATGCTTTGCATCTGCACATTGTCCTCACACACAACAGGAGAGAAGTAACCCGCTGCATGACTACCGGGGTAGCCTGCGTGTTTACAGCTGCGTCTCAGGAGGGCGAGCAGTTGTCTGCTGATCTGAAAGTCGGCGGTTTGATTCCCGGCCTCGCTGCTCGTTTGTCAAAACGTGCCGAGGCAAGACACCGAACCCCCACATTGCCTCTGAAGGCGTTTATCAGTGTATGGTTGTGTGTATGATAAAAAAAAGAAGCACTGCCGAGACTCCGCAGTAGGCGTAGATCTCTAGACTATGAGCATGTTTTTGTGGATGGGTGAATGTGACTTGTAAAACCTAAAGCTCTTTAAGTGGTCAAAAAGTCTGGCAAAGTGCTATATAAAGAAAATCCTCTAACTGCTCAGTCATTAAGCAACAAAAGCCATATGTTTCTTTAGTCTGTTAAAGTTTGACAATGAATATAATCAGGTGTGGCAATACATCAAAGCAGAAAAGTGCACGGACTGTGTAACTTAGGGATTCATTAGTCTCCAGTCTACGAACGTAAACCCCCGTGCGGCTTTTCGTTATTTTCCGCATGCACACCTCCTTCCATTTCTTCCTTCTCAGCATCCTCGGCATCATCGTGCTACTCAGCAATGCCATCATCTGCTCTGTGCATAATCAAAGGAAGACAGCAAGTGATCAAATTTCTCTATCCCAGTGCTTGCTTGTGCTAATTATCCACTGCTCATTACAACTAACGCAGCCAACATGGGCGGAACGTGTAAGGTAGCAGCTGACACTGCAGCTGACGGCACTTTGAAAAGAGCCGCGTGGATCTGCTGATTCTGTCAGTCCCCATTTGTTCTGCTCCGACTCAAAACATGTGATGGTCAAGCACATGCTGAGCGGTTGCTGAAACAGTTCCAAAGATGTGGATTATGAGAGTTTGTTAGTTTCTCTCTCTCTCTTTGTCCCCCTTTGTAAAAGGGTGGATTATTATAATTGTATTCATGTCTTTTTAAAAGAAAGGACTTGTTGAGTCTTTATAAGTTAGGCTACGAACAAACAGTAAAATGCACATCAGCATCAAGCATGCAAAAGAGTTTATAATTACAGGAATTTAATGTCTTGTTTTTTTCAGGATCACGATGTTATCGTAAAGGCTGATGATTCCTCTGCTTATTGTAATTTTATACCATCTTTGGGCTCATATTAGTGAGGCAAAAGAGCGATTAAAGCATTCATATTGTATGACAAGGTTACAGAGAGGGATGGTGTATTCAATATCAATGAGTCAGATTTATTGAACTTTTTTTCCGCGTGATCTCTCTGAACCCAGCAAGGAATTGTGGGAGATGCTTCAAAATGAGACTTGTATGTAGACCATGGTGCTCATTAATAACTGGAGATTACTTAATGGAAATGCCATTAACTGACGTCATGAATAAACATTCATCTTATCTTTTCAGCATATTGTTCCTCTCAGTAAGATCAACTAAATTTCTACTTTATAGAGCCATTAATCTTCTATTCACTTCCCTTTTTTTGGTTTCTTTTTTTTCACACATACACATTTCCTAACATTTTTGAGCCTCCTGTGGCCTTTATTTCTCCATTTATCTCAATTTCTGTTTAGTGCCCTCTGCTTTTTCACCACCTTCTTCCCGTTTACTAACTTATTACTTCTGCCACATTTCCAGAAAAAGGAAAGAAGAAAAATAAAATAGTTCCATCCCATATTACAGGTTTACCTCTTTGTTTCCCAACTGATCCCTTGATTCAGAAAATGAACTTAAGCTATGTTTGAAATGACATTTTAATAGTCATTTTTTTCCCACTTTTTCACTCACATTGTTATTTTCTTCATTTTATCGCTCTTCTCCTCCTAAACGCGCTCGAGTGACAGATAATTAAAATGCATATTTCCATGCAGCAGTGTTTTTTTTTTTTCTGTCATACAGTATATTGCATGTCATCCGTGTAGTGTTACATTAAGTATTTCAAGTTCATTTTTATTTTTTAAAACAAAGAGGGGTGAACACATCACAGAGAATTTATCACTCAAAGATGCTGTTATTGCTCTCTATTCTGTCATTTTTTTGTGATTTCCAACCATTTCTTCTTTTCCCGTCACCTATTTCTTCTTAGATGTTGCGTCCTCTACATATATGTGTGTGTGCATTTGTATACATCTCAGTGACTGTGTGTGTGGGTCTGCATCCATGCCAAGTAGTATTCCCTGATAACAGGATTGCCATCTTAATCCTATTCATGGTAAGTGAGCCAGTTGGACGGATAAAGCTCTGTATCGAAAACTCTGCTGGCATTACATCAAGAGAAGAGTTAGTAAAAATTGTAGAAGGCAGGCCTAGCCAGCTTTCTGGGAGTTACTGAAAAGACTATACAGGATTCGAACTGCAACACCACAGAAATTAGCCGTGGCAGAGAGGAGGATGCTCTGTAAGCAAAGCTTTGCTTGGAGCTATGGAACATAAAGACGGATAAAACTTTCACAGAAGAATTTTAAGATGTGGTCTTGCTTTATGCTTGAAAAAATGTTTTACATAAAAAAAACATCTTCTCTGCCTTTACAAATGGAGGAGATAAATGAATCTATAGTAGCTGCAACTGAAAAATATCACTAATGTTATGATGCAAAAACAGCCACACAAAGGAAAATACAAGATGTGCTTCAATGCAATCAAACCATCCAAATGATGGATTAATGCAATTTAGCTTGACTATTATAATTACTGACTATTGTGAAAAAAAAAAAATCCAATGTTATTATTTAGCCTCAAAATGGGTATCAATTGTAGATACTATCAGAGAAAACAGGCTTGAAATCTAAAATACCTAATTTAGTTTTTTTAGTAAACTGGTGAGGTTCTGCATCATACTCCAGGACACGTTGGCCTGGTGGTCAGGCCAGCAATCGTCCAGTAGGTGGACAACCACTACAATTTGTTCCTTAAGTTTTAATCTAAGTTTGAATTTTTGAACCAGTAAAAAATACAAAGTGGAGAACATTAAATTGTTAAAGTGAAGTATCTGAAGTGAGGATAAAAACTCATGGCAGCTCAAGAGGACAGTTGGTATCGCAGAAACAAGTTAACTTTTACAAATAAGACAATATAATACAATACAATAATATAATTTTATGAATAATACAACTTTTTTCTTTCAGATTTTTTTAACATAGGTAATTTCAATTGATGACGTCACCATACTTCATCATGTCCAAGCAGGCAAGTGATAAAATGTTAAAAATGTTCAGGGATCTTCAACCCTTCAATCATCACATTTTTCCATCAGTTTGTCCCGGTGTGATACTCATGACATACCTTGGTCAAAATAACACAATGATGCAGTGGAGACGTTCCCTGTTAGTCTGTATAAATCATCCAGTTTTATGAGGTTGTGGGAGTCATTCAAAAGACTGGTGCCAATTTATGACACTTCATACATGATATTGTAAAACTGTCCATCTGGATTATATCCTACATATAGTTCCTGAGACTGGAACTGGTCAGGAATAATCAGAATATGGACTTTTTGTCCATATTTACCAACAATAATTAGGTTTGTTTGTTTGAATCATTTAAATATCAGGATTCTATGATACATTTCTTAATGAGCTTTGAAATGCATATCAATCTTTGCTTTAGTGCGAACACTCGGCTGTAGAAGATCCCAAACTGTGCCAAAAGGTATCTGAATGAAAGGCTGGAATGTTAAGAGTTGCGTTTCACTTAACAATATTGACTTACGCTATATGCTGAAACTTCAAAGTCACGGCAACCAAAAAACACCTTATGAAATCTGAAGATGTATTTAAAAATTAATGCAACACCAGATGCTGGAGGGCAGTAGACTCCATACCTCATGTGATGCAAATTCAAAGGTTCATGGTTTTAAAAGTGCAGAAAGTTCACAGCATGATTTGAAAACAAATGATATGTAAAATAGAATCATTGCCGATGATTACCACAAAGCACATTAGCACTAATGGGCAATTTAGTAACCCATTTACCTGTGCCCAGTATTTTAGTGCATTCTTAAATAACCACAATTTGAATAGGGCCTAATGGACCCCTTCAAATCCCATACAAGCACACAGTGTCCTTAGCTTCCTCCTGCAGTACTCTGATGAGACAAGCTGCTCTGCATTGTCTCTGCGCTCTTGTTGAAATAGCCAGCTTACACGCTCCCGGCTCAACACAGAAACAGTGAAGAGAACTTGCTGCGTTTCAAGCTGAGCTGGATCTCCAGAGACACCTGTGCCTCCCTTCGCTCTGCACCTCTAACCAGATGGGAGAGCTGTTATCACAGAAGTCTCTGACTCAACAAATGTGTCTTCATCTCCCAGCATGCGACTGAAGGGGGGGGGGCAGTCACTGAATGGAGGGTTCATTTTATGAGTGTAATGGATGTAATGGATCTGATGGCAAGTGGGTGTTTAGTTCTTTTCTGTACTTTGGAAATAAAAAAAAACAAAGGAAAATCATCCTGACTGGGAGAGGATGACCAAGCTGTCACGTCTTTCCGACGTTTCCCATGTTCAGTGAAGGGAAAAGGAAGTGTGGAGGGCAAGTAAGAGAGGTCAGAGAAAGAGGGGCCAGGTGATGGCGTTGCGCTGCCTGTGTCACAGCCAGATAAAGGCTCCTCAGCTGCCTGGCTGTCTTCTGCACTGCACACAATGCTCCCTTTATTTCCAATATCACCGCTCTCCAGTTTGCTTCATCTGCCACCCTGGTGGAGCAGCTCCCAATGAGCTGTACTTTTTCTCTCCCCATCACACAGCTGCCAGCAATACTGCATATATCACTCCCTCTCATTTTCTGTTCTACTTGCTCTCTCTCACACATGCACACACACATTGACACAGTCTCACTTACGCATGCTGCCCTTTATTCTCACACATAGTGTCTTCTCCTGCTTTTCCTTCCATGTAGATTTTTCTCCCCACACGCATTTCACGCCACCATCTCCTTATCTCGCATCATTTTCAGTTCTATGATGATTGCACCCTCACATGATGCTTCTATCCAGCCTTGTAATATTCTAAGTGAAGCACATTATCCTGATTTTATGTTTATCCCTGTTTCTATAATGAAAATTTGATTTTACTGACACTAAAAAGAGGTACACTTCCAAATACACCGTAACTGCTTTTAACCTAAATTTTGTATTCTTTTTTTATTTCATCCCCAAACCCTTATCACATAATCGCTTGATTATAATTCCACTACAGAGGAGCCTATTCAAAGATGCTACCTCTTCAAAGCTTAAGTAAACAAAATTTCAGTTATCTTTTTATCTTTGAAAAGAAAGGATAAAAGCATACTTAATGCTCAGTTTCACTTGCACCTTTTTTTTTTTTTTTTTTAATATATGTCTTTCACAAAAGTCCACATATGGCCATGCATGCATGCAAACTGGAGTCAGTAAACCGTGAAGCGACGAGGCTCAGTTCATCACTCACCTTGGCTGGTGTGATCAATGGCACCGTGCCTCCTCCAAATCCCTCCCACAAACAGAGCTGAATAAACATAGAGCGTTTACACAGGCGTCCATAATCCGCTAATCCATATAACCTGCATTCTGATCAACGCACACACAAACACACACATTAGCATACACGCAGAAGTCAGTGTGTGCCACGATATGATATCGTGTGCATATCAAGCATATTCCTGCATGAACGTCTGCACACAGACGTCTGCATAAAAACGGGAGATGCACGCTTCTACACACTAACTTTTTGCATGTACATGCACAAGCGTATCTGTGACATTTCCCTATTATCCGCTCTGACCTCCTCGACGGGACATGGTTGATAGTCTCTTTGAGGTTGATAACAGACAGAAGGGTTAATGGGGATTAATCAACACACAATTATGTAGACACAAACGCGCACAGACACACAAGAGAATAAGTCTCCAGTGCTGATAAGTTTATTGACTTTCATATATCCCTGAAGTGTGTGTGAGAGTGAATGTTTGCGCATTTGATTATTTGTGAGCGTGTATAACGTCTGCTTTGCAGCATTTCTAGTGCTTGATGGCAAAATTTAAAAGTGAAAAAGTTTTTTAGCATTTGTAGAAACTCTTTACGCTACAAGCACCATGGAGTCTGTCAGTACAGTATAGTGTCATATAAGTCAATCACTTTAGGTCCAGATAACCTAAAGTACATTTATGGTTTTATTCAGTTAGTCAGAAAGTTAGATAACCTCCTCAGTGATCTCACCACTCTTGCCATCTGTCTTACTGAAGCTCTTGCTCTTTATCTTTTTGCCATTGAATTTGCTCCATGAAGTATACAAACAAAAGATCATAGAAAAGAAAACTTTATTTGCAAAGCATGACCTTAGGAACATGGCTTTATTTTCTTGATCTGAAAAGTGTTTCATAATCGAGTATTTTCAAAGTGAACATAAAGGAATGATTGCAGAAACCCGAAAAATTAGACATCAGCCTCAAGTAAGCAGCTTACAAACTCCTGTGTCTCTTAGTTCAGCATCATAGTGTTATAGGGTTATAGTTTTGCATCCTGGTTAACCATTTCAAGCTTAACCAGGATCTTAAGTTTTACCTTAAGACAAAGGTTTTTTTGTGTTGAAATCTGACTACTTTCTATTCTGAGTGGGTTGGTTTTGGTTGGTTAATAATACATAGGGACTGTGTGCCAGGTTATCCAGCCACGCTTCTTATCAGGACTTATCAGAGAAAGTAAGCAAGTTCAAAGCAAGTCCAGTTGAATCAAAGCAAGTAAAAGACACTTTCCGTCACAGTTGCTTCCCATCCAATTTATTATATTTGTATTCTTATTATGACAGGTCCAAACTAAGGAAACCAACAGTGTTAAATCTTCTTGAATCCCCATCTCCTGAGCATGCGTGGGACAGAAATATCAAAACACGAAGAGACCTTCTCAGTACCAGGCTCAGCAAGGGTGGCTATGAGCTGTTTGTTAGTGTCCTGCTCTCGTCACACCATAGCCCATGTATCCCTGGGCTGCGGTTTTGCACTCACTACTGGGTTACGGGATAAGAAAGTACAAAGAAACCTACAATTAAAAGGAACTTGAATTATTCTGTCATTCTGTTTAACTGTCTTTCACTAACAGCATCATTGTTCTGTCCTTATTTTCTTCTGTCTCCCATCCACTTCAGGTGCGGTGGACAAAGACGGCGGGCAGTGCTTCAGATAAGTTCCAGGAAACATCCATCTACAACGAGACTCTGCGTATTGAGGGCATCCAGAGAGTGCAGGGGGGTCGCTACTACTGCAAGGCTGACAACGGGGTGGGGGTGGCTGCCATCAAGTCCATCCGCGTAGATGTGCAGTGTAAGTGGGCAGGGAGAGAGTGCAAAAAAAAAAAAAAAAAAAAAAAAAGAAAGAAAGAAAACAGCTCCTTCCACTTTTAGACCAACCACAGCTGACTCTCACTGCAGCCATTCCCACTGTAAGAGAAGGCCAAAATGGGGAGAGATGGAAAGATTACAAGATGAAAGATGAAAGACTGATTGGAAGGATGATGAGATTTCAGGTGGGAATGGTTTCCAAGAGTATCTGATGAATTATGGTGGAGAGGATGAAAAGCATGCTGGGCGGATTAGGAGGAGGGAGGGTAGATCATATAGAAGTGTAACATATAGATTCTGAGTCAACCAGGTCATGGAAGAACTCTATCCAGGTCATAAAGGACATTATCTGGGAAAGAGGTTCAAAATGTAAAAAAAAAAAAAAACAATAAACAGTAAGCCATGAGTTTATTGCAGTACCATAATACTTTACTCCACCAATGAAGGTAATGAAAAGGTAAGAACTGTTTTGTCAGATACTCCTGGGAAGATGTGAAGCCTGTGGGACATATTAAGTTGTTTTTATAAAAAGTTAGTCCAGGTAGTACGGGCTCCCTAACTCACTGTTTCTCAAAAAAAACAACAACAAAATAACACCTCGCTGCATGGGGCATTGACTGAGATGCTGCATCATCTCCTATTCTCACAGCAACAACTCATTTGGATGTAAATCACCACATGGCTGCTAATTATCAGATTATCTGTGCTCTCCAGACCCTCCCCTGTAGTTTGGGGCTTTGAAGTGGTCCTGCTGTTGGTAAAACTGAAAGGTATCAGATTGTATGATGAAGCCCTTTTGTCTGGGACAGGCACCGGCAATTTATCAGAGAGCCACTTCACAGTGAAGAGTTTTGACATGCAGTATTCTCAGCATCTGAGCATTTTCTTGTCTCTGATGCATTTCTTCTTCAATAAAAAAAAAAAAAAAAAGGTACAGATATTGTGGGAGGAAGGTGACGGTACATGGTGAGCAAGAACTGTCCTTGCTCCACGCGCACACACACACACACACACACACACACACACACACACACACACACACACACAAAAAAAACAGGTGTGATTTCATTTTGAGGGTCTCTTTGCATATAAAAAATAAATAAAATAAAGTAAAAAATACAGTCAGCACCCACTGTGCTCAACGTGTTACGCTGAGAAGCAGCTATGTTGTAGGGGTCCCGTGCTACTGCTTGTTTCACTGCCCCACTGTCTCTGTGAGCCAGGGCCCAGGTCACGGTGACGGACTGATTCACATGCAACAACATTCCCAACGCATCAATACAACTATGTGCTTCATTTCACTTCCTAGCACCCTAAAATCCCCATCCATTTTTTTTCCATTTGCTTATTGAGTAAATGGATCTGTCCCTCATTGATTCAATCATGTTAATGGTGGATTTATAGGTTAATGGAAAAAAAAGCCCTCTTTTTCAAAGCCCCCATAAGACTTAACAACTTTTATCTGCCTTTCATTGTTAAATTCATCATATCATTTGCGTTGCGTAAAGTGCACCACTATCACCAGTTTCACTTATGCACTTGCAAGCATACAAATACACACACACACACATTTACAACCTTGCACCATGTTTGTCCATTTGAAATTCATGACTTAGCCTCTTCCCTGTTTCAGCCTTTTAATCCTTCAGCACCCCCCCCCCCCCACACCCCCACCCAATTTCCCATTGATACTGTTACTTCTCCCCAGGCATTAGGTTGACCACCAGTTGGGAGCTGGTAATTGCAAGGGGCCTGGGTAGTAAACAGGTTTCATTGTGAGTGTAGTTGTGACAGCAGCCTCTGTGAAGTTAACCAGCTCTGACGGTCAGTGCTTGTTCAATTCCCTTTCCCCCCCGTGTGGCGTTAGACCCAGTGCCTATCAGCATTGCTTCCTACACAGAGCGTCTTTAGTGCTGGAACAATGTAACAATTAGTCCAGGCTACCAGAGGAGGTGAAAAAGGAGGGGACATGAAAGAGGAAGGAAATATGGATTAGGGAGTGAGGACAGAGGCGATGTAACAGGCAGGGCAGAGGAGCGAACAGCAGAGAAGCAGCAGTCACCAGTGATTGGTGTTGATTTGAAAGTGCAAATCCTCAAAGGTCGACACGGAAGACCAACAAATTCTCTTTTAAAATACAGACAAAAGAAAAATGCTTCTTAAAATTGTATTGAACCATTTACCACAACAACAGCTACAATACACTACTCTAACCAACCAATCAATAAAAGGAAAGTCCACCACAGCCTGATACTGCTGAAAAATAGAGCACATTCTGCTTTTAGAGCACTTAGTGTGCAACTTTTGTCATATTCTTCCACTTAGTAACCTAACCATTTAGTGTCAGCCTGCAGTTAGGCTGTGATTTATAAAGCTAAAGCATTTATTGGTCCCCCCACCCATTTCAATGCCATTTGTAGTTTAATGAAGTTTTTACAAGATATCGTGGTTAGAAACCTAATTTTAGGCCTACTAGCAATTTATTTACAACGTTGCAGTGGGTGATAGAGACTACATAAGATTCTTTCAAGAAAAAACACAAACAATTGAGGACAACACAGGATACATTTTTTTTTTTTAATAGCACTTTTTCACAATGAGAGCAGCATGTGCAGACGTTCATGCAGGAATGTGCAGGAAAGAAGTAAAGCACAGACAGTCTATGTGAAAGCTGCACTGACGTGCAGCTCTAAGCAGGGTCAGAGCTGCAACGTCCCTCTCTGCTCCTCCTTATCACACAATTTCTCTGGATTTTTTATGGATTTTTATGGAATTTTAAAAACACCTGGACCAAGAACCCCAGTCTTCTTGGGGAAAAAGAACCAAAAAAGCAGAACCAACAGCCTAGAATCTTGTGATTTTATAATTGCATGAAGTATCTTTGGCTGACGAGCGACACAGTTCTTTATGATTAACGCGGATAATGTCCAACGCATCAAACCGTCTGTCTCTCTAGCTTATAATCACACTCTATGTTCAACTGTAATTCTTTGTGAACAAAGGCATTAATTTAACCCTTGCAACACCCTAAGGCTCGGGTCGAAATGACCCGAGCCAGAGCGAAGGCGGTCGGTTCCTCAGAGGGCTGGCCTAGCTCTTAGTGCCTTTCAAGGGTTAAAAAAACAATCACCAGCACAGCAACTCTAGTTTCACTGTGGTCTAAAACAAGCACTGACCGGATAGTGAAATGACTCATCATGTACACTTGGACCTTTTTCTTGACTGAAAAGAAACCAAACCAAGGGGAAAATCATTCAACTGTACAAACTCAAGTGATTTAAACCAGAGCAAACAAACTAAAGCGTGAAAGCACCTCATATCTCTATATCTATTTGAAGCTTAGGTGACTAAATGCTACACTTTTTATTTTATATTTTCCACCATATCTTTCACCAAGTCGGCTTTCTCCTCATTCCTTTTGCACATTGCTCCAACATTCTCATCCACCCTTTTCTTTTATTCCAGCTTACTGATTCCTTCACTTTTCCTTTTTTTCCCCCCTTCCAAAGATGCACATACGATCGCGTGACAAAGTGGGGTTTTTCCATGGTGTATGTTTGCGTGTGTGTATGTTTGCATATGCATTGAATCAGCTGTGGTCTTTCTACTCTCAGCTGTGAGGCTCAACTGAACACAGCAGTGTCTGGCTGTAGGTCATCTGCCCTGCATGGGGATTTAACCCTGCTTTCATACGAACGTTGATGGAGCAGGCAGGCCAACGACACACACACAAACAAAAGCCCGCTCTTAACTAATTTACACGCTCCACACACCACTTTTGTATTGCAATTAGTGCTGCAATTAAAGCAATTATATTTTTCAACAGTGATTTATCAAAGTACCTTGTATGGTTAATCAAGGTTAATGGCAAAGTGATCCCAAACGTATTTCATTTTGTAGTCTCCTACAGTGTTAACCAAATTATATATTTTCCTTTTAAGTGCAAAGAAATAATTCTGAGGATAAAAATATACTATATTGCCAAAAGTATTCGCTCACCCATCCAAATAATTACTTCCATGGCCACAGGTGTATAAAATCAAGCTTCTAGGCATGCAGACTGTTTTTTACGACTGTTTGTGAAAGAATGGGTCGCTCTCAGGAGCTCACTGAATTCCATCGTGTAACTGGGATAGGATGCCACCTGTGCAGCAACTCCAGTTGTGAAATGTCCTGGCTTCTAAGTATTCCCATTATTAATTGTCAGCTTTTATATTATATTATATATTATATTATAGGAGCATGGAAATGTTTAGGAACAACAACAACTCAACCACAAAGTGGTAGGTCACATAAAGTGACAGAGCGGGGTCAGCGGATGCTGAGGATCATAGCAGCTTCCAAACACACACACACATATATATATATATATATATATATATATATATGTACACACACATATATATATATATATATATATATATATATATATATATATATATATATATATATATATATATATATATATATATATATGTATATATATATATTCAATTCAATTCAATTTTATTTATAAAGCGTCTATTACAACACAAGTTGTCTCTAGGCGCTTTCCAGAAACCCAGAACATGACCCCCGAGCAATTATTACATAAACAGCGGCAGGTAAAAACTTCCCTAGTGGAAGAAAAACCTTAAGCCAAACAGTGGCAGGAAAAACTCCCCTTTAAGAGGGAAGAAACCTCGAGCAGGACCTGGCTCATGAGGGGGGACCCTATTGCTGAAGGCCAGCCGGGTAGAGCAAGAAATAAGAAAGAATAGAGACATAGAGACACCGTCAAAGGTATAAGATAGGATACATTAGTAACTGTCCTTGGTAGTCCAATTAGACTTCTGTGTATATGGGTGATATATGGATAGACGGTGATACAAGGGGATGAGGACTGCAGGTCGGGATGTCAGCAAGTATCCAACAGACATCCATACAGACAGGTGAAGGCAGACACTGGGATGGTCAGAGGTGGAACTGCATATATATATATATATATATATATATATATATATATATATATATATATATATATATATATATATATATATATATATATATATATATATATATATATATGTACATATGCCAACTTTCTGCAGAGTCAATCGCTGCAGACCTCCAAACTTCATGTGGCCTTGAGATTAGCTCAAGAACAGTGCGCAGAGAGCTTCCAATAAACACACTCCTAAACCTCGTTGACAGCCTTCCCAGAAGAGTTGAAGCTGTTATAGCAGCAAAGGGTGGACCGACATCATATTGAACCCTATGGATCAGGAACGGCAGGTCACTTAAGTTCATATGCGAGTCAAAGCAGGTGAGCGAATACTTTTGGCCATAGTGTATCTTGTATAAGCTCTATTATCAGCTGTGCTCCCTCTTTAAGACAATGGTCCTGTGGGTAACTTGGGTGTGACGTAGTTGTTGTGGAAAGTAAGTGTGTGTGACTAATAGCTGATTCTAGACTGAATCAGCCGGATGAACGCAGCAGATCAGAACCTGGCTGAGGTTTGAAAGTGCGTGCAGGCAGAGGCGAATATATGACTCATAATCGGCCTTAAAGTGTCTAGATGTGTCAGTGTTTCAGGTGAACAGTTATATGAAAGCTGGAAATCATGCTCGCAGCGTCAGAAGTTAGTGAAGTTAACAGTTACGAGCCAGACTGGCATGCTTGTTTGTCAAGTAGGTAAGAAGCTGCCAACCTGGCAATGTTACAAAATTTACAAGAGTAGATTAAAAGGAGCACTATGGTTAATTTATTTCACGCTGAGCATTGCATTGCATGGTGTGTTGCACACTATGTGCGTGCTTGGCTTGCCTGTGATGTCTTGGGTTGAGTTTAGTCTGGCAAAAACTAATTTTGCTGACAGAAAGAGTAAAGAGTGACTGCTTTCTGATTTGGCCTGCTGCTTTTCACAGGTTTCTCGCACATTACCACCAGCAGCTGGAATTAAGTGTGAGCCTCACTTTTACATGCCTTGGCATCGCTTTCTTTGTCACGGTATTGTTGTTGTGGTAACTTCTTCTGGGGTAGTTTTTACATGTGAACAGGAACACAGATGCATCCTGCAACACTGGTGTTTACAGGTATATTCACAAACACAAGCCCAAAAGCACACATGCTCAGGCTCGTGTCCTTTTGGTGTGAAAGAGATGAACTGTAGGGGAGAATGAGGAGGCGAGAGAGTGAATGATAGGTGGAAACTGAAAAGACAGCAGAGAAAATGAGTGGAGACGTTCAGGACTGGAGCTAAAGCACATATTCAATATTTTGCTTTGAAGAGAAGGAACATACAGCAAAAGTCACTTCTATATTCCTAGCCGACACCCACTCTCGTCCTCTCAGTTATTCATTTTTGCTTTTTGGCCTCCCTATCCCAGTTTGTTTTTTTTTTTTGTTCTTTTTGTTGTTTTTGTTCCACAGCATATATTGAAACTTCCCCTTCTTCGGATTCTCATTCCTCATGTTGTCTTTTATTTATTTGTATACAATGAACTCAGCCTGCGAGTCAGTTAGTATATCAGAAAGTTTTTACATATTAACCACAGAAGGACTTGAATAAATCACAACCAGTCAAGAAGGCTGCTTGCTCATCTTCGGTTTCAGTCTGAATTCTTATAAAGTCAGTGTTTCCCTGTGTGTATGAGGAAGTAAGCTCATACACTTCCCTGTCCATTAATGTACTGCCAATTAAGTGCCGTCCACTCAAAACTCTAACCACGCATCAGCCATTACTACAAAGGACCTTCTGTACTGCACAGCTTACCAATGACCTGGAACTCTGGCCACCGAGACAGTGGGACAGTGAGCAGGCGGGGTTTAACTATGAGTAGCCTCTACTGATGGGATGGACTTGGTTCAGAAACCCAACTAATGATCCTTTGATCAGGTAAAACAAACAAAAGAAAAAGATCAATCCATTGAAATATTGGGAAAGATCCACTTGTATATAAACTGGTTGTCTCTGTGGATTTGTGAATCACTCCAACAACAGAACAAGGTAAGTGCAGAAGTGATGACAATATTGATGCTGGTTATGTTGGTGATCTTAATGTTACTGGCAATATTGCGACAGTAGGAATGAAGATGAATCTCAGCCTTTGCAGAGATTGTCACATTTCTGGTTATATTTGTTGGCTTTTGTAAAAACCTAATTATGAACAAATGAGTTTAGGTTCCCTAAGTAGGGGGAACTGGACCTCGTTTTTGAATCTGGGGGACATTTAACCCCTTATCTAAGACAAGTATGTGACGTAGCGGGCAGCACGGTGAATTGGTGGTTTGCACTGTTGCCTCACAGCAAGAAAGTTCCTGGTTCGATTCCCTGGCCCGGCAGGAGTCTTTCTGTGTGGAGTTTGCGTGGGTTCCCTCCGGGTACTCAGGCTTCTTTCCACAGACCAAAAAATTCCAAAATAATCCAAAAACATGCATACTAAGGTGAATGATAGTTCTAAATGCCCGTGAGTTTGAGGGCGCATGGTTGTTTGTCTCTGTAAGTGGCCCTGTGATAGACTGGTGACCTGTCCAGGGTGTACCCCTGCCTCTCGCCTGTAATGAGTCGGGACAGGCTCAGGCAGACCCCTGTGACCCTGCAAAGGATAACGCAGATATTGAAAATGGATGAATGTCTGGGTGAAGACAGGGGTCATGGTTAAACAGATAACATCAGCAAAGAAAGCTCAGCTGCATTGTTTCTGTTGACTCTGAGACAAGAGTCCATAGAAAGGCAACATTAAGCCTCTGGCACTAAGTGATCACTGCAGTGGACAGCTATTCAAAGGTCATTTCCTTCTAAATGCAGTGGCTTCTATGGTGGAACTGCAAATCCGCCTCTAGAGAGCTCTCTACTGCACCACTTCATAGAGGTTCATTCAGCCGTCGACTCATTGTAACTGCAAGTTTAATTCCTCTGAATCCAAGATGGCCCACTTACAGCCACACTTGTTGGCCATGTGTCTGGTGAAGACGACATCATGCATCATCAAGTATTTTTCTGACTTTTCTTATGTAACTACTTAACCTTTTCTTGTGACCACTTTGGTTGTAAATCAGTGTGGTTTTGCAGTGCTTTAAAAAAAAAAAAAAAGAGTCTTGTGCTCCTTGGTTGTAGTTTGTGAAAATAAAAAATAAAAATAATCATTTTGGCATGTTTTGCTGACTTTAAGGGCAGCGGAGAATAGGGAAGCCAACAGAATAATCCAGGACTTTTCATCCGACTCCAGTGATGATCACTAAAGTGACAACGGTGATGATGAGTTGCTGCCAGGGAAGGATGGTCGCGGAGAGGTCAGCAGGATGAGGGAGCTGTGGAATATCTGCACATGGCACCTGAAAAATGTCTGGAAATTGCAAGGCAGTGACTTTGATAAAGACTCACCAACCTTTCTAGGAGTCTGGAAAATACATGTTGAGGGAAGAGATTCAGTAGATTTGGGCATCTTTTTCCCACAGATCTCATTAATGATGCAGTCCACACCACCAACTTCTATGCTCTCCAGAAACAAAAATAAAATCTGTCTGTGCCAAGAGAAAATTATGATTTTTTTTTTTTTTTTTGGTATCTCCATGGTCATTAAATACATTTGGTACCTAAAGGCACAAATGCACTTGTCTAGTGAGTCTGTGAACAGATATGATCAAATTCTAAGTTACCCACACTTTGTGGATAACTGAACTTACGAGCCAGCAAACACCGATAGGCTGACCCTGAAGAATTACAGTCAAACGTTGAGCAAATCATTCCCTTCAAAGGCCGTCTGTCCATCAAACAATACATACCAAAAAAATCCCAATCCCTGGGGAGGGAATGTGTGGGTGAAGGCAGAGACCTCAGGTTATATGTGCAGCAGTTGGTTGGGCATTGCTGGGGATGTAGTGATGCGTCTGTGAGTGCATAAAGCACAAAAACCACAAGGTGTTTTTTTGATCATTTCTTTTGAAGCATTTCCCCCATTGAGGCCTTGAAAGACTGTGGCATCTATGGCGTGTTTACACCGTAGATGCCACGTGCAGTGTACATGCAGAGCAAACAGGCTGAAGGGAGCAAATCTGAAAATGTTGCTGTTCTAGAGTGAATAACTGAAAGAAGAGGGCAGAGGGGCTTTCGCTGTTGTCAGTGATAATCCAAACAGCTCTGTCACAAGTGGGCTAATAAGTTCTGTTATCCTCATGGCCTTGCTGTGTGCTGGCCAGCCCCCCGAAGATGTGACTAAGAACTCGGCCAAAAAGAAAAAAAAAGATGGTCAGGGTTCAAGGACCTCTTTCTTTGGGCCTTTACAATTAACACATCGGTTGGGTCGATCTTGCTGTTTCCCCTCAGACATAAGGACAAGGGGTGGTACGTCTGAGTGTTTTTTCATCTTTTTGGACAAGATGAATCCCCCCTCTTCAAAGCTTCTGTAGCTTGTGCCCAGGTAAGTGCTGGGTCCCTCCAGCCAAACAGAAGAGGAAGACCCAGTGTAACCCCACCTCTGGTGAAGCGCTGCACAGTCATCAAAGTACCCCATGAGGCCAGGATTGGCACAGGAAGTCATTGGCCCCAACTCACCCAGGATAAAAATGCTAACAGATGCCACAACGCCGCATGCGCTCAAAAGACCAAATACAGCTGCATTCGTTGCTGCGTGCCACTGGGTCCCAGATGCTTTGCCAACTTTCATGCAGCCTGCGTTTGATGAACCGACATTCATCATATTACTGAGTTTTATTTCGAGTAATTATTCAGAGTTTTATGTAGTTGTTTATTTATTTACTATGTTTTGTGTGTTCAGAGATGCCAAGACTAATATGTCTGTTCTTGCTGCAGAAAGCAAATATGTCCGTATAATGAAATTGTGCATCCAGTCCTGCATCTATGAAGCATTGAGATTCACAACAATGTTCTTCTTGTTATAGATATTGTGAAACATAAACTTAGCGTAAGTATAAACTTCACACTCGAAACAGGCCAGTTCAATGTTAAAATGCTTAAAATATATTAAAATGCTTTGTTAAAGCATTAATAGAAATAATTGTTCACAGATTTAAAAAATAATTTAACTGATTTTTACATTAATTCCATTCTGTCTATCACTATAAATCCGTATTCTACACAGCTCTAATGAGAGATGGTTACTTTGAATATTAATTTTACATCCATTCTGGCTTATCACATGTTCTGGAACTAAAAACTGGTTTAGAAATAAAATCACCACCTCCGCAGGTTTCCAGCCCAACTGACTATCATAACAAAATCCACACTAATCTCCTGTGGCATTGTCAATAATGACTATAAGTCAGTGGAGTATAAAACCGTGAATCTCCAAATGGACACGAGACCTTTCTCAGCTTTGACAGTTATCACCGTGTCACTGTCTTCGGGAGTCAGCAGAGAGATGGGTGATGTATTGTTCCTGCATGGTGCCTTTAGAAATGGTCTCCGGACAGCAATACAAGTGCTCTAGTTGTGGCTTTATGGAATGCACATTTTCACATCTCACCTTTTCACACCCATAAACAGCAGGCCAGATGGCATTTAGTCTGTTACTGTTGGCTAGAGGTTTTTTTTTTTTGTTTTGTTTTTTTTTGTAACATACAGAGTCTGTGCTTCAGGGTGACACCATTCCTGGCTGAAACAAGATAAATGGATAGTGGCAGCGTGTGTGATGAATGGGGAGAAAAGAAAATACAAACACACACAGACACAGTTTACCTGCATGCCTTTACAGAGACAGAAAGTAAAGTGTGCTTTTGGCAGCTAGAGAGGCAGGAACAGGCAGTTAAAAAAAAAAAAGGTTTGACCTTTCAGTTGGATTGAAGTTAAAATCACTGTGTGAACAATTGGGCCACCTCACCACTGTCCAAGTCACACAGCATGGTAAAAACCGGCAAACTTTCTGCCCTTTGATGGTCTTTGTTTTCTCTCCCTCTTTCTGTGCTTCTTCCCTTTCTAACTTACTTTGCGTGTCTAATCCCCTCTGTACTCCTCTCTCAGTGTAATTTTCTCCTTGTTTCTCTTTCACTATTTCTGTTTGTTCCTGCTTCTTTATTTTTTGTCTAAGTCACTCACATTCCCCGTTGATTTCATCTTCCTTTCTTATGATAGCGTCATTTTCTCATTTTTTTTTCATATTCTCTCCCTCGGGAAAGTGTATTATTTCTTCCATCTTACAGTGTTTCTGAGGAAGCATATTGTTTATATGGTTTATTTTTATTCTCACTTCAGTGCTTGACCAACTTTATTGACTTGCTTGTTGTAACACTGTTAAAATTGGAAATGTTCTAGATTAAAGCCCTTCCTGCAAATCAGAAATCTGATTTTGAGCACAGTGATATTAACATTGGAAATCGGTTGCTTGCAGACACTCAAGGATTCTATGTGTTATAAGGACAACATTTAAAATGAAAGAAAGACAGAAATAAGCATTCGGACTATACCAGGCCATACAAAATTAGGAACTACAACCTCAGATGGAAAAGGACACAACATACAATATAACTTATTACATTATTATGAGGTTATAAGTGAATAATAATGGATTGAGATTGATAGGTTATTCTGTTTTCTGATTCTGATTCAAAAGTCTGTAGAAATACCTGCGCAGCAATAATGAAGAAATATTTTTCTATATTTGTTTTGGGTCCCTCATATTCACTTGGATCTATTTCACCACATTCATCTTTTCAACGTTGCATCAGTCGATTGAGGTTTGTGGGCATTTGATTATGCACGGTTCTGTTGATTTGCCACCACAGCATTTTAATCAATTCGAGGTCTCAACTTTGGCTTCATTCATTTCATTTTTAACTATTCAGATTGAAGTTTGCTGGTGCTTCAGGTCGTCATCCTGATGAATAAGACTGTTTGACTGTTTGATTATTGACTGTCGGACAGACAACCTCTTTTGATTTTAACATGTTATGGTGCATAGGGTAGTTCATGGGCAGCTTGTTGACTACCCTGCACTGATAAGTGACTGATAGATACATATTATTACCACTGTATTCAACAGTTGATGTGGCGCGATTGCGTCGATATATAGTTTTAAGTTGAGCTTTTCCAAACGAGCCGCAGTAACCTGTATCCAAACAACTCTACTTTGGTCTTGGAGAAGAAGTCTTGTGGCTTGTTCTGATGCAAGTCTGGAAACCTTATCGGGGCCATCATGGTCTTTTTAGAGACAGGAGGCTCTTGCAAAGCTTTAAAACAAGCCTTTGGAGACTTTTATTCTAATTGTACTGTTATCAATTGTAAAATGTAACATGCAAACTGAGGCTTGCAGAGTCTGAGCTCTAGCTTATGGATTTTTGCAGCGTCATTCTGACCTTGGGTTAAACTGTCTCTGATATTCTCTCATTCTTCAAATGCTTCTGTGTTACATGAACAAAACATGTCTTGGTTAAAGGTTAACTAAAATGTGTTTGTGTTGGTGATATGGTAAACTGCCCTTACTTCTGTGTGTATGTATGTATGTATGTATGTATGTATGTATGTATGTATGTATGTATGTATGTATGTATGTATGTATGTATGTATGTATGTATGTATGTATGTATGTATGTATGTATGTATGTGTGTGTGTGTGTATGTATGTATGTATGTATGTATGTATGTATGTATGTATGTATGTATGTATGTATGTATGTATGTGTGTGTGTATGTATGTGTGTGTGTATGTATGTATGTGTGTGTGTGTGTGTGTATGTATGTATGTATGTATGTATGTATGTATGTATGTATGTATGTATGTATGTATGTATGTATGTATGTATGTATGTATGTATGTATGTATGTATGTTTGAAAAGATGATACTGTTCCAAACTTCCGAACAATTTCTCCTGAATCTTTGGAGAGAGCTGATGTTTATTATAATTAATTATCTCTGTTTTTTGTTTTTTTTTTCAAGGATGTGTGCCCATACTGTATTTACTTTGGTAATCCATATGTTATTGTTATAGATTCATCGCCTTGTGTACCAAAGACAGCACATGCTGCAGGGAGATTATTCCCTTCTTTATGGACCATATTTGATGCTCAGCATCTGAGCTCTAGTTAGGTTTTATCTTTTCATAGAACATTTATCTAGGAACTTCAAGACATTTGTTAATCGCTTCATAGTTTGGGGTTGGTATCAGAGACTGGTGCTGGAGTAGGTCATGGTAACATTTAAAGCTTGAAACAACCAGTTGGAGTTTCTTTTCTTCGGTTCTTGAAGACATTTCACCTTCTAACCTGAATAAGACTGTCAGTTTGTTATCAGAGACTTGACTCCATATATATATATATATATATATATATATATATATATATATATATATATATATATATATATATATATATATATATATATACACACACACACACACACACACACACACACACACACATACATACATAGATATATATAATAATATAATTCAATTAGAACAATTGTGTATTCATGTAAGCAAAGGTAGTTCATGTTACTGGGATACTGGTACATAATTAAGGAGGCAAACATTCCAGCTTTTAAAATTCGGAATAAAATTTATGTTTATAGATAGGGCTTAATCTCTAAAGCCTTTAAAAAGTCAATTAATCTTTATCTTCAAGATGAATGAAGCATATTTAAAAAAAAAAACATAGAATGAAAACTAAATCAGAGAAACCCTATTTGCTTTATTAATGCCACATGTTTGAGAATACACAAATTGTGGCCTTTGAAATCTTGTTAAAAGATTTGTCCCTTGATTAAAGCAGGTAAATAACTCGCCTGAACACCCACTTTTTTGATTTACATGGCGTGAGCTGTCAGATATCTAGGGCAGTCACAACCAAAGGCTGTACACTGAAAAGTAAAAATGCTCCACTTAAGTGATAATGCTTCTGTATAGTAGCGCTGTGAGTTTAATGAGGGGTGAACACTGTCAAGGTTAGGGGTGCAGTTCCCACTGGGCATACAGCAAAATGACACTTCAGATTAAACATTTACAAAATTTGTAACAAGGATGTCCCACATAGATTCGGCACAGTTGTGATCAGCACAGCAACAGTTCATGTTCAAAGCAGTTGCAAGATGAGCTCAGTAAAAAAGAAAGAATGCTCTGTAGTTTCACTCAATTATGCTTCCTAAATTCATATTCTCTCATTCAGTGTACGAAATGGCAAACCCATCGTGATGAAGCAACAGTTTTACGGTAGTGAGTTAAAAACAGAGGACAACAATCAGGCACTGTAACGGTAAGGGCTAGTTTGACAATGACACATTGTTGAATTATTCGATGTTTACCAATATATTACTTGATGCTTTTTGATACACAGGAAAATACATATTTTCTCCTGTAGAAACTATATCCTATTCAAGCAGTGTACTTGAATCTGAAAGCACCAGAAGCATTGGCACAAATATCATTAAGTAGTTGAAGATGTCCCTCAGAGCTCGAAGGATTCGAGAACAAACTTGAAAAATTGCTTTCTGCACATGGCTTTTGCACAAAGTTATGCTGTTATTCAGTACTACAAGAACAATTTGAAATTATATATTGAGCTTTACTTTTGAAGCTATATTTGGAGTGGCTTTGTTGCTCTATTTGAGGAGTTTTGGAGGTGATAATACATGTCTCTTAAATTGGGCATACGCCGTAAGATTCATCACACATTTTTACCTGAATTTTGAGTCGTATGACTATTTTTTCAGTTGTTCACTTTAAGATTGGAAAGTACATGCACATATGCGCCTCTAGTGGGCAGAGCTCAATCAAAGTCATCTAACACCTATTTTAATAATATGTTAATATTATACAACACTGTTAAAGTAGCTATATTATACACTGTCTGCTAAAAGTAATGACTTTTTGGAGTTGTTTGGTGAGCAAGTAACAAGCAGAATAAAGCTAAAGATAAAGTAGTGCAGCTCAGACGTAGGAGGAATATATATAATGAACATGCTGTCTGATGCCCGACACACAGAGCAGGCATGTCAGAGTTAATCTCCAAATGCTGAGCCCTGTTCATCAGACAAGACCTTTTACACCTGTACCAGGACATCCGGGACCTTCAGAGTCATTTACACCACCAGGACCATGCACAAAGTGGAAAGGCATGTCTGAGGCATTACGTTTGGAAATGGACTATTATGATTTCTTCTCCTATTGGTTAAATCATAAAAAAAAAAGTTACAATTTAACAGTTAAAAATGTTTGCTTTAAACATCTTTGGCGTTTATGTTGAGCAGCTGCTTCTAGACATCTGTGCAAAAGCTGAGTGGAGTTTAAGTTTAGATATAGTATGCAAATGAACCGTGTTTTTTCCAGTTGATGGTTGGCATCCTCAGAGTCCAAGTAAGCAGATAGCACATAGGCATCAGGTCTTCACTCTTACAAAACATTGTGGAAGCAAAGACACAACAAGACACCACAAGTGTCCACAGCTTTGTCTGGATCCTGATGAATAGTTGATGTAAAAGTTCTCAAGCAATTTGCCAAAATTCAAAATGCTGTTTCGTCAACACAACATGTCCTCAAAAGACATTAAAAATCCCCTGACTCATGTTAAGATTTCAGAAAGGTTTGGTCTTGGATCTTGTAGGACGTGGAGGGGATTTGCAGGAGACCCATGTTTATAGCAGTTCTTAGATCCAACTGAGCAAAAACACGAGTATAACAATTCTGCTCAGAGTTGTGCTTCCAGTCCCATATTGCTAACTTGAGTTAAAGGTTTCACCTGTCAGAGTGTGTACAGAATCTGTTATTGCATTTTCATCCACTTCATAATGACGAATAATGAAAAATGTGAAGTAGATGAAATGGAAGGAGAAGGATGGAGAGAAATGAAGGCAGACAATTTAGATTCTTCTGCAATAACCTGTTGCTAAGAACTGTAGTGTGACAGAAAGCCTGTCCTTGGCCTTTCTTAGGTTAGTGTCCTTTGTGATCTTTAAAGTCCTGAAAGCCCTTCATGTCATCCACCTACATGAATTACACAACAACTAAACATTGTGTGAAATGGCATGTGTTATCAGAAGTTGACATAAAGCCCATTAAATCAGAGAAATGGGTTTGCAGAAGTACAGAAGTCATATGCTTAGGCAATACATATGATGATAACGTTTATTGTATTGTATCATAATTTAAACTCTAATTATTCAGTAGGTACAGTAGATAACACTAGATATCACGTTTTTCCAACTATAGATGGTTTACACATGCAAGTGAATATTTATTTATGGACTGTATATTACAGTGATTCACTTACTTTGTATGAATTTTTAGATGTTTATGACTAAGAATATTAATGAATAAATAAATAAATATATATATATATATAATCACATTAAAAAATCGTGAAGCATTAAACATAAGACAATAAGACATCAGCATGGGCATTTGCAGAAGCCTAAGGATCAGAATTATAAAGGTGATGTAAGGCACTTTTAAAAGTGACAAGGTTGTTGGTGCCAAGCAGAATTGCCACCAAACCATCTGGTGAGTGTCAGTTCTTTTAGTAAAAATGCCTTTTTGATGGACGAGAAAAGTGGGATGGGAAAAACTCCTGCTAGAAGGGCTACATTTACTTCAGTTGTCCATTGTTGCAAACCTGCGTGAGAGCATTTCTGAAAGCACAACATGTAAAACCTTGATGCAGAAGATCACAGTCGGGTCCACTACCATCAGAAGAAAATGGAGGTTATGGCGCTGTCTCAAAATAACACAAGACTGAGCTTTGCTTGCGCAGACCAGTCTGCATTTGTTCTGCAGTATTTGCAACCATAAAATAAATCCATGTTTGTAGATGTAGATGAACTCAACACTGCATAGCAACAGCCAAGGAAGAAATATGTATTTTTATTTTTCTCTTTATTTGATTGGCATGCTAGATTTAGTAATACACCAGTAATACTTATTTATATAAAACCTACAGTAGTAGTTGAACAAAAATGCATGCGTTTTCACTCTGTGGATTTAAAAGATTCTCATCCGACATTTTAATTTTCAGTCAAATCTGTAAATACGATAAATAGATTTACAACGTGAAGTAATAATGATCCTGCGGCATATGAAACTGCCGGAGTTACCAAGAGGTTTCATTTGATCATTGTAACTCAGAGAATATGACTGTAATCACCTTCACTTCTACCACATTGTCAACTTTTTGTCACTGATCCACTTCAGAGTTAAAATGATGGCACAAATGGGGATACTTCACAATATACCGCACATTTCCACATAATGTGTCAAATAAGTGGGCTTGACTGAGCAACAGGGCTGTATGTGTACCTGCGTTTTTGACCTAAAGAGACAGTCCCTTTATATGCCTCTGGGAAAACCAAATTATACAGTATAACACTGACTCTGTGCAAGTTTATGTCCTTAACACTATGTATGCTAATCATTGACAGAGGAAGTGATGTCACAAGAAAATAACACATCTCTTTTTCTATCAAATCCAATTTAGTCCAAGAGTGCATCGTTCCTTTCTTCTCATTTCCATAGATATATGAAGATGTAGAGGCATGAAAAGGTGCAGGGGCTATTGTACTGCTGCTCACGAATACATATTTTTGATTAAGTTCATCTTTCTGTATTTAAACTCCTTTGGGTAGAGGCAAAGGAGAGAAATATTACTCCCTTACAACGTTCTGCTTCAAGGTTTCTCTCATATCTCCTTTATGAGAAAACTCATCATTAGCTCACTGTATGGTTGACCTTCTTTGCCTCTAGTGTCAGCAGCATATCAACAAAGTATTATATGGATTGAAGAAAATATGGGTTTAATAGTATTGTTTTCCCGATGGCTAGATACTGGCAGAATTAAAGGTAATTAATTATAGGTGATTGCCAGTCATAACATCTGTGCAGTGATCTCTTGAGGGGTTGAAGTTTGTGCAATTATGAAAATAAATGTGAACAGATTGAGGCAGGCTTTTTAAACCTTGTAAAAGCACATGCAATTTGTAGGAAATGTAATAAAATGTGCAGAAAGTCTTTAATATTTTGAAAAGACGAGATTTTACATCTGTACCTGTGGATGATGCATACCTCTTTTTACATTAAATACAACTGTTTGTTTCTTCTTATAAAACTTAGTTGTTTTTTTTAATGCAATGCTAAAACAATCGTGTTACGTTGTTAATGAAAGAACTCCAACTCCACAACTTAAAACAAAAGCAGTACTTTTTCAAATTAGTATCATCCTTAGATGTTTACTGAAGTCAAAGAAAAAACTAACAAAATGGAGAGAAACCATTTTCAGTTTTGCCAAAAACAGAAATTTGTATTTTTTTTACTATTATTACTCTGACCCTTCATTTAACAGTCTAGAGTTCAAGGCTGACGAAAAAGGAAATATAAGCAAATATGGAATCCTAGAAGTGTAAACAATCACTAGATTTATCAGTGATACGTGAGGGGTCAGGATTGGGTTTACAAGGAGTATCCTCCAAGGAAGGGGTATTCTTGGGTCTTTTTGGCATAATTTTTTAAAGAATTTGGATCTTTCAGCATCTGCAGTGCATAAATGTATGAGTGTAGATAAATCTCAAAGCCAAAACCACCATAATATCATGCGTCTGTGAAACCACAGGGGTTTTGGATTACCTTAAAAAGCATTTAGATTCAACACAAATCACTGGTACATCCAAAAATGTAACCCGAAACTGTCTTAGACGATGAAGAAGTAATTTATTCAACTCTGCGCAGAAAAGCCTCTGAATTCTCGGGCGTGGGCTCATCTTATAGCCGAAAGACAGTAGATGTGTGATTGATAGTTAGTCAACGGCTTGCTTATGTAATTAAATGACATTGGGTTCTAATAAAAGATAGAAAGCTCACTCAGGCTATTATCAAGGACTTATATATTACGTATGTATTTTCGAAGTACCACTAAATATACACTATATTGCCAAAGTATTTGCTCACCAATCCAAATATTCGGAATTAGGTGTTCATATCACTTCCATGGCCACATGTGTATAAAATCAAGCACCTCGGCATGCAGACTGTTTTCATAACTATTTGTGAAAGAATGGGTCACGCTGAGGAGCTCAGGGAATTCCATGAGATGCCACCTGTGCAACAAATCCAGTTGGGAAATTTCCTTGCTCCTAAATATTCCACAGTCAACTGTCAGCTGTATTATAAGAACACAGAAGTTTTTGGGAACAACATCAACTCAGCCACCAAGTGGTAGGTCATGTAAACTGATGGAGCGGCGTCAGCAGATGCTGAGGAGCATAGTGCCAAGAGGTCGCCAACTTTCTGCAATCAGTCGCTGCAGACCTCCAAACTTCATGTGGCCTTCAGATTAGCTCAAGAACTTCATGGCCAAGCAGCTGCATCCAAGTCATACATCACTAAGTGCAATGCAAAGCATCAGATGCAGTGGTGTAACGCACACCACCACTGGACTCTAGAGCAGTGGAGACACATCCTCTGGAGTGACGAATGGCACTTCTCCATCTGGCAATCTGATGGATGAGTCTGGGTTTGGGGGTTGCCAGGAGAACAGTACTTGTCTGACTGTATTGTGCCAAGTGTAAAGTTTGGTGGAGGGGGGATTATGGTGTGGGGTTGTTTTTCAGGATCTGGGCTTGGCCCCTTAGTTCCAATGAAAGGAACTCTGAATGCTTCAGCATACCAGGACATTTTGAACATTTACATGCTCTCAACTTTGTGGGAACAGTTTGGAGGTGGTCCCTTCCTCTTCCAACATGACTGTGCACCAGTGCACAAATCAAGGTCCATAAAGACCTGGATGACAGAGTCTGGTGTGGATGAACTTGACTGGCCTGCACAGAGTCCTGACCTCAGCTCGATAGAACACCTTTAGGATGAATTAGAGCAGGGACTGAGAGCCAGACCTTCTGTCCAACATCAGTGTGACCTCACAAATGTGATTCTGGAGAAATGGTCAGAAATTCCCATAAACACACTCTTAAACCTTGTGGACAACCTTCCCAGAAGCTGTTATAGCTGCAAAGGGTGGACCGACATCATATTGAAAGCTATGGATTAGGAATGGGAGAGCACTTAAATTCATACCCGAGTCAAGGCAGGTGAGACAATACTTTTGGACATATTGTGTATATTGGAATATGAAGAGACATAGGCTGCCATGAAGGTAACGCCTTTCCCTGAAGATAATAGGACAGCGCCAGAGCAATGCCTTCTTCATAGTTTACAACAGCGTGGATTGATAGACTAGAGTGTATGTATTTGTTTACCAGTCAGGTCCCTGAATCCTTTACCTCTTAGTGTTGATTTAATGACCTTGTGGATTTCAGCAATATAAAATGAGAGCAAGCAATGGTGACTAAATATCTCTTTTCAATGCTTTTGTTTGACATGAAATAGTTCTGTATCTTTATCAGGCCAACTATCTTTTTGTTTTTAGATAAATAATTACGACTCTTGGTATGGTTACTAAAGGAGACATAATGTCTTTACATTTTTTTTCTTTTTCAGTTCTCAGAAGGCAAAGACAGCACATCTGGATGTTGTTAATTAATAAAAAGAAATAAAAAAGAAAAAGAAAAAAAATGCATATTATTTTCTACAAATGTGTGTGTGTGATAATGTGTTGGACTTCCAACATACTTTATGTAATCATGCTATACTCCCTTCAAATTTAAAACTCTGAAATTAAATATTGGATACCACTTTGGCTGTCCTAATTAAATTAGCTTAAATTTGGTTCAGTAATATGGAATTGGTCCCTGAAGGGAGATTATAATATTAAATGTAATTTTTCACATTAAATGCATTACATGAATATTTACTGTACATTTATTACCATAAACAAAACACTTACTGCATTTTAATTATCTTCATTCATTCACCTCAAACTGATGTGCTGATGTCTTTATGAAACAAAATACACTAACATGTCTTCATTGTTTCCTCTAATGAATAAAATTTATAATCACTATTCTTTCTATACCGTGACAACATTAAACTGAACATGTGGTTAGCCGTAATTATATATATTTTTTTTTCTGTAATTCTGTATTGCACGCTGATGTCTATGGGACACTGGATGCAGTCGCCTGCATTAACCACAATAAAAGAAAGATATGTGCATTCCTATTGAGAAAATATGGTCTCTGTTTGCCCTTCTCACCGGTCCCTGGTTACCTTCATAAAGAAGGGCTGTTATGTCAAAGATCTGTTGCTAATGCATCTTTATGCCTCAGACAGGCACCACGGCCTAATTATTTTCCCCTCCGCCAGACACTGTTTTTGAGTGTGCGGCTACAAAGAGGGAGGATGTGACTGAGTCTTTAGCAAAACCCTTGGCTCCAAGCAAAAAGCATCTTTTACAATCTGGTGTCTGCATTTGCTGACAAGTGTGCTAATGTCACCTTGATAGAGATACATACAGAAATATTAAGGAAGACACAGTTGCAGATAATGGCATGCCTGTGTAAGGAGGGTATGGATCAACCAAACAAGGAAAAGCACTTAAATAAGTCTCACAGCTCCTCTGATGAGCTGGAGTACATATATATATATATATATATATATATATATATATATATATATATATATATATATATATATATATATATATATATATATATATATATAAATCTCAACTTTAAAAATGTAAAGTGGCCTGGCAAGATTGTCATGTTACATATAGTAATATCCTTTTTTAAAAGTAAAGTCATTGTATAATACAGTCCTCTAGATCTGTGTTTGGCTTAAATGTGTCAGATGTAATACATCTACATGAAAGATATCTATATTAGGTGAAGCTTTTGCTTAGATATGACCACCCTCAGCTTGTAGAAACTGTTATGCAACATTGCCTGCAAAAGTAGTTAGTTGGATATTTTTTTTTTTGTACCTAGGATGCTGAGTGAAATCCTGTAGATTAGTTGAGACCACTAGTTACACAAACAGCTGTCTTCATGTGGGATCCAAGGGTTCAGTTCAGCAGTCTGCTCTTCCTCCGGCGAGTTAAGCTCTCCTTGCCCATGTTACTTTGTGTCTAGTGTACCTCCTAATACAAAAAGCGAAGCAATGTGAAAAAAGAGGAGTGATGGAGTGTAGCAGTGTTTTAATAACCTGGCTGATATCATTACCGTGGTGGGGGAGCCTCTGCAGTTTGGGATCTTTCTGGACAATAGCGCACTGCAGTTATTATTCAAACAAGTTTTTAACTGGAACGTGTAGCTGTGAGGCCTCATCCTTGGGCCTTTGTTCAAATCCATGTGCCTAAGCCCTTTTGCATTCAGACGTAATTGAAATATAACATTGCAATTGAACCAATTTTCCTTATTATTTCAGTAAATGAGAAGTGGAGGAACACTGAATAAGTAAAAAATGCAGTAAAGCTATGTATTGGAAATCCCACTGTAGAATACAGTGTGGTAACAATTTTTACTAAACACAAAGCCGTCATTTATGATGAAGCAGACAAGGCCAGTAGATGTACAATACAAAGAAAATGCTCCCTAGACTGATTCAGTGTTACTTTTCCTGTTCAGTCAGTTGTTGAGCAAAACACTGAGGGACCTTATCTCCAGCAGTGACTCATTTCACATAAAAGCAGGATTTTTTTTTTTCTCCATTATGTTAAAGATGAAACTTTTTTCTTATTTCGTTTTAGTTATCATTATGTCAGATTCTTGGTGTCAACTTCAACATGACGACAGCCGTGGGCTGCTTGCTGACCAGCACTTCTGTGTTTGCAAAGATGGTAAAAACTTGTGTGATACATATCCTGGCAACTACACAGCTAATTAGGACTGAAACATTATTTTATATGATTTCAGTGAAGTAATGGCCAACAATAAGTGTGCATGTGTTCAGGCTGAGCCCAGCCAGCTCCAACCAATTCAGTGTTATTTTAGGTTTAAACTATAAATAAGGTCCATACCTTGCTGTTTCCAGTGGGCTAAGTTAGCTTCTACATGGCCCATTCAAGTAGATTATACTAACCATGCCTGCTGTTTCTTTGTTTCTTTGAACTATATTACTTTCTTCTAAGTCTGATAGCCTGAAAGAATCAACTTTCATAAAAGAAACAGTCTTTCAGAGGAAATATTTCACATTGAGAGACCCTTTAAAACAGAAGTTTTTCCCTTTTGATCTAGTTGTGTCAGTGGGTTCGTTCTTTAAACAGGCTATCATACTCGCTGCTTCAGTTCCATTATGTTGTTCATTAAGCAAAGAAAAGAGAAAAAAAACAAACACACTCCCTGCTGTTCATGCTCCAACATCTCTGTTTTAAGAATCAATTGTCTCTTTACAGTTTTTTTCTGTTTTTCCTAAAGGTAAAAAGGCTTAGCAAAGGGATAGATATGATAGGGTGTGGCAAGGGATCAGCCACTCCACATAGTTTTCAAAATTTTATAGCACTGTGGGTGGTTGTATGAATATTTGTGATTAATATTGGATTAAAGGGCTTGTAACCACCGCTCCTTCTTGCTTCCTAGCATTTGTGGTCAAATCAGAAGCTGCATCTCTTAAGGGGAATGAGCAGGAAAACTGTAGCTTTTACAGGATTTGTGGTTAAATTTGCCAGGTGTAAGATGACTTGAAATTTCTGGGAATAGTCTCTTCTAGTGTTGCAGCGGAGATCAGATGCATATCTGATCTCCATTGGAAGTCAAATCTTTTTTTTTTTTGTGGAAGAAAATAAAAAAAAAATATTATACATTAAGAAATATCTATAAAACATATTTCCCTCATTTTTCAGTAAAAAAAATGCAGTTAATGAGATACATACATTTCATACTTTCACTTCTTTTACAATTATTAGTGTTTCTAAAAAGGATGCATTGATAAAAAGATCCAATTTCCAATGTAATGGAGTTTAACTTTTACATAAACATAATTGTGAATGCAGCTAAATTTTCTAGCTTATTGTAACACATCCTGATCTGAGGTTACAGAATTGTTTGATGTAAGAGGTTTTTCTTTCTTTTTTTGGTCGGTTGCAAATGAGCTGTTGTCAGGCCTGATGAATGAGCAGATGGAGGTGATGAACACAAACCACAATCAGCCTGCAATTTTTTCCCAACCATATGCTTAATATAATATTATGCAATTGCACTGTCACAATGGAGCCTCATTTGTTCATATTTCAGACTCCATCTAGTTGTGTCGGTTTTCAGATTTGAGATAGCAGTTAGATTGCTCCAACAGCCTTCCCTCATAGCACTTTGCACAGCAATTGTAATAACAGTAATTGAAATCTCTGAAAGATGCTCTTTGCATTTCAGCAAACACCACATATCTGTTCAAAAAGGCAAGTCTCAATTTACACTTTGGCACAAACTCTGTGGCACAGCCCATATTTTATTCAAGACTGTATTCACAGACACACTGTACTTTTCTTTGAGCAAACGGTCAGTTAGTATATGTCATTATCTCAGAATTACAGAAATACATTTATTACACTGTAGAAAAATTCTGTCACTGAATTCAAATAATTGAGATCTGCTCAAGAGATGATTTAAGTTAAGAAATATAATAAGTTAAGTAATGAATACAATAGGCCTTTAAGAAAACTAATTGTGGTCTTTCTACATGTGCTGTGTCTTTGAGTTTGTATGCTTGTGTCAAAGTCCCTCTTTGGATCTGTTTTTGGTTTTGAGGCCGAGTTTGAGTAAACATATATGCAAAAAGTGGGAGTGGGGGCCTAGTGGTTACAGTGGTGGGCTTGGGCGTGGAGGACCCAGGTTCAAGCCCAGGGCTGCCCACAATGGTAAATCACTGGGGGCAAGGCCCTTAAGGCCCTGAGCAAGGCCCTTAACTCCCAATTGCTCCCCGGGGCGCTGCCCTGCTAGCAGCCCTACTGCTAAAAAAAAAAATCACATAAACAGAGATCCCCACTGCTTTCTTCCTCTTACCCCACGTTGAGTGTGATGAGTCACTGATAGCATGTGACAGGGGCTCCCGTGTTAACCCCTTCCAGAGCATATATGTTATACTTTTGTCTTTATGTGTGTAATCTTTAATGAAGGCAGTTTAGGAGAAACGGCAATGCCAACTCAGTGAGGATGGATAGAGGATGAGAGGAGAGGTCAGGCCTCCGAGAACAAGAAGGTGTGCAGTTGGGTAGAAAACGTGCAGTGCAGCTGCAGAGTGGTAAAGCTGAAACAAACAGACAAAAAGAAAAGCATACAACATCAATATCGGGTTATGGCTGAAAAATGATGCAAGACATCGTGACATTGCTAAACTCATACCATAGCTTCAGACACTATAACTGGCCAGGAGAAATGTGAGGGTTTTTTTTATGGCATATTGTCAATATCTCATACATAGTCAAGTGAAGGGAGACTCTTATTTCATTTGGCTGGGCAGAGAAGAGATAAGAAAACTGTTTTGCTGATCCAAAAGACTGACTGTCAGACAATGGTAGAGATAGAGAGCAGTACAGCTACATAAAAGAAGATATCAGGGGGGAGATATCTTGAAATAGGCATCTGTAAATGTATTAAATGTATTAAATCAACTGCTATCAACCGAGACGAAAATACAGCAAAATTAAGATTTTTTTTAACATAATGAAATCTAATTTTCTACTATATCTTCTGCATAAATCATCTCTCACCTCTGCATTGAATCACCCAAAAAGGGTTGGCACCTTTAACACACCATCATAGACAAACAGTGAGTGCAAACACAAACACACACATAATTCACCAAGTATGGTTTAGTTATAAGCTGTTCAGCAGACCAGGAAGAGATAAGACCACTCTACTTTTCCCCATCATTTGGCTAGTTTTATCTACAATGTTGTTGTAACTTTTGCGCTCCTTTGTTTGTTCATCATTTATTTATTGACTCGCTTTTCTCCATGAAGGTTATACAATGTAATACGGCCTCCAAATCAACTCAACCTTACTACCAGCTCTTGTGGCTGGAATTTTTCTTCAGGAAAATAACCATTGCACTTCAATGATAAAATGATGTATAAGTCAAGTGTTCGAATGGACTTTCTAAGCTACAAAAAGTGAAGGATGGATTTTTTACAACAGAGGAAACGGTATTCTCTGGTATATGAAATGAACACAACAACACTCAGCTTTTGTCAACCGGGCTGAGCCGTTGTCTCTCTGGGCCAATTACTGAAAACGGGATGGAGGGGATGTGGGTAAAATAAGCTCTGCTTTCATTTTCAAATTTGAGAGAAGGTTTTATACTTGTCATATATTATATTTGCTTAAAGCAGGTCCATTTCTGCTCTGTTTGTAGTTCCTTGTAAGTTTATTGTAACAAACCCTGGACACATTGCGAACTGTCTCGCTGTTTGCTATTTTCGGCGAGTCAGTCTTCTTTCTGGCACCTAAAGCCTGTGTGAAATGTAAATGTGGGGTTATAAACCAAATAACTGACAGTGAACTTTACATTCCATGTCCTTTCATATTTTTTTAGTGGCCTCACAGGTAGGACGGTTAACTGAACTAGTTTCCCAAGCCAACGACTCTGCAGGGCCGGCTCTGAATTCATCAGTGCCATACGACTACACAAATACTAATATTATTTTATGGGAATCATATTTTTCATCCAGCCAGTGTCCAATAATGTCCAGCTTTGATATTATGGCTTTACTGTTCGTTTTCTTTTACCCATTTCAGACTGTCCCTGCATACCTCTACTTTTATTCAACATTTACTTGCTCCCCACTCCTACTATCATTTCTAAATTGACTCACTCTGTGGTTTTTGACCCTTTTCTCTCATTTCCTATATTTCTTCCCTTACGTTTCTCATCCCTTTTCTCCTCCCACATCTTTATTTATTTTTATTTAGCTCTTTCTTTTATGACCAGCTGCACTGGTCTAGGTAATGAAGGCAGCGTTATAAACTATGGGACGTGCCTTAAGGCAGACTCACAGTCTCCGTAGCGCAGGAAGAAGAGAATTGGAAAGGGATAGGGATGGTGAGAGTGGGGCCACGACCTGAGGATTAGCAGGCCACGATGAATAGAAAAGATCTAAGATTGGAAAAATATAGAAAAATAATTAGGGAAAGAAATACATTTATAAGAATGGTTTCATTGTGTTTCCTTATGTGCCTTTGTCAGGCTTTGTATAAAATCTCTGCTATGCAAGTCTGGCTGTTGACAAGAAAAAAAACACCATTTTAGTGTAGAAAATAAAAGCATATGAAGATTTTCTGAGGACATGATTTTACAGACATAATTCAGCAAACTTTTTGCTCCGGTTCATTGAAAGATCCATCTTAAAACAGAGGAAAAAAAGCCCTTAGTGAGAAATAGTGACAACAATAAGTGTTAGGAGACACTGATAAAGAATGAGAAATGAACTGTAAGTAATGATATGCAGTAATTAAATGGTTGGACATGACATTTGATAGGCAGCTCAATGGTCCTTCCTTTGTTGTGTAAATCAGTTAATTTGAGTGTTCAGTGATGCTCCAGCCTTCAACATACAAATTACAACAAAAATTGATTGTGGGCGTAAAATAGCCAATGGTTTCAAAGATGACCTTATGGTTTCAGAAATACTCGTAACTCGCTGTGTCTGCACTGCGCTTTGTATTCCAGTTACGACTGGCTTAATGTCCAAGTAAAATGTACCATGTAAACGGCTTGTTTGAAATAAAACCACTTAACCCATAGCAGTTTCATACAGATTGAGAATTGTGTGATAAACGCTTCCACAAACCGATCAAGCAAGCAAAAAGAATCGTTCCATGTAAAATAATATAGTTTTTCTAGAAAATCCAAAATACCTCATAATATAACATATATAAAACATGTTGAAATCTTACTGGACTGTGGAGGAGACATCAGTTCATAGAAAAAAGAGCTTAATACTATTCAGCATGTGGGCAGAAAGAAGGCGAGGAATGTAGATGTATACAGGAAAGCGCTTTAGACTGAAGTAAGTTGGCATTGAGCACACAAAGAGTGGATGGAGTCAGTTTATTAGAAAGCCAAGTCCCATGCATACTTTTGCCATTTCTTTATTTAAATCAGTCAAAACCCAACATTTTAACAGGGATAAAACATAATGAAACAACACAGCGTAACATCATAATATCAGGAGACTATAAGTATACAGGAGATCAGATTAGTGATTTATAATGCAAAAAGCAACCACGTTAGACACAAATTCATAGTTGGGTTGTTGAAAGTAAAGTCTTTTTACCTACAATTTTTATTAAACAGTGCTGATCCTTGTATCTCTGCAATATTTGGAGTATACGAGCTCTCAGCTGATATGGAGAGATTCCCGATGTTAGCGGCTGGCCTCTTGTGTTTTTTTCTTTGGCGTACAGTGCATTTTTATCTTTTTCCACCTGGTGTTGAAATAGTAATTGTTTAGGTGGAAATAATTAATACCAGATTAGAGTCAAGCTTTTGCCCATTTATTTGATGTGCTGCATGCATTTTGTTTTATGTACCTCAAAGCTTGACTACAACCCCAGTCGCCAGCACCGCAGGCTGGGCTTCAGCGCCAACAGCACCTCACCACTGGCATTAGTATAAAAAATATTGTCAGTATTTCTAAGGAATCTGTGAGCTAGTTAGGCCAGCCTTTTATTTAGATAAATAATAAGCTACTGATATCAATGTTTTCACCATCAGATAAAACACAGGCACTTTCAAAGTCCCAATAAAACTAGAACTTCATTATTTATTTGTATTTCTTAATATTCCAGTATACCTTTGTTGTTATCTAGTGCCTTGAAACACACCACCATAGGTCCCTTGTTGGTCTCTTAACAGTAAACTGCAAAGTAACTAAGCACCTGTAAATTAATATACACACAGAAAGTATGCTCTTCACAGATTGGAGTTACTTTGCGTTGATTTCCTTGTGGACCCCATGATTGGAATTTATTTATTTATTTTTTTTCTAGTGAAGTTTATTTCATTTGTTTATTTAACACATTTCCTGCATTTTCAGGCTGCAAGATACACACACATATACACAGTTTTATTTCTACTGTTGAAGATGTCAAGGAATAAAATGTTTTAAGTTATGTTGTCATAACAACACAATCCTATTTGATGTATTAATGCTAAAATGGCTTAAGTGCTGTGTGCGACCTAAACAGGAGCATGCAGACACTGGCTTTTGCACTTGTTTCGGTTAAAAGTCTGAATTGTCCTTTTCAAACTTTGGTCCAGAGCACATATTGTCTATTTCTTTCAAAAAAAGATCTGGAATTTGAATTTTTCAGACAACTTGACAAGTTTCCACTGTGTAATGGTCCATGCAAGATGCTTTGGTTTGGACCTTTGTACTTTATTCCCTAAAATTTGAGACCACATACTGCATTAAAAGTGTGTACGTGGCAATTACACAATCTGCAGTATACAAAAAAATAGGTGGATGGTGTTACTATTTTTGGAAAGATTTCCACTACAAATGGGACCATAATTTTGCCTACAGTGAAAGTGAGTCACAGTGGTCACATGATTGGGCTCCAGCTATGTTGTAACATAGGCAGCGGACACATCACTAGTACAGTTAACAAGTTTGGAAATGGCATGAGCCTTTCTTAAATACTGCTTTTGTAAGAAATCATAATTAAGATCTTCTTTTCACATCACCTGTTTGACTTTACTTAATTACTTCCCTTTTTTTTTTTTTTTGCTTTTACCTCATTACTATGCACTTCATTGGCCCATTCCAAATTTTTTTTCCAAATGTGTTGCAGGCCTGAAATGCAAAGTTAATGTATATGAGTATATGCAGTAAAACCGGCGAGACAAAACATAAAATATTTAAGTTAAACATAAGTTCAAGGTAAATTTCTGTATGACTGTATTTTATTTATTTATTTATTTTAATTTTCCTATTTCATCTCATCTGTTGTTTGGTTTGGGATCAAGCATTCCCTTCATTCCTGTTTTGTTTATCTGGAACTTTAAATATTTATCGAGTAAGCTGGGTGGATATCAGTGTCTTGCTTGAGGGCTTGTTGGTAAGATTTTTTTTATTGACTCCTGTTGAACCCACTGAACCTTTGACCTGCAATTACAAGATGGTTAAGATACTGAATACATTTCCAAATTGTGACAAAATTGCAATATCGCCTTGTAATAGATGCTTCATATTCTGTAATAACACATTTAACACATTAACTGGTGAGTGTGATATTCAGCTGTCTTCATTGAATCGTTTTAATGACTGTACTGTAATAGCAGATCTTTGTATTGTCGGTTTGTAATGTCATTTTATTCACAGCACAATATTTTAAGTGTTTTAAAACACTTCGACATAATCTACAAAACTGTGTTATTCTAAATGTTCTGCATTGTGTCTGAACCATAATAAGTCAGTGAGGTGTATTAACATCACTAACTGGTGTTTTATTTAGCCAGAGAGACGCTGAGGATGTGGCTTTTAACAAATGCAAAGCACATCTGCAAGCTCTCTAAATCCTAATTGCAGCTAAGTGGCTTTATACTCTTTTTTTTGTACTCCCTCACAACTTTTAAGGCCCTCTGTGGTCCTGCTAGAACTAGTAATAATATGCACACAAAGCAACTTACTGAACCACAATAGATACATCCTGGATCAGTTACATAATGAATGCACATCTGCATGTTTGATAGTGCAGCATTTGCTCTTGTTGCTTCTAAACTTCTCATTGTCAACATTATCAGGGCAAAGCGATTTAAGAACCTAAATCTATCCCAACTTCTCAGTCAGACAGCTGAAAAGCTCAGCGTTACCCTGGGAGTCTCCGTGATCTCACGTATTTATTTGTTTACTGTCTCCAACAGGCAAAGTGGAATTGTGCCAGACAATCGCAATCGCTATAAAGTCTGAGCAAGAATTCACTGATGTTTTCCAGAGTTGTTTTAATAAAGGCATTGTGCAGATTGCCCCTGAGTTTAGCGTCCCACAGCACAACACAATAAAACACAAGCAACATAATAATTTTAGGAGCAGCGACCGCTTATAACCAACTGTACTGCACGTCTATACTGGTCTATACAGTTCATACATACTATTGCCATGGTCCACGGTGTTTTGAATTTAGCAGATGTAATTACATATACAGCGAGCCAAGTAAGCTGGCAAAATGCACACATGCGATACCTTTAATCTTTTGATTTCATCTGACTTGTCTTCTTTAACGCATGATCAGTATTTGGTGGTAAATATCTGGAACACAGCTCTTGCTCTATGACCTATGCAAACACAAGAACATCAAAGATGATGAAAGCCATCCTTTTATTCACTCTGCTGCTTCCCATAGATAACCTCAGAAGCCACTTACAGGGCCACAGAGAGACCTTCATGTCTTTGCTCAAAGGGGTTGCAATAAAGGAACCAAGAAGAATGCGTTGCTGTAGCCCTGAGGAATTGTGTGTGGCTGTTTGTGTGTATTCACATTCATATTTGTACATGTATACGTATGATTGCAAACTGTGCCTGGTATTGGTGCAGCTTTGCTTCTGTGTAGCTTTTATCGTGTGTGTGTGCGTGTGTGTGAGTGCGAGTGCGTTTGTGATTTTGCGCCTGGAGGCTAAGTCAATGAACTATGTCTCAGTGTCCCTTAACACCCTCTTTGCTTTCATCACCACTGTGCAGCTATGCAGTTATACTCATGGTAAATAACCATGTCCAAATTAGTCTCTTAATGACCTAAAGTAATAGAGTCACACCATCATGAATGTTTAATTCCTCTTCCTGGGCTCTTTGCTGACGAAAGCATAATTATATATATCACTGGTGCAACAGAAATGCACCATTTTCAGCCAAACGTGTACTAGTATGGTCGAACCATTTTGCATGTCCTCCCTAACACACACTCCTGCCTGCCTGTTAAACAGTATAAAATGCAAACAAGATGCTGCTTTGGTTATCGTTCTGTTGAATGATTTTGTTGTCATCTCTTAGGGAAGTTTTAGAGTTGCTCTACAGTTTAGGAACTAATAAGATTTGTTTTATGAGGTTTTGTTCTTGTGTTTTGTTCATTTTTCTTGATTAATTTTTGCAAAGATATTCTCTCTGTGTCTGCATGTGTACAGCACAAAAACAACTACAATGATTAAATCACATTTGCTAAATTTCACCTGTGCAGTGGTGAAAGTCAAACATTAAGGAAATTATTTGTCTGAGTCAAAGAGAAAATCATACAAACTTTGATTAATGCAATTCACAAAAAAAAAAACAAAAAAAAACTAAACTAAACAAAATGGAGCAGAGAAAATTAGCTGAAATAAATCTATATTTCTGAACACTGCATTTTAAACACAGGCAATGCTCTTGCTATTTCCAAATGTGGGCCTCGTGCATGTTTTATGTCCTCTTTAAGGCGATGTCTATGAGCAGAATGATAAATAATTGAGGAGATGCGAAGCTGGATCAAACGGTGAAGTTTGCATCTACTTGTGCTTCTCTGTATGCAGGCTTTTCTCTTTGTATGTGGCTGTATGCAGCTCTAAGTGTTTGTTTGTGTGTGGTCAACCAGTCTCCATCTCCACCCGTGAGAATTTAAGTTAAAAAAGAAAGTATGTTTGTGTGATCATTTTTACTCCGCTCAGTGGTTTATTCAAACATTTTTAGTTGTAACCTCTATACCCAGAAGAGAAAGAAAAAGATTATTCTTAGTCTTCCAGCTATAATTCATCATTTTTATGACATATGAATAATGGTCATATAGTCAAATGTGGAATTATTTATGAGCATTTGTTTGTTGTTTTCCACTCAGCAGTTCAAACCTACTGTTTTTGCCGATGATAACTGCGCTTCAGCTGAATACGTGAATCTTTGTCAAAGCTAATAAAAGTCAAAAAGGAACAAAAAGAAAGGTGCTATGCTGAAACGTCTCTGCAACAGCTCATTATTTGGATTCACACACTTCACACACAAACGTTAAACTTTAATGGAAGTCTGTTATGTGGGGTCGGGCAAGTCTCCTCAGAGATGTGTCTTTATATCTTTCTTTTAAATCAATATAAATAACTTTTTCTCATTGTTTTTCAAAAGATTATGTTTAGCCTTGCCAGATCAATGTCTTTGTAATGTCTCTTAGTATTAGAAAGACTGAAATTTGATATGATAAGTCCAAGATCAGTTTTTATAGTAACTCTTCCTTACTATCATTAACTACAATGTTAAGAAAAAGTTGAGAGGGTAAGTTTGCCAGTTCTTTTAGCACTCTGTTAAAAGGTTTCTGTAGCACTGAGAGCAAAATATGTCCCTGTCCTTGCTTATAGATACTTAACACCAAACCATCTGTGTAGTATTTTTCTCTTTATACCCTGCCAAAGTGACAAGTGTGGACTATATGTTGGAACTACTATTGTATGGGGTCTATTATAGTTGTGCTGAATTAAACATGGGGTTCCCTGAATTAGATAGAATCTGAATTGCAGCATTTGTAGTTGCAAATCTTATATATGGTTTGTCATTAATGATGTTTTCAAAGATGCAGTCATGTATGTTCTTTCCTATCCCATCGCAGATGTTTATTTTTTATTTTTTATAACTGTTGTAAAGGTCCCTCTCATTTTGACAATTCCACAGTTACCATGAAAAATGCTCAGACCACATGCAGGGATTCACATTACAGTAACAGCTATAACTGCGTAATATCTGTATTACTGCAGCTTCAACTCAGGTTGCTGTCATGCACGCTGATAATTATCAGAATATTAGTGCTTACAAATGATTAAATAAGAATGGTGTTGCGCTTTGCAAATACATAAAAGTTTAAAGGCAGTGTATAAGTGGCCTCCACTTAAACTGTCATACTTAAAAACAGTAAGTCACCCTCCCACTTTCTTGCTTTATTGCATACATTCACCTCCTTGGACTTTGTATTTTGCTGATGTGTAATATACTCTGCATTGACCTTCAGTGGATTTCAGTGATTACACTTCCTGTTATTGGGAATAAAGCTTCAGTTGTTCTACACAACTGTTACTCCGACTCCCCACCGCACACACACCTCTCACGCCACAGACCACACACTCCATTACATGTTCACTTAATTGAACCTGTCATCTTCTCTTTGGTCCTCTAATGGCCATCCAATTCTTGAGATCTATTAGTGTACAGGACACGTTATTGGAAATCAAAGTGGATTTGGAGTCCAGGGTGTCCTTCTGCGGGGTGTGTGTGTGTGTGTGGGGGGAGCACCCAATAGAAGGGGTCACCCAAAAGAGGTCAACTTGTTACAAAAACACGGATCTGACAACAGGATGGATTTCTGCAGAGGAAGTCTATGTTTTCCAATTGCCACTGTTACTTCAAATATTTCAATAAGATTTTCCTGTAGTTTAGTATTTTCCAAAATTTATGCCAATTATAGTTTTTTTTTCTTTATCAAAACAGGGTCAGGCAACTTTAAGATTTTAAAACTACACCACTGGCACCACCTAAGACCAATTACATCAAACATTACGTAGTAAAGTGAAAGGACAAACAGGATTTATGTCATCATGCAGTTCAGTTTCTGCAATGACATAATTATGTTTTAAAAGCCTTTATTAGTTATTTTATTCAAGGAAGAGTATAATTAATGTGGCGACCACCAAAGAGAAAAGCCGAAAGCAGAAAATGTTTTCAGTATTTCTCAAAAAACAAAATTTAAAATGTCATTGAATTCATTTCACTTTACTTTTATAGGGCCAATTCACAGCAAAATCATCTCAATGCAATTTACACAGAAAGTTTAAGTTTACAAAGTTTAATATAGTCCACTTAAGTGCAAACTATATTTCATGTCACTCCAATTTATTGTAATTCAATTTGAAACCAAAATACCATTTGAAAAAAAAAAAAGTCAAGCCAAGAGAACGGTACTTGTCTGACTGCATTGTGCCAAGTGTAAAGTTTGGTGCAATGCAAAGCGTTGGATGCAGAGGTGTAAAGCACACCGCCACTGGACTCTAGAGCAGTGGAGACAGGTTCTCTGGAGTGATGAATGGCGCTTCTCCATCTGGCAATCTGATGGACAAGTCTGGGCTTGGGGGTTGCCAGGAGAACAGTACTTGTCTGACTGCATTGTTCCAAGTGGTAAGTTTGGTGGAGGGGGGATTATGGTGTGGGGTTGTTTTTCAGGAGTTGGGCTTGGTCCCTTAGTTCCAGTGCAAGGAACTCCGACTGCTTCAGCATACTAAGACATTTTGGACAATTCCATGCTCCCAA
The DNA here is from genome assembly GCA_014839995.1 of Xenentodon cancila. Classification (NCBI taxonomy): domain Eukaryota; kingdom Metazoa; phylum Chordata; class Actinopteri; order Beloniformes; family Belonidae; genus Xenentodon; species Xenentodon cancila. The sequence continues at coordinate 22,044,364 of CM026197.1, forward strand.
CTTTGTGGGAACAGTTTGGAGCTGGTCCCTTCCTCTTCCAACATGACTGTGCACCAGTGCACAAATCAAGGTCCATAAAGACCTGGATGACAGAGTCTGGTGTGGATGAACTTGACTGGCCTGCCCAGAGTCCTGACCTCAGCTCGATAGAACACCTCTGGGATGAATTAGAGCGGAGACTGAGAGCCAGACCTTGTTATCTAACATCAGTGTGTAACCTCACAAATGCGCTTCTGGAAGAATGGTCAGAAATTCCCATAAACACACTCCTAAACCTTGTGGATAGCCTTCCCAGAAGAGTTGAAGCTGTTATAGCTGCAAAGGGTGGACCGACGTCATATTGGGACACTTAAGTTCAAATGCGAGTCAAGGCAAGCAGGGGAATACTTTTGGCCACATAGTGTACATATATATATATATATATATATATATATATATATATATATATATATATATATATATATATATATATATATATATAACTGAGATGGAGAAGAATGAAACAGCTCTGTTTTGTGCTGTGAAATTATGCTACCGGCACACAGTCACCCCTCTGCAATGTCATATCTACAGAAATGAGTATAAATTATCTTTCCTTCTTATACTGGATGGTCTTCCAGTGAGGTCTAATCTTTTGATCCTTCATGTGTTGAAAAGCAAGAAAGAAAAATAACACCTTGTGAGGTGTAGATTAAAATAGCAGGTTTTTTTTTGTTTTTTTTTGCACTATTGAGAAGAGCACCCTGTGGATCTGTGGATTGTGATGGAGGGTTGAATTTGATAGCTGAAGGCTATGTCTCTCCTTGTGGGAGGTGAGAACATAACCTCTTAAATTTAACATTGTTTAGTCAGGTTTGATGTATCCATCAACTATTGTAATGTGTTGAAGGTTATTTCATTTATAGACTGTATTTAATTGAAGTTCAGTATGGTTTACTAGTGTGTAAATGAAATCATATTTTTATTTATATTTTCATTCCACAGACATTTTTTAACTAATCACCTTTTTCTCTACACACTATATTCTGTTTTTGATTTTCTTATAAAGTTAAAGTTTTAATAAACTAAACTTTTGGTTTACGCCACCCCCACCGAGCAGGTATTTCCTCTATTTTAGATCACAAAGGTAGGTTTTTTTGTTGTAAATAAATGATTTAGAAATGCATTAACTACAGGTCGACACTAAATTATCTGCATAAACAGGAAACAGATAAACATTTGTGCCTCTTTCTTGAATCACCCTGACATTTGAGTTAACACAACAAACATCCTCTTCAAGACCAAACGTAAATGAAATGTGTGAACGACATTTCAGTCGATAAACCTTTAACGATTAACTAAAGGAATTTAAGCGGGAATGTGAATTGGGACTTGAAAATATTCAGAAGAAACATGATTAAATATTTTGCAGTGTTTTGTCTAATGATGAAAGGATTTGAAGAAAAGGCATCTGGTTTAACAGGATCTGACAGTCTGATCAACCTTGTATGAAACAGTTTTGAAAGGCTCCTTTTGAATTAATTTGTTCAAACCAGATAAGACTCCGTGCCACGGATTTGCCTTTTTTGTCCAATTTTCCTTATCAGAATATTTCAAATTAAGTTACATTTATTCATGAACTAAGATTTTAACAGAGGTACTCGCCATTAAGCCAGTGTCCAATGTTAAAACGGTACAATTTCAGAACAGAAAGTGTCTAAAATGGACTGACAGGATTTACAGCCACGCTGTGCTCTTTCTACCTTCTTACTGTTTCCGCTGAGTTTGTGTTTGCAGCTATAACAATATTCAAGGACCCGGGAACCATTGGTTGCTAAGGTAAACCTCAGAAATATAACCCTGTAGATTTTAGTCCAGAATGGGTTTTTGTGATAGGTCATCTGAATAGCTATTGGTTTCTTTTTCTATGAACAAGCTTTTCAAACTTTTTCTTCTCCTGCTCTGAAATGAATCTTCCAACAACAGTAGATGTGGCGATCATAGCTAGTTGAGACAACTACAGACAGACTTAATCCAGATGCAATTTCTATATATTTTAACAAAGTGTTTAACAAAGAATTGCACCTAATTTCAGTTAAAAACAAAACCAGATGAATAAAATTAGACTCGTGTTTTTTTTTTTTTTTTTTTTTTTTTACAATTTTCAAGTATTTAGCACTTAAAAGTGTAGTAAGATATGTACAGAATTTTATTATACATCCACATTTAAATGATAGGCCTGCAACACATTCCAAAAAAGCTGAGACAGTTCATATTTTTATCGCTTTGTGACGTTGCCGTTTTTTCTCACAGCTTTTAAAAGATTTTCTAGCACTAAATATGCTAAGCGTTCGCTCTCATATTTTGTCCCATCACTTTTGTAATGTGTGTTGAAAATGCTTTTGTATTGTCCTGCTGGAACAAAGAATCAGATGGTCCTTTCTGTTTTTGGTCTTTTTTTGCGTATTTGCCCTGAACTCACCAGTCTCCAGATTCTTTGAAGTGTTTAATAATAAAACACCTCACAAAGGAAGAAAAAAAAATCTCCTCCAGTCTTTATTTGAGTAACTTTTTTTTAACATGTCAGTGATTCTCTCCCACATTTGTTGACAAAGTGGAGATTCTAAGCATATCTTTGCTGCTCAAAGAAAATCTCAGATTTTTATGGATGCTGCTTTTGTACCAAATCATCATCACAATCATATTTTTGCATCTCTTGATTGAGGTAACATAACTTTTTTTCAGTCACCTCTTTAGTAGCATAAAATGTCTGCATTCATTTTCTTTTCTTTTTTCTTTTCTTTTCTTTTCTTTTCTTTTCTTTTCTTTTCTTTTCTTTTCTTTTCTTTTCTTTTCTTTCCTTTTCTTTCCTTTTCTTTCCTTTTCTTTCCTTTTCTTGTGTTAGGTCTGAAATACAAACATTAACAACTCAAATAAACAAAAAATCAGCATAGCTTGGTGTTTATACTATGTACAGTGAAATAAAAGCCAAAGTGTCGGTGATGGACCATGTCAGTGTGCACTCTTGTCTCGGTCTCTCACCAGAGATGCTGTTCTCACTTCATGTCCACATTCTTGCTACATCACTCCAGGACTCACAGTTTTTCACCCCTGTGTTTTCTTATTGGGATGCTTCAGGTTGATGATCTGTTCAAATGTGATTTATTTTGCTCCAGGCTAAGATCCTTAGAACTACAGAAAAGTTTGTTCTATTTTTTTTTTTATTTATATAACTTAGATTATAACTAACTAATGTAACTAAAACAAGTACCAAAGGGGTGACAGGGTGAAGACATGGTCCTCTTGGCAGCAACTGGAGGTACCAGAAGCTCAAAACAGGACTCAATGGCAACAGCAAAATGAGCTGTTTGGCTTTGGCAAGGAAGTTTTGGCAATTTTTCCTTAGGCAGAACCCACATACTGAGCTCTGCTGCTGATCCCACAAATGCATGTTTCTTACAAATGTAGCACAATTTAAAAGGGAAATAAACAGGCTTTCCAAAGTTATAAGATGTATTGCCAAAAGATATTGTTACAACAAAGAAATAATCTACCAAACACAAATTTCCTACTTTTTTGTGCTATGTTTATATTCTTATTTTTTTCTGCTCAGGAGAACTATCCCCTCCACTGCTTAGCTCAAGGAAGAGAATAAAGTGATGTCAAATGCTGGTTTCCTCCACACGCACTGTTGTGACCAATTTTGGCCGGTAGTTGTTTTTGTTGTTTCATCAGATCCGATGTGAGCAGATCACATTGTTTGAAAGTCATTCAGGTACCTTCGGCAAACTCCCAGATAGCTGTTATGTGGCCATCAGTAAGGGATGGTAGTTGGTGGAGTGCTGAACTGACTGTTGTCTTTCTGAAGGATCTGGAAACACTGGATCTTAGTTATATAATGGCCATAAGCTTTATTAGTAATCTGTCTGACTATAAGGTCCCGGCCCAGTATCTAAGCTTCAACTGGTCAGCCATGAATCAGAATAATTTCAGTGGTTCTTCATTCCTTTTCGGAGTGATGGAGGTGCTTTAGAGCACTTCAAATGCTTCATAAATGTTTTAAAAATCTACGCAAACCTATTGCTTGAATTTTCTTTTGATATTTATACCGTACAACATAATTGTTAGACTTTATAAGGATAAGACTGTGAATTATCGATATTCATACTGCTTTCAGACAGAAAACTCATTTATTTAACAGTTTGCAACACAGCTGGGCTGAGAAAGTTGTGACTATTTAGACAGAACTTTGAATACCATTATTTAGCTGGCTCCGCCTGTCACCTCCACATTTCATGGCTGAAGTGACCTATAGCAGATTTTTGATGTGACTCAGAAATAATCTTTTTCATGAGTGTTTGGACACAATATTCCAGTCATCGGGTCTAATTGGAATTGCGTCAGTTTATGAAATATGTTTTGATCTGATATATTCGATATGTGACCATGCAAGATGTGTCTGAATAGATGTATTAGAATTCATGCAGCTGCTTTTCGATATGCATGCGCTGAGCATTATGTGACAGGGGATCTATTTTTTCATTCACCCTGCAGAACTAGGTAAAACACCAGCAGCGTGACAAAAATTAATCAGCAACAATGGAGGAAACTGCGGTCGCCTGCATTCCAAGATGTTTGCATCCTCCCTCAATCAGCTGTCCTGCTTCAATATTATCTTGCAAACATGAGGCTTTCTGTTGTTGCTGCTGAACAAATGAAACATGCTGAAAGTTATCCAGTGCACATGCATGCCATTTCAGAGGGCTGTTACCTTTGGAGTTGATGTAAACAGGGTCTGAAAACATTCTGTATGCATAGTACCAAATATACAATTTTCTCCTTTTTCTACATGCATCTGTCCAAGTTGAATCCCACTCTAAGGGAGAAATAAAATGTCTTTGTGTCAGCACCACTGTGTGATGTCAGGGCAGAAAACAATTGCAGACCCCTAGAGCACCTTGAAAGTTCCAAGCTTGGATGTACATTAAAAGCTGTGGCCAACAAAAACAGTGCAGTGAAATTGATCTAAGCTGTGTGCAAAGGTAGGACTTTGGGGAAATCAGAAGCATTATTAAAGTTTCATATTGTATTTCTGTACACTTGCAGTTTCATCTTATGTTTCCATTTACTTAAGGACCCAAGCTGGGACCTACTATGTGAGTTTGCATTATAAAAGCTTTAAAAACAAAATTCTTGTACAAAAAAAAAAAAAAAAAAAATAGTTGTGAAAGGATCTTTTTCTAATTTTTTTTAATAAACTTAGCAAGGGAAATTTAAAAGCATTGGGTGTGAATCATTTTTGTGCGCATGTGTGTGTCTGTGTGTGCGTGTGTGTATGTGTGTGTGTGTTAATATACCAGTATAGGTAATAATTGTGGATGACAGGAAACAAAAAAGAATGCTGAGCGTGTTATTTCAACACCACAACGTATCACTCGATATAGGATGCATTATTCTTTTCATGAAGCATGAATCCTTTGGTTGAACCTGTCACTGTTGTTGTTCTTCACATTCAAACAGAGACACAACATACATAGAACGGCAGCACACACTGATATTTGTCTGCCACATATACAAATGCAAACAAACACTCACAAGGCACGTATACATCACTGCAAGTGATCTGTGGAAAAGCATACGTAAGTCATATATATCTGACATCTGCATGCACATACGTTATATGTTAAAGTATGCAAAGGTGCCTAATATTTTGTCAAATCTTTTGTGTGCAACCATATGAATGTGGAAGAGGCAGGAGATGGATATGTTTGATATGGTAGCGGCCCGTCGCTGGCAGGATCTTTCTAAAAGACTTTGCACTATCTCTCTGTTTTTTTTTTCCTGGGACTTTTCTTCTAATCTGTGGCTTTTTATCTTGTGACAGAGCAGATAAGTAAACCCTTGGGCAAAAAAAAAAAAAAAAAAAGGAAGGACAGAAAGAAAAACAAATGTTTAAATACAGGCAGCATGGTGGCTTGGGGGTTACCACTGTTGCCCTGCAGTGAGAATGGTTTGATTCCCAGCAGAAGACTTTCTGTGGGGAGTTTTTGTGTTTTCTTTGTGTTTGCATGGGTTTTCTCCAGGTTCCTCCCATGGTCTAAATATATATATATATAAATATATATATATATATATATATATATATATAAATAGCTCAGATAAATTGGTTTTTCTAAATTGCCTAGAGGAGCGTGTGCTTGTCTGTATATGGCTCTGCAACGACTCGTTCAGGGTGTAACCCCGCCTTTCACCCTACAAGCAGCTGCGGTATGCTTCTAGCAGATCGCCGACCCTGGATAGGAATAAGCGGGTATATAGCTGGATTCCCTCATTTTCTATATCCGCTAAATCCTATACTGGGTCAGGGGGTCTGCTGGAGCCTATTCCAGCTCATTACAGCTAGAAGGCAGGGGTACACCCTGGACATGTCACCAGTCTAACGCAGGCCCACATATAGACAAACAACCACTCACACACACACACACATACACACCTATGAACAATTTAGAGTCATCAGTCAACCTAATGTACATGTTTTTGGACTGTGGCAGGAAACTGAAGTACCTGGAGGAAACCCACACAAGCACGAGGGGAACTACACACGGAAAGACTAGAACCAGACACCTTCTTGCTGAGAGGCATCAGTGCCAGCCACTAAGCCACCGTGCTGCCCTACAATAGATGAGGGATGGATATTATTTTGACATTAATCTTCTTGCCTGAAAAACATTTCAAAGAAATGATTATAAAACGAAACAAAACTCAGAGCTTCTAGCAGCTGCACATTTACATGCCCACCATGCATCTCGCCTTTTTATTGCAAGTTTCATGCAGTTAGGAACTGTAGTGCTTTATTCATTAAATGTAATGCATTTAAACAATACTTTTGCTTCACTGTTATAGCAGTTTAACAATATATGCATATAATTTGGTTTTGTTTTGATACTTCATATTGTTGAGGTTATTGGAGGTTCTGATCTGCTCTGCTACGGTGCTTCAATCTCCAGCATATGTATCACTCGTGTATTTACTCAAATGCTGCCTGACAAGGTCGAACAACTACGTACACACCATTTTCGTCGTGGCAGGAGTCTGAACTGCAGCAGCCACACTGACAGACAGGCAAACACTGCAATAGGTAAATGAACTTCTGATCAACGGTTCAAATAAACTGACAGAACATGCTATTAAATAAATAGATAATGCTGCCCAACCTTTGTAAAATAATCATTTAACAAACTAATCAGCGACACTAAAAAGTTGTTTTTCACAGCGTCTAAGATGCTCTGTGATTCAGTAGCTTATACAAGCACTTTTTGTAATAATAAGATGAAGACTGAGCCATTTTAACATCTTGATATTTTCATTTTGTTACCCACCCTGGTAGATGTGCAGCCGTGCTTATGATCACTGCCCCGTTGCATGACTGAAATGTTGCCACGCTTTCGCCTTGTGTTCAACTCAAGAATACTTTGGCATACAGAGAAGTACATTGGACGACTCCTGAGTGCAAGATGCCCAGCTAGGTCCTGTGGATTCCAAACAAGCCCAAATCAACACCCCTGCCCCACCGTCTTTGACAGTTGGCTGAAATGCAGTTTTTTTCTTCTTTTTTTTTGTTGCTGAACCTGGCACTGTGGACTATGGCCAAACATCTTGACTTTGTTGGCATGTGTTCCAAGAGCACTGATCCAGAAGTCTTGTGGTTTTACAAGGCTAAACAAGCCATGCTGCAATTTTTTTTCTTGAGAGATAAGATCCTTTCTGGTGACCCTTCTAAATAAGCCGTACTTGTTCAGTCGTATAGTAGTGATCTCGTGAACTTTCAGAATTTGACATCAGTGAGGCTGTAGAGTCAGAAATTAGCCAAGTATGGCACAAGATGAGTTTGAGAAGGAATTTACTGGGATGTCTGCCTCTGGGAAGACTGGTAATGAATGTTTTCCACCTGCGAATAATCTTACTGTAAAACGACTGACTTCAAATGACTAGGAAATGGTCTGACAATCCTTACCAGATTGTTGGACAGCAACACCTTCTTCTCTAAAATCATTGCAGATGTCATTCATCCTCTGAAAACATCTAAATGAATCCAAACCAGCAAACTGCCAAAACAAACTACATTTGTAGGAGTAATCATACTTGGAGATCATCAGTTATTCATGTGCATTTACTGGTACTTATTACCTGGCTGAGCTCTTAATTCCCTTGGAAGTACAAAAAAGGGTGTACTCGTTTTATTTTTTTTTCAAACATTTTCAGCATGCAGTGTTTATCTGCAGCTATCGTTCATTTACTAAACCTTCCCATGAGCCTGTGGTTCATCTTTCATCTAAAACAGAAGTTGGTTTTTCTTGTAATGTCGCGTTTGTTTGTAGCCACCTCAGTGAGCTCAAGTTGCCTCTGCGTGTCTATTTATCAGTGAGTCCCAGAGCTCTAACCTTCAATCCACAAAAGTGCACTTCTGCTCAGACTGTGCTCTCATTGATGTAGTTCCAGATGTGGGTGTGTTTGTGAATGTGCATGTGCGTGTGTGTGTGTGTGTGTGTGTGTGTGTGTGTGTGTGTGTGTGTGTGTGTGTGTGTGCATATGTGAGAAAACTGCTCTCATGTGACAGCTGTGCCCTTTTCAATGGTGCACTCAAAAATCAAGCATGCTTATCTTCAAAACCAAAAATACAATAAATATAAATGATTCCCCTCCCCCCCTTCCTCAAGTTCTGCTTAAATCCAATGGCATCAAGCGACATAGTGGCAAAACTCACATCTCACCGGCTTTGCAAAGTTTCCACAATGCTTTCTTGATAGCTGTAGAGCAGGTGAAATGGGTTGGCATGAAAGCAAGTATGTGAGTGACAGGAAAAAGGAAGATGAGAAACATTAGGTGAGGAGAAAGGAAAAAAGGTGTAATGTGGGGGGAGGGGGGGCAAGAAAGGGGGGTACCTGAAATGATAATGGAAAATGTTTCTTTTAATGTAAGAAATCTGCAATGGTGCAATTAGGCTGCAAAGAATCAGGATTACACATAAGCACACTCACACACACACACACACACACATACAAGCACAGCTTTCCCTGTCAGAGATAGAGGCAAAGAGCAAGGAGAAGTGAATGGAAGAGAGAGAGATGGTGATGTGAAGCAAAAGTGGCAGTGAGTTTTGGAGAGAAGGCGGAAACCAGGGGAGAGCAGCCTCGATGCTCATGACAGCAGCTAAAACCCAATCCACTGGGGGGAAAGGGAGGTGACACTCCCTTGAATGAAAACAGCAGGAAAAATGTGGCAAATGTGTATATGCATGTACACTTTTAAAAATGAAGTTTAAAAATTTAAAGTGAAGATATTCATGTATTTGTTTTTTGCAGCGTGTTCACAGATCTTGACACACCTGTCCTAATGGTACACAGTATTTATACTATATGTCCAAAACATTCACTCACCTGCCTTGACTTGCATATGAAATTAAGTGACCTCCCATTCCTAATCCATAGGGTTCAATATGACATCAGTTCACCCTTTGCAGCGATAATGGCTTCAACTCTTCTGGGAAGGCTGTCCACAAGGTTTAGGAATTTTTGACCATTCTTCCAGAACCGCATTTGTGAGGTCACACTGATGTTGGACAGAAGGTCTGGCTCTCAGTCTCCGCTCTAATTCATCCTAAAGGTGTTCTGTCAGGTTGAGGCCAGTCAAGTTCATCCACACCAGACTCTGTCATCCAGGTCTTTATGGACCTGCTTTGTGAACTGGTGCACAGTCATGTTGGAAGAGGAAGGGGCCACCTCCAAACTGTTCCCACAAAGTTGGGAGCATGTAAATGTGCAAAATGTCTTAGTATGCTGAAGCATTCAGAGTTCCTGTCACTGGAACTAAGGGGCCAAGCCCAACTCCTGAAAAACAAACCCACACCATAATCCCCCCTGCTCTAGTCCAGGGGTGACGTGCTTTACATCACTGCATCCAACGCTTTGCATTGCACTTGGTGATGTCTGGCTTGGATGCAGCTGCTCGGCCATGGAAACCTGTTCATAAATCTCTCAGTGCACTGTTCATGAGCTAAGAGCTTGAGCTAAGTTGAGAGCGACCCATTCTTTCACAAACAGTCTGCATGTCTAGGTGATTGATTTTATACACCTGTGGCCATGGAAGTGATTGGAACATATGATTCCGGTTATTTGGATGGGTGAGCAAATACTTTTGGCAATATAGTGTATATACTTTGCCCAGTTTTATTCAGTGTGGAAAAATCATTCAATTAATAAACTACAATATTATGCTTTTACTTACAATTAGTTCTTAGTAGCCAAATAATAGTCCTGTTGTATTAAGTTCTATTTGTTTTTTAATGTAAGGTACAAAACTGAAATTTTGTTGGGTCAAGTTTGATGGCTCAAGTTTAAAGATTGATATTTATTTATTTATTAATTTTTATTTTTTTGGGGGGGTTGTCACAGATCTTGACACACCTGTCCTAACGGTGCACCAGACCATCAGTGATGTGCGTGGCAGTTACTACCAGGAGAAGACCGTATTTCTGCGCTGCACTGTCAACTCAAACCCTCCAGCACGATTCATTTGGAAACGTGGGAATATTGTCATCGAGCAGAGCAAGGACAACGGAGTGGACATCTATGAACCCCTTTACACCCAGGTATACATGAACATCTGCTGCACAGAGACAGGTGTGCCGTCAATCCCTGCTGCCTGCTCCTCCCCCCATTAATACACTACTCAGCTGGTCTCCAGGAAATATACACTAACTGAACTAAACGCTATTGTTGAATCAATGCAAGGACCATTGTCACAACAGACAATAAAAAATAGCCTTTAGTAGTAGTCTGTAGTAGTAGGCTTGATCATTGTAACAGCTTCTTTACAGTTATAAACCAGTTAGACAACATTCAGAAGTATCCTGCCTGAGTCCTCACTAGGACCAAAAAACTGGATCACATCAGTCCAGCTCTGAGGTCTTTACACCAGCTGCCTGTCCATCAGAGGATAGAATTTAAAGTTCTGATGCTGGTCTATAAAGATCTGAATGGTTTAGGACCAAAATACATTAGTGACCTCCTGACCCAGTTTTAACCTTCCAGACCCTTCAGGTCATCTGGATCCAGTTTTTTTATCAGTTCCCAGAGTCAGAACCAGACATGGAGATGTTTTCTTTCAGCTTCTCTGCTCCACATGTCTGGAACAAACTCCCAGAAAGACTCAGATCAGCTGAAACACTCAGTTTATTTAAATCCAGGTTGAAGACTCACCTGTTCTCAGCTGTTTTTGAATAAAGACACAAATCTACACATCCACAATTTTACTTTTAAGCTTAAGTTTCAAAACTTGACCATATTTTAACTACTGTTTATTATGTATTGTTCTTTTTTCTTTATTTGTTTGTTATTGTTTGAATTTTAAATCATGCTCCTTTTTCCTACTATGTGATGATGTTCTAATATATCTAATATATCACTTTGAAACATCTTATTGTTGAATTGTGCTATAGTATATGAATAAACTTGCCTTGGAATTAGACTACTAAACAAGCAGACTTCACACACTACCTCCATGCAAATTAATTCAAATTCAAAAAAGTACTTAATTAATCACCAAAAGAGTATTAATCGATTAATGCACTAAAATAAATACATGTACAGATTTTATGCACTATTATTATTATTTTGCACTTTTTCATATTTTTTTGTACATTGTGCTTATTGGTCAATATGTCCCTGAACATTTGTACATACTTTCACTACTTTTGCTAAATGCCTTTAATCATACAGATCTTAGTTTTTTTGTTTTGTTTTAGTCGTATAGATTTTTCTTTTTCTTTACTTGGAGTAGTTTTAATGCATGCCTCTTCACACGTGTTTCCTTGCTCAGTATAACCCTGTGTCACCGCTGTGTACATGACAGTAATACTCTCTTATGCTGAATCTAACCTGTATGATGATGAAGTCATTGGTGCATGTTTAGCTGTAAATTTTTGCCTATTCAATTCCCAAAGAGTTCAGGCGTATATTGTTTTGTGAGGGTACGTGTTAAATGCCAGGTCAGGGTTCATGTGGAAGGGAGTTTGAACTAGTCCTGTATTCTGTATCACAGTTAGGGGCCTGGTACTTCTCTTTATTGGATTTGGAGAAAACGAATCTTCCAGGATCACCAGACCAACTCATAATGTCGGATAATGTTATCCACGTGGAACTTATATGTTCTCATCCCAAAACCATTTTCCTATATGTTAAAAATCCAGCAAACAAAGGTTCATCTATACATACATATATATTCTACTTTCCTGTTTGTTTATTTCTGTGTATTTGTTTCTTTTGAACTCATAGAGCCAGCATCACCTTAATTAGTTGGCCAGCTTTTGCAGATTCAATCTTTTACACAATTACTATTTCAGCTTAAAAATCTACAATAAAATTACCAGACTAAATTCTCTTTTTTTTTTTACCAGTTTTTTTTTCTCAGTATAAACACACAAATAATATCGTTATTCTGACATGCATGAAGATAAGAAAACAATGTTATTGTTTTTTTTATTTGCTCATGTCACTCATGCAGTTCATAAACAAGCTACCATCAGTCAGTTACTTGTTTAGTTTACTTCCAGTAAGATCAAAATAACCAAATAAACACTCAGCAGATCTATGTAGGAGCACACAAGGGTTGCCGTTCCTTTTTTCTCCACTTATGAAAGCATTAGTCAGCCACACAGCAGGTCCCCTGGAGTTCAATTAACCAGTCAGCGGAGCTTTTTCCAGGCTTTCCAAAGACACTTTCAACTCATCACCTACTCTGTCGGAGCCATACCTTGATCTGAAAAAATCATCAGTGTAGCTGAAAAAGATCTGTGACAGCTTTTATGTGTCTACTTGTGTCTACGTGGGATGTGTCTGTGTCCTGTTACGTTCATGTGTACATACATATATATATATATATATATATATATATATATATATATATATATATATATATATATATATATATATATATATATATATATATATAAACCAATATAAAAGAAGAAAAGAGAGTTGGAGGACAATTGATTTTATTTGTTTTGACACTCACACTTGGACCAGTTTCATTTTCCTAATGGTCCCGTACCCTTTGAGGTGTGTCACAGATCTGCAATGATTTCACTGATCAGAGCATGTAAGATAGACAGACAATGCATGTTTGCCCGTGGGTTCATCCCAGTGTGTCCCTGACCCTGTTTACCACACTGTGGCTCATCAGAAAATTGAAATGATGTTTGGACAAGATTACAACCTAGTTTAAAAAAGATGAAAAGGGAAATTTTGCGCTATCTCATTTTCGAAATGCAGTATGTAATGCAAGGAAAACATGGCCATATGGTCAGTGTTTCAATGTGTCTTTCAGATGAATCAAGGAATTATTATTATTATTATTATTTTTTACAGTGCATAATGTTTCGTGTGTTGCTTGTCCCCTCCAGGGCGAGACCAAGGTGTTGAAGCTGAAAAACCTTCGACCTAAGGATTTTGCTGATTACACCTGCCAGGTCTCTGTCCGGAATGTGTGCAACATTGAAGACAATTCGATTACCTTCCGGCTCACCAATTCAACAAGTAAGTTTAGTATTCTCCTCTTCTTCATTACACAAAAGACAAACAGGTGTCTGAGAAGCCACAGTCTCAGACATGCATATGCCTTTACCAAGCCAAAGTTTTATTGCGTCTTCTTTCTCTTCCCACCAATGTTTTGCTTTGATTCTTTCACTCCTTCGCTCATTCTTTGATACGCCCCTCTCATCTGACTCTGCACACTCGCTGAGTCTCAGCTCAGGAATCTCCCGCCGCCTGTCTCTCCCTCTCATTGTTAAAATGTCTTCCATCTGTACTTGAGCAGAAGATGGCATTCTCCTTTCATCTTCTCATTTTACCATTTCCTCCAATACATCACTCTCTGCCTCTCATGCATTTTTCTCCTCAGGCTTTTGACTCTTCACTAGAATGTGCTCTCAGTGTCTCTATCTTCTTGCCTGCCTCCCTCTGTGCCACGTTGTCTGTCTGTCGGCTTTTTTTTTTTTTTTTTTTTCTGTTGCTGAGAGCTCATCTCGGGGCCGTCAGCTGTAATTCAGTTGTCACGCTCCCTGTTATCTCCAATTCTCTCTGCACCGCTCTGTCCATCTACACACCATCGCCCGGCAACTCTATTACTTACGACAACATTGTTGCCGTTGACAACCCTGTCAGGTTTGTTACGGTCAGACTGAGACACCACGAGGGAAAGACCCATGCCTGTCCAGTGTATTTTAATATTTTTCTTTTTCGCTCTTATTTCTCTGCCTTGCTCGCTTATTTTAACCTATTTTTCTAAATATCCAGTAGCACAAATATGTATTGGTGAATACTGCTAGACAATTAAGTGCTTCACAGCCTTTTTAAATGATTAATTCTCTATTATATTCACCATTTTGAGTACCCTCATTTGGGTCCTTGTCAAATTTAATGAAACGTTAATATGTGATTGCAGGGTTTGTTGGCACGAACCATGTGGAGTTAATAGGATTGTTCATGGTTTTTTTTTTTTTTTTTTTTTTTTTTATATGGTCTCGTTCTCACAGTCGGAGGTCCTGTAAAAGCAAATACAGCAAATGAGGAAAAAGAAAACTTGATGAAAAATGATTGCTTCAACTGTAAAGAGGCGGTTGGCTAGAAATTCAGCCTTACATGCCAAATATAGCTTCTTTAAAGCTCCAAAACCCGTGAAAATGAAAGATTAATACACACTTAAAGAAAGAGTTCGACATTCTCTGTAATGAATGCCTTTTAAGCCCTGTAGATGAAAAAATCTACCCCGTAATGATGCTTTTTTTTTCCTTTCTTAACCAGCCTGCCTTGGCTTTGATCACAGGCTGCCAACAACTGGTGCCATTAACGCTCTCTGGTTGAAGCATGTAGCACATTTATTGCATCAGTGGAAAACTGAAGCATTTAAACAGAAAGTTCTGATCATAACTAGGGTGCCACTAAAATGATATTGGACATGTCAGGAATTTAGTGATTGTGACCTACAAATAGTTTGATTTGACTGCATCAGTTTAGGAACATTTAGTTTCACTTTATTGTAATTTAGTGTTTATTTTCTCATGCTGTATTCCCTCAGTGTGGAATGTCAGTCACACAATAGGAAGCATAGTTTTACGATGGACATAACATTCTGTGACTTTAAAAAAGAAAGAACATGCAGACTGTTATTTTCTAAACTGTCAGAAACCTCACTATCTAAGAAATACGATGTTAGTGAGATAGGAGAACATGTTTCCCAGGGGTTTACTAAAGTGAGCTGGTCTAAAGAAAGGAAAAAAAATGGAAAAAACAGGATAAACGAGAGAGGAAGAAACAGAACTGCGTGAGAGAAGACAAGGACATGGTCAGGGGTTGCTGAAATTATTCCAGAAAACAGAGTGATGCTAATGAAACGGTCTCAGATGAATGTACAGCAAGTGAAAGACAAGCTGCTGATTAGAGCAAACATCACACAGGTCCAGAGATAATGGATTATAATAAAAGGGAGCGACCAAAATAGTGTGTGTGTGGAAGAGAGAGGAAAAAAAGAGGCACAGATAAGGTGAAAGAAGCAAAGAAGAAGGGGTGAAGTGTGATCATGTCTAAGTGTGTTGTTGTCTTCACCTCCTAATCTGTTCAACAACTGCAGAATTGATGGGATTCGCATTTTGTCGGGGTACAGTACAGAAGGAATCTCATTTTGGCACAATTACGGCTTTACACTGAGTGCATACATTTCTTCAAATAACCTCCACGTTATTAACAGTATTTAATTATTTTACCTATTTCACTGCACCTCATATTGACTGTGTGGAAATCCATCCATTTATCAGTATATATATATATATATATATATATATATATATATATATATATATATATATATATATATATATATATATATATATATATATATATATATATATATATATATATATATACCCTCTCATACCTAATTAGGGTCGCAGGGATCTTCTGGAGCCTATCCGAGTTCACATTGTGTGCGAGGCAGGGGCAGACCGTGGACAGGCCGTCAATCCATCACAATTATACAGAACTGTTTCCACTAAATTAATTTGAAGGGATTTTAAGTTAAAGACAAGGAAACATAAAGACGTACATATTTTGATCACTTTAAATGCAATGCTTTTTTTTTTTTTTTGTTTGTTTATTCTCTTGGGAATCTGCAGCTTTCTCCAGGCGGTTCTGTCCTGCACAGAACCGCTGTGGTTCATTGTTCTCCTGATGAAAGCCCATGAACGGAAACAGTGAAAACAGTCAGTTCCTTCAAATCAAACCTGGGCTCACATGTGAACTCTTAATCTAGCATTCCCACCTGCCTTGCTCCTGGAGTGATCTTTCAAGCTGATCATTCCTGATGAACTGTCATGAACGTCTTCAGTCACACTACACTATTATACCATTTATTTAAAACAGTCATGGAGGATTTCAAAACTGTACCTCTCATGTATATGTGGAATTGAATAATATTGTGTAAAAAAATGACTACAATCCAGCTCCCTTCATCTACTTTTACATCTTGTATAAAGATCAGATGATATTCTTGGGCACAAACAGCACAGGAATGCAATGTTTCTAAACCTTTAGGGAAAAACGAACAACTGTAAACATTTTTGCCACAACTGTCTAAGAAGCATCATAAAGAAATGTACAAAAACGTATCAACAGAACAACAAGGAGACAAGTATGGACACCGTGTTATCACAGAAATGTTCACCGCTAGACTCATTTCTCCAAAATGACAGAGAACCAGAGTGACAGCCAGGGAAACATGTGGAAAGAAAATCATACAAGAGAAACAGAGCTGAGAAATACACAGTGGGAAAAGAGCAAGAGAGAAGCAGATGGGCACAGAAACAGAGATTGTAAAAGAGGAAAACAAACAATTACTCCGTTTTTTTCTTCCATCCTCTAAACTATTTGTCTAATGGGCATATTGCGTTATTCCCAGCTGAGTTCCCTGCCTGTCCTTGTTGCATCAGTCAGATTAGAGTCATCCAGTGAGATTATGCCATCATGTCAGATTCAGCCCACTAGGACAAGTTGATTGATTGATTTTCATGTCATAATCGCAGCCTGGGACATGACTACAGGGCTTCCACCCTCCAGTAACTGCTGCCAGTGACCGAATCTTACTGACCAAATTTAACTGTCTCTCATAAAAAGGAAGATATGGGCAAAGCTGTGCAGATTGTCATATTATTTCAATACAGATAAGTACAAGGATGGATTGTTAAACAAGAACAGAATGTGCGGAGGACAGAAGTGAGGCGCATAATAAACCATCACCACAAATGACTGCACAATATGCATATTAAGACACACGTGCCACTTTTGAAGGGGTGATTTAGAACAAAAAGTGTTTTATTCAAAGCCATTTCAAACTCTCTTAAATAACTGAAATTATTAATAGAAGGTGAGAAAACAATAATTATGACATAATGTGAAATTTGTAGTGTATTGTGTTGTAATTTTCGTCCATCAGCCATCACGGGTCTGTACCTTTGGTTAGCAGTTCTTTGTACCTTAAGATGAAACATTGAGACCACGAGGACTCTGATAAGCCTATAGATCATATTTTTCTTTAAGATCAAACAATTTGGTGATTGTCACGTTCACTTTGATTTTTATTGCATACCTGACTTTTATATTTTTATGAAATAATACAGTCTGTTGTGAGTGACAAGTTGAAAAGCCCAAGTCTGTGATGGCATGAGATTATATCAGAGGCTGAGACGAAGTTGATTTCCACTACTGTGACGGGAGCATAAATGCAGAAAAGCACATTGAGATTTTAGAGTAATATATGTTGCTTTCAAGACCAGCTCAGTCTGTTACATTGCAAAGGCACGGCCGTGGAAGAACGTGGTATGGGTACGGGACTGGACTGCCAGCGGTCCTGACCTAAACTAGAGAAACTAGAAGCTACTGGAAAGTAACCACCAGAGATCAGGGTGGTCAGAAAAAACAAAGCAATACACTTAGATTTCCTTTCAGGCCACTGCTCTCATTTCGTGCTTCAACTTTCTCATGCAGTGTTTGCAGCATCCTTTCTTGCAACTACCCACATCAAACAACATGGAGTACTTGTGGAGTGTTGAGATCACATATAGACTATGCAGACACTTCTCCAGCCACCCATCATGCAGTTTTGCTGTTAGATAATGTAACTTCTGAAGCAGTGTCCTTTGTTCTCTTCTACACTACTCATCTATGTATGTGGACTGAGGATTCATGTATCTACATTACAAACATTTCTACAGATGAAACGGTTTAATGATCAAGGAGTATTTGTGTGTCCCAATCTGCTGGACACTACCCTGGGGTCAAAGTCCAGTCATTATGCCATTTCTGGAGTCCATCACATAAGGTTAATAGATGAATAACCTATGGGTAACGGCTCCACACCAGTGACTGCTGCAGCTCAAGATATTTCATGTTGCAAGTTGGTCCATTTGTCTGATTTGCCTGTAATTATTGAAATGAATCAAATGTTCTTGCTCGTCTTACTGCAGAGGAGCAACAAACAGTGCCGGATTAGATGAGGTGGCTCGGGCATCTGGTTAAGATGTCTTCTGGACACCTCCCTGGTGAGGTCTTCCGGGCATATTCCAATGAGAGGAAAGACCCAGGACACGCTGGAGGGACTATGTCCCCTGGGAACGCCTAGGAACGTCTTTGTATAGTAAAAAGTACTTTGTATAGTAAAAAAACCGGTTGTACCTTAAGATGAAACATGATGAAAGGTTTTTTTTTTTAACAGCTATGATGAGATATGTGGAAAAAAAAAAACTTTGTTAAACATAGTTAATCAAAGTTAAACAAAAAAGTCCTAATTCATTTCAAAAGTACATATTTGAGGAAAAATAGAAAATATTTATACATACATACCTTGATTTAAAGCTGTTGATATTCTGGTGGTAGATTGCATTAGATAGTTCAATTAAATAAGGAATACTAATTTGGTCTTTTTATTAGTAATACAACTTCTAATGCATTATTTTATGAACCTGTCACAGTGGTACAAATGTGGGTAATATACACGGTTGCGCATAAAGTTGGAATGAAAGATTTATTTAACATTTGTTCATAAAATCATTGCAAATAAAAATAGGAATGTTTCTAGTAACAAAATTGTTCCAATTTTATGGGCAACAGTGTATTATCAGATCAATACATTAAATGGCCAATCTTCCTGCTAATGAACTATCTTTCAGTGGACAATCTGCAGTAATCCTTCATACAGGGAAATCTGTGGTAGGGTTTCACGCTGGATCTGGCCCGTGGTTCTACCCAGGTTCTATTCCATGGCTGAGAGCACCCATATGAGATATGAGTCACAATCACGAAAAGGAAAAAGAAATGTGCACAAAAGACTAAATGTGCACGGTTAGATTGTTTTAAATTAACATGGTTATTTAACTTTAAATAAAGTCATTTTAGTAGATTAAATCACTGGTTTAAATCTGTTGATTTTTCGTCTGACACTATAGTTATACATTTATTTATTTATTTATTTAAACATTTATTACCTCATAGGTGTACTATTGTGAAAAAGCAAGTACGTACTTTTTCAATATTGTAATTTATTCATTCTTTCTTTCATAGGACAGAAATATTCTGGTCCCTGGAATAATTCAATTAAATATAAGCGAGTGCAGAAGCAAGTGCACCCCATGATTCAATAGCTCATAGACTCCCTTAGACTCCGCTACAGTAACTGGATAAAGTCATTTTTCTGTAAAGTTTTATCAGTCTTTGACATCCCTGTTGAGAAATTTTGACCCACTTTTCCACACATATTTGCTTCAGCTATTTGCATTTATGAACACATCTAATTTATAGGTATTTTGTATATACTGTTGTTAGTATTTTCTGTTTTTGAAAACAGTAAATTAAAGATTAATAAAAGGTTTTTAACATTTCTTTATGTGATTGCAAGGTGTGCACTACTTATTGACAAAAAGGTGGAGAGCAAAATATTTTCATCGCTCCTCCACTTTAAATAACAGGATGTATTTGATGAAGAAAAACAAAATACATTTCTGAGAAAAAAAGAAATGTATGAATTCTGACTTTTTTATTTTATTTTTTTTTCAGTGGCCCTAATACTATTTTGTATCTTTGCATTCAGACCATCTGATGAGATTTGGATCACACACACACACACACACACACACACACACACACACACACACACACACACACACACACACACACACACACACTGTATATAATTATATGTTTAGATGTTTTTTCCTTTTTCCAAAAGACTGGCTGGGGCCTATTACCAGTTTCACCAAATCCTCATAATTATGAAACTGTTCTGTGACAACATGAATGAATTATTATTTAATATTTCATTTATTTTATTATTTATTTACACATATTTTGAAAATTCTCTCAAAATTAATTACATTCTACTCATTTCTTCTTTTTTCAGTTCGTCTTACTTTGTTATTTGTGCAACTGGACAGAAATCATAGACACGGAGTAGATAGCATTCACAACATTTACTGGTTACTGGCTTTAATTTTGTGTATACAACACTTATCCCTGTATGAATATAGGTTAACATTCCTGTCTAATGTCATCAGTCGGTTTGTTTTTCTAGAGCTCATATGAAAATGTGATTATGATTTTGGTCATACATGTGCAGACTTACATACAGTGTGTAAGATCAGCCACACCTGCTCAGCCTTATCTAGCAGCTCCGTAGGGGTCCCAGCTGTCTTTGGTTGAAAAGCAGGATAGACTGGCACAAGCAAATGCACCAGACTATAAAAAATGTCAAGCACCACTATTCCAATTTAGTCAGCGCTATTTAAATCTTTACGCTTTGATTTCCAGATGGACCCCCCCTCCCCCCCTCCCCAACCACCAGCAACACCACTACTAACCTCACTGACTTTAGATGAATTATATCTCAAACTAGTTTCACAGCTTGGCAGCAAGTTAGGATGCAAGTCATAGAGGGAACAAAAAATGCAGAAAGAACGGGGACGAGACCCAGGTACAGAGGCAAGGTAAAAAGGCAGATATTGAAGAGAAACAGGTGAAAAACTGAAAGAGAGGGAAAAAGGAACAAGAGCAAGAGAGGAAGTGTGAGCGTGGAAGAGGGAGACATTTGTTACCTGGTTGTAAACCGCTGTGCTGCACATATATCCCATTACTTTGAGAGTGCTGGCTGATCCTACTGTTACCGTCTCCCACGCATCCCCAGGAAATAGAAGCTATAATTCTCAAATTCTCACTTCCTCTCTCGTTTTTCCTTTTCCTAGAGTTTTTTTTCTCCTCACTGCATGCTTGCAGGGTTGCCCCCTCCACCAACTCCCACCCTGCTTAGGATTATTGTATTGATTACTGATGAGTCCGTAACGTGAAGGTGACAAAAGCAGGTTGTTAATCATGAAGTGACATCACTCAGTCAGATATGACATCCACCCATTCTCCAAACTGCTATCTGGTTAACAACAAAAAATAACCAAGAACAAAACGGAATAATACTTTAAAAACTATAAATATTTGATCATTTTTACTCTGACCTGGTCTGTCACAAGGTTAAATGACAGAGTCAAATCTACCTGACCTGCATGTCTTTCAGATAAAGTCCAGTCAGGAGTCAACCGCACTCCCGCGTACAGACTCGGCCTGACACCATAAAATCAGCACTGTAATTATTTATGACCACAAACTTATCTTGAGACTTCATTACAGCGTAATTGTATTTAACAAACAGAGAATTAACCAAGCGAAAAGCTTTCCGCGGGGGCAACGATCGCTGCTTAAAAAGCTCTCCAGACCAACGTGGGTTTACTTTCCTTGTGCTGTGATTTGATACAATGGGAGTAGACAGTGCTACTTATGCGCTGATTGCCGCTGTTAGACCAATGAAATTTCTTGTCAGCTCTGGACCCGTCAGGGGTGAAGTTAGGTAAAGAGATATCCCATTAGTTTGTCCCGTGTTTTTGCATACACATTGTCACCCATTAAAGAATGCAATCAAGTGTCTGTGAGTGCGCTGTTTTGTGCAAACTCTCTCACATTGGTTGAAAAATGCATCTATAAACGTTTTTTTTTTTTTAACGCTACTGTCAGAGGAATTGTTAGAACATTGAAATCCATTTCTCAAAAATATGTCTTTTTAAATCTTTAAAAAGAAAGACTTCTTTGTACGATTAAACAGTCAAATCAAAAATCATTTTGTCTTCTGTGTGAGTAGGATGGCCTTAAACATGACCCTGCTTAAATTAAGTTCACTCGAGGTGTTTGTTGCTGATTTAACGCGCAAGAAAAAGTTCCTGAACCTGATGACACCTGAGAACCATTCCAGCTTTTTCTGCTGGAGTTTATTGCATAGACATGAGTGGGCTATTCTGTGCTTATTTCAGGGGACACGGGGACATGTACTGTAAGGTTACATTCATTCACATCAGTGAGCCGTTCAACAAGAGCAGATTAGTAACTCATGGCCAAACACCTCCAGAAGAGAAACTGGCGCTTGACTTCCCTGCTTCAGGGTGTAGCTGAAAAGGGAGGTGGAAACCTTTCTATTCTGCTGCACACAAAAAAAAGATTGTTGCAGCCACTCGAGGGATTTAAACAGGTGAGGTAGTGGTCACAAGCTCATTTCTTTTATTGTTGCCCTTCTGTCACACGATTTACACCCTCAGGTAACGTATGCAAGAATCTATTACAAAATGCTCCAGTTAGAATTTCCATCTAGATAAAGTGACAGATTTTGAAGCTTTTAAATTCACTTTTAACTAAACAGTGAGAACTGTTTCTCCAGTCATTAAAAATCCCAGCAGTAAGGTTGTTCATCCTGGAGTATTCATCCAAGATTCTTTCTTTCTTGAATCTACTGGGGGTCAAACTGATCTCCGCTGATCATGTTATTCCTTCTTCCATGTACATTTGGGATCACCTTGTGCTTCTACTGTTACATCATCCAGAAGAAGCAGGTAGCAGCAAGCGGAGGAGAGCAGAAGAAGGGGGGACGTATTTGTTCATTACTTTGTAGTGTTTAATTAGGGGCTGGAAATTCACTCGTAACATTCCCTTTCAAATTCCCTGTACGCTCTCTTGCTAATGGACAGAGGGTCATGACATGCATGATTTGTGAAAAACAGACATGCCTCGTGAGCTAATGTGGACCTTGTCGGAATAGCTGGCTTCAAAAGTGGATGTGTACGGGGTTTGCATCCTTTGCTGGGATTAATTGTTGGTTTGGGGATTATTTTTTTTCAGTGTAAATACATTTGTATGTATAAATGTTTTGTTTGTTTGTTTGTTTTGTTTGTTTTCCTTTGGCAAAAAAGCAATTACTGTGAAATAAATTGTATTGAATTAGAGATAAAATACAAATAGTTGTGGTGGTAAAAGATCAGGAATTCAAACATATTCATTTAACTTGCTTGTAAGGTCTCGTAGTTCAACTAAATGTTTTAGGATTAAACTTATATTAAGATGTTTAAATAAACTTCATGTATATGCATTCATGCACCTCATGCATAAAAGCGGTGTATTCATCCACCCGTGCTTGCAGTTGTTTTTATGTGAAAAACAATCGAACGTTCTGCTCCACAGAGGACTGGTTTTCCTCTTCCCTCACTTTCTTCTGTGTCACCTCGCCTCAGCTCCCCCAATGATCCGGCTGTCAGTCAACGACACTGTGGTGGTGGATCCTGGTCAGGATGTGCTTCTGACCTGTGAGGTGACTGCCGGTTTCCCCCAGCCCACCGTGACGTGGTCGCGATACCCCGGCCCTCTTCCGCTCAGCGCCCAGGTTCGAGGGGCTACACTGATACTGCGTGCTGTCACACCAGCAGACGCAGGTTTCTACAACTGCACAGCTGTCAACAATGTGGGAAATCCAGCTCGCAAGAACGTCAATCTTGTTGTCCGGAGT